>OX381712.1:52929238-53001198 GCA_947462335.1 Harmothoe impar | reverse complement strand
CGAACATGGCACATTTTTCAATTGACAAATCAGGTGAAAGTGGAAGGATAGTGCTATCCCATGATAGTAATCCATTTTAGCCTCATCTATATCTGAATAGTTCAATCTGTCTGCTTTAATTTGATACCATTTGGAGGGTTCTAAGATAAATATTAGTGATAGGGAAATGCATTTGAAAATTTTGAACCGTGTCAATTTGCAATCTCAGTGCAATTCCTATGGGAGGAGGGTATTTTTTAATCCCAACATTGCACAAGATCATGTTTTACATAGATATGGGCATTTCTTTCTTTAAGCCTCAGTGATAACTTTTATCTATGAACAATTATCTATCTTTTGAGCCTATATATGACAAAAAATTCCTGTAAAATCTTATAGGGAAATTGTTTTGAAAAAAAAAATTGGTAGTTTTTGTGGCGTCCAGTGCAATCCCTATGGGAAATGCTCACTATGTGACATATTTTTAATATATACCCATAAAATGCTTGTTTATCAATGGATTTGATCATATAATAGCTCAAAATGATGGTATTGTTGTAAACAATCAATTTAAGAGGGGAGGCAAGGCAGATTTTCACTGAGACCCCCCCCCTAAATCCAAGATGGCCGACATCCAGACAGCGATTTCAAACATTTTACTCTAGAATCCTTGTTTTTAGCTGGAATTGGCCATGCAATAGCTCAAAATGTTGGTATTGATAAGAACAACCACTCTAGGGGGGAGGCAAGGCAGATTTTCACTGAGACCCCCCCCCTAAATCCAAGATGGCCGACATCCTGACAGTGATTTCAAACATTTTACTCTAGAATCCTTATTTTTGGCTGGAATTGGCCATGCAATAGCTCAAAATGTTGGTATCGATGACAGCAACCAATACAGGAGGGGGTAACTGACCCCACCCCTCCCTTTTTCACTGAAGATCACTGGTATACCCCTCCCCAGCTGCCATATATACTGAGTCAATACAAAGCTAACATTTGAAGTTTTCTCAATATATGACAAAATGCCCTGGACTTGAATATTGGTATCTTGGTGGTCACCAGTTAATAATTTCTGCGTCCACCTTGGTATCTTCCCCCTGTGTTAGTGGGGACCTTCATGATGGGGGCATGAAGGAGTACAATAACTTCATTTGGAGCCTTCAATAATACCAATGGGCATACAGGAATCGTAAAAGGCGACAAAACTTGAGGGGTCACTTTGTGGACTACTGTGATTGTCACTAACCAAGCTGTATTGGCGCGCGGGCCCGAGCCTTCATGCTGGTGGTCGACCTTGTGATCTCTCCTCAGTGAACCACATCTGAGATATCAAAGGCCATGGTTTGTCTAGCCCTGCCTACTATAGTACTAGCCCAGGTAGGTAGATAGGACCGTGCAAATAAAAGAACACTTGCTAGCCTTCAAAAGAGTAGAGGACGTGCCCCAGTAGCAGTTTTCTCCCTCACCTCATAGATGCTGTCATTCATTTCATAGCTTTGGTCATCCATAGATGCGGTCACTGCTGTATTGGGCAAGCATCATATAAATATCTGTCCTACTGTGAGGCAGACTACCACTATTTGTGGCTGACTCCTTGCCAACTTGAGTTATGTCCCGTGAGGTACTGGACGTAAACAAATCAATCAATCAACCTTGGTATCTGGGAAGCAATTTGAACCTATGAAATGAATGACCACATCTATGAGGTGAGGGAGAAAACCACTACCCGGGCACGCCCCCCTACTCTTTTCATAGTAGGCAGGGCCAGACAAATCTCAGACATAGTTCACTGAGGAGAGATCACCAAATAGACCACCAACATGAAAGCCTGTGCCCATACAGCTTGGTTGGTGACAATCACAGTAGTCCACCAAGTAATCCTTCAAGTTCTGTCGCCTTTTACGATTCCGGTATGCCCATTGGTATCATGTACATAAACAGGGATAGACACTAACTTTTTCAGCTGTGGGCCACCCGGGCCTGTAGCCCCAGAAAGCTGCGGGCCCGGACCAAGATCTGTGGGCCAATGGTCATATTTATGTTTTCTTTATGAGAAAAAAACATGTATATTTCTGATTTGTCATTGATAGAGTGTGACCAATATGATTAATTTGGGCACATTTCCCTCTTTCCAACGATATATTACATGGCTATAGTTGTCAGACAAGCATTCTTAAAATGTCTTCTAAATACTTCTGTGGGCCACCCGGGCCCATGGGAATGTGATTTTGCAAAAGTCTGCGGGCCTGGACCCAAAACTACGGGCCATTGGCTCCCGGGCCAGCGTTAGTGTCTACCCCTGCATAAAGAGTACGCTAAAATGGCTCTGGACCCCCCCCCCCCCCCGGTTTTCATCTACATGTGCACTTTTGTATGAATTTACCATGACCTCCCCCACCCCATGCCCCTGGCTATACATACATACTTTATGGAAGCCCCCAAACAATGATCAAATCTAAGATGACTGCGCTTGAGTCCTAAGATCGAGCGAAAAAGACGCAAAGTCCCGGTGCCTTAACTGACAAATTCATACCTAAACATAGCTTTAACCATTATCTTTACTCATGGTCTCTAGGCTATCCAGTAGACCTGATAGAGCTTCATTATACGATTTCAACGCACTTGGAATCAAGTCTCTACGCTAATTATTCGCGGAGATATCCACAATTGAATATTTCTATATAAGGTCAAGGTCGCTGTTATGACCTTGACCAATGACCTTGGGTGCCATTTTTCTAATATGGGTGCTATATTCAGGAAATGTGATAAACTTACTGCTACGTACTATTTAAACAGTTATTGGCTTGTAAAGTAATGATTTTTCTCTATATTGATGTGAAAATAAGGATTTTGACCTTGACCTTTGACCAGTGTGACCTTGGCTCAAATTGAAGGCCATTTAGAGTCCCTATTGGGTCTCAAATCTATTGTTCCATCCTTAAACCATGATAATTTAGGAAATTAAACAGAAAGATACCTAGTTTGGTTCATTTGACCTAAAATGCCTTATGTTGACCTTGTGACCTTGACCTTTGCTCAAGGTCGTAAGTCTGCAACTCAAAGGTAGCTGGACATTAGTCGGGCATTGTCTGAAGATTTCAAGCCAAAATTCTGAGCGGATCTTGAAATATACAAAGATTAAGGTACTCAGGTTTCACTGTTCTGAGTGTATTCACTGATGTGCTTCACCAGAATCAAAAAAATGTACCACTATAGAGGTAACTAATGCATTAGGAGCTTGTCACCACTAGACCCCCAATTCCCGGACCTTAAATCGCTGATAAATCAGTGAATAATTGGGTTAGAGACACAAATCCAAAAGATTTGACATTGTATGATTTATATCTATCAGCTCCATTGGTTTGCTAAAGGATCTGGGCCATATCAGAAAATGAGCTGAACTCCCTACTATGTTATTCATTGTTAAATGCTTAAACGATAAGGGTATAAAGGTCGTCCGCATCATCGTATGCCACGCCCCCCCCCCCCCTCTCATGGCATACATTGTGACCGTGTGCTATGCCTACGGGATGTGCTATGGGCACATAGGTGTCTAATCATAGTTGAATTGGAGGGGCTGTACTCGCTACTGACAGTAGGCCTAAGCATCACTAGTCGAAGCTAGTCGATAGGTCCTCATACATCGCCTACATAGTAGGCCTACATCTAACTAGGTTAAGGCTAAGGCCTATAAGCCTAATCCGTATATATTCTATGCCTAATCCATGAACTCTGGATTGAGCCAGCCTCAAGTGTACCACTGCTGCACGCGAGTCTGAGCTTAATATCGTAATATGTGCTCGGTAGGAGCATGACAGATGGGATGTGGGGGCGCTGCCCATAGTGACTGCATTGCAGAGTGGTGTTAAAATGACACGCCTACCTTCCAAGTCCACGATCCGCCCGGCCCGCTTCAGCGCCTTGACGGCCTCGTCGTGCGTTGCATCCCGTAGGTCTTCGCCGTTCACCGACAGTATCGCGTCCCCAACGTAAAGCTTTTCCGTGCGGTCTGCAGCCATATTCTTGAAGATCTTGCTGATCAGGATGGGCATCTTGTTCTCCTTGCCCCCTTTGATGGAGATCCCCAGGCCGTTTTGTTCCTCCTTTACAACCCGTATGATCCGTTTTTGGCCGGCGATCGACTCGGGCAAGGACGGGTGGGGGCCCGTGCCTCCTCCACCACCGGAGTCGCTGGTGTTTGTGTCTCCCGCGCGGCCTGTGCTGTCCGTGGAGCCATTCAAAAGGCCGAAACTGTCGGAGCTTTCATCAATGGTGAGCACCAGAGCCTCGTCGGTGAGGCTGCAGTAGATATGGCACCACTGTTGCCGAATAAACACTTCCAGTAGGCCAGTGCGAGTCGCACCGGTCGCCATCTTGCTCTGCGATGTGCAGGAGATGCGGCTGCCTTTAAGGTTAACGCTCGTTGACGCCGCGAGGTGGCGGCCCCAACAGGTGCGCTCCCGCCGCCCTGCAGCAGCCCCGCCTGTAGTTTCCTCTAGAGTCTTACCCATGTAAATTCGGGTGTAGTGAAAGATGGGGTAATACTCAGGACATATATCAAAGGGGTTTACTGCAATTTCTGCTTCACTGGTGACCTTAATAGACTGGGGTCCCACAACTTTGAATTTGAAATTCGTAGGCTACACTGAAAATTCCGGGGGTCAGTCCATGCTAATATATCTTAGTCAAAACCACTAACTTATCAGCATTATTAAATCGAACTAAGATTTTGCTAAACTATGACTAACTTTTTACTAACCAGCTACCCACAGGAACTCCACACCAGGTGACAGCACAAGCAAATCATGAGATATTTATCTATATGATAAGATTGTAATTGTACGTGTTATCATGCTTAGAGGTAGGCTAACCTTTTTTAATTTTGAATATGACATGGGGTGTAACATAATGTATGTATGTATCTACTTAGCCAGATTTTTTTTCAAACTGATCAATCTACAGTAAACGTATTAATTTTCGCTCAGTACATATTTTCGCGTTTTTCGCGCAGATGCTTAAGTGCGCGAAATTATGATGTGCGCTAAAATTATGCCCAGGAAATTAGCTTTCCAATGATGTGTAACATTATATGTTTTTAAATGTACTTGTATCTATAATGACAATAGATGACTCAATAAGGTGGCCCCAGAGGGTTTAAAAATGACCTGGCGACCTGGGCAGTCTAGCGTCTTACAGATTGAGAGTTGTTTTCCAGGCTACCTGGCGACCTGGTACAATAATAAAAGCGACCTGGTGACTTTTGGAAAAGTTTGACTATAGCATAAATGGTCTAAAAAGGGGACTTTGTGACCTAGAGTGCTTAATATTGGCGACTTTCCGACCTGAGCTGGGGACCCCTCTGCACCCCCAATAAGTAGCATGGATAACAGCATTTTTCTTTTCATTTTTCTTTTCCTTTTTTTTTGTTTTGTAATTAACACAGGTCTGGGCTGTGGAGTTTGCATAGCCATAGCTATAGAGCATTTAGGAATAGAGTGAGATGCCTTACAGTCCATATGATATATAGGATTAAACTCTAGGCTCTAATATCCTTAATAATTGTCCGATTTAAAAACCGTGAAAAATGACACGTAGCTGAATATGTAATGCTTACAGGTGCGTGAAAATATGATTGCGCGAACATGTCTTTCTATGGTAGGTGCGCGAAAATTTAGCTGCGCGAAAATATATACGTTTACAGTATTCCAATGATTTTTTCTGAATGGGACACCTTGTTTATGTTTTTGAAAAATGCATATATCAAAGACAGCCTCAAGTCTCTATATGGCCACTTCTACAGGACAATAATTGTTATGTCTAGACAAACTGGATTCAATGGACGGAGTTACCATTGCACAGGTAACTCATGCTGTGTATTAACCAGGGCCATGCCACTGACTGGTAATAGATGTACTAAATCACTAATGAATGACTACCGTAAATTCCTGTGTGTGACCTGTGTGTTATACTAGAACCAAACCTCTAGTGCAGGTTATACAATATTCTCAGGTCTAGGGGCGGGTAATACAAGGGATTTTGAAAGTATAGCACAGTACTAAAATCACAATTTTCAAGCCCTAAATAGAGGTTATAGGATTCTCTCAAAGTAGGGGTGTGGGTTATATGTGAGATACGGGTGTACACAGGATTTTATGGTAGCCTCTTAAGTTAAGGTTACCTGGGCAATGCTAAATTTTAGCTAAGGGTTAGCAGCAACCCGCTAAGATAGGATAGGAACTTTGGGCACATAATTTTCGCTAATGAATGTACAAAAGTTAGTAAAACCTTAGTACAACCTACTAGCTTTGGACTAACATTTGAGATTCATTATTTTCAGTGTATTGGCTATCAGATAAGAGTAGGGCCTATGTATCACCCTCTAACCCTACAGACACATAGAGAAAAATGCTGGTTTCCATGGCAACTTGTACTCCACAATACACAGGTAGCTCATCATATATAGGACCTAATTTCAGTATAAACTGAGAACATAGGCTCTACATGGGTCGTCAGACCATTTTTCCATACAGTGAATGGGGAAAAGGATCTTGTTGGTTGACATGCCCTAACCTTGGAACACCTTCCAGCAGGTTTTGAAATGGTGCCATGTCCATCATTATGGTCCACAAATGGTCTCCCCTGTGAAACAGGTATGCTCCCTTGAGTCAAACAGCCGCACTAATGCCTTCAGCTATTTCAATGTACCATTGCATTACAAGTTGCAATGGAAATCAGCATTTTACTCTATGTGTCTGTAAGTTTACAGAGTGATACACACGCTTAGGTGATGGCCCTGGGATTCCCCTTTCATTTGATACCATGTTATGCCTGTTTTGTCGGGGTGCTACGAAATCACATTTCTAAGCCTCTTTTCTCACATTGGCCCCCAGTCTAATACAATGTATGACGTACCCTATACTTTCAGCACTGCTACGTCTTTGTTTAATGAGCTACGTAAGGTTTGCTAAAGGTCTCTATTATGCTATAGAGAACTCTACAAAGCTTCTATGGAAACTGTTTGTTAAATTGCTGTAACACCTGTTATAGGTTACTAGTAATTGGTACCGGTACCAAGAAGAAAGTGAAAATGCCCATTACTCTGCAGGGACTAGAACCCCATTACCTTCCGACCAAAGAAACACCTTCTCTAGCCATTAGGCCATTAGGCCATGGAGGATTCTACAGATCCTCTACAGAAATCACTTATTGCATATACAGGGGTAGACACTAACTTTTTCAGCCATGGGCCGCCCGGGCCCGTAGCCTCAGAAATGCACGGGCCCGGACCTAAAAATGTGGTCCCAGAATATATATTTTACTTTTCTTAAAGAGAAAACGATAGGCCTATACATCTCTGACCAAGATAGATTCAGACTGTACTAGAATGGCTGGCTGGATCGTGATTTCCCCTTTCCAACGATATATAACATGACTATATTGATAAAGACATATTCTCCTCAAAGTTTCCCCTTGCATTCCTGTGGGCCACCCGGGCCCATAGGAAGGTAACTCTTCAGAAAACTGCGGGCCCGGACCCAAAACTACGGGCCATTGGCTCCCAGGCCAGCGTTAGTGTCTACCCCTGTATACATGTGCAGCACTCGTTTCAACTACTTTAATCAATTTGGCCCACCTCAGCCACCATGTCCTAAATCAAGAGTGTGTGTTTCACTAACCATCCCTCTGCCACTGTCTCTCCTAGTCTTTCTATTCAGCTTTTGGGCTTGGACAATTGGAGGAGTGGTGGTAGTGTGGCTCACTATTGCCACCTAGTACCAATGCAAGGAAGTAGCAACACAGAGAGGTCAACTTTCCCCTACAGATGGTGCTAGTGAGTCAACTGTGACAAGCAAGAGCATAAGTAAAGCATCGCAGCTCAGGAAAAGAAATGAGTAGGCTATTCAGAATTGGTACAACAAGTAGACCTCTACACTCAGATCATTCATGCTGCAGCTAAAAAACAGCCACATCATGGCATTTGCCAGATTACTAAAGGGTGTATTTATATGGTACGTAAATTATTGTGCATAGGAGTGTCCCTGCTAGTACCTGACAGACATATAGATAATTGATGGCCAAATTATTGAGGTCTGACGATAATTAGGCCGCTCAAAAAAAAAGGTTTCTCAATACCCGGCAGTGATAAATATGACGAGGGCGTTTTTTATCTTAATTCTTTCTTTTTTTTACTGGGGGCTATCCTAGACATGGTGATAATTAGGTGACAGAGACAAGGGACATGGTATTTTCCTTAAATCAGTATTTAACACAAGGAACCCCCATTAAGAAGCCCTCTGTGGGTTTGTATTGAGTAGGGGCATTCAATACAATCATGTGAGATACCAATATTTCCGTGCGTCATTGGTGAGAAGTAATTTCCGTAACACCTGTTATAGAAAAATTGGTACCAAAAAGTCATAATGGCCATTACATTGGAAGGACTAGAACCTATGCCGTTCTGACTAACGGGACACCTGCTCTATCCAATAGGAACCTTTAGCAAACCTGGCATAGCCAATTAGACATAGACATACCCTATACTTATTAGCACTGCTACGTCTGCGCATAATGTGCTACGTGGGGTTTACTAAGGGTCCCTATAAGGTCATGCAGAACTCTACAGAACTTCTATGGAAACTGTTTATTAGATTGCTATCACACCTGTTCTAGGTAATTTGGCACCAAAAAGAAAGTGAAAATGCCCATTAGGTAACGTTCACAAATGACATCACCTGCTAGGGGGTAGGTGGGTCTTTGGGTTTAGTGACAAAAAGTGACATAGGGGTGGGCCTGGGGGTTGGGGGGGGGGGGGGGGGGTCTCAAGGTCTGTGTGACATCACCTTTTCAAGTCCAGACATATTTATGAATAAAAACAACAGTATAGAGCATAGATAAAAATGAAATGAAAATGACTAATTAGGCTGAGAGAATTTCACTGATATTGTGCCTATTATAACTGATATTCAATGAAACAGTATTTCTGCTATCTAGCTGGAATGGCAACTAATTGGCCATTGTCACATGGTGTAGAAAGTGATTTAGACTAGTAACGGTCATCAATGTATATGTCTATGCTGCTATAGGACATATATCTGTGAGGGGAATTTAGAGGTTATTCAGGAATGAATGATTACCCTAAATTTTCATGTAGAGGCCGCAGCTAATAGTCAGATTGTCAGTGTCAGACTTATGGGATCGACCATGCATGACCGAGTAAAGGGGTGGTTAATATGCAAGTTTTTGCTATACAATACTGAATTCGCCCAATTTATACCCCCTTTGAGGTTTATACAATTTTCCCAAAGTCTAGGTGCAGCTAATAAGCAAGTAAGGATTTATACATGAGAATTTGCGGTAGATTTATACTGTACAGTCCTATATGAGTGCCCTGGCCAGTGGCAGATACAGAATTTGAAACAGGAGGGGGCTGTTATATACATATCGAAAATAGCATTGTGAGACCTTGTAACTCGCTCATACCGGAAGTCAATAAAAGCGCGGCAAACTAGTCAGTTGTGCCTACCCTGCAGAAGAAGTTAGACTTGCCTCAGTCTCTACTTTTTTTCATCACTGAATTTCTTCCCACATACACCACATAATTGGCGACAGAGGAGCTTACCCTGTGGACAATCATGCCTGGCATCTCTTGGAAACTGTGAGTTTGTTCCATTTTGAGAACTTTGATTGTAATCTTTGGTGGACTTTGGTGGAAAATTCAGGGCAGTGATTTTGGGTCAGTTGTGCAGTCAGTCAGCCTCAGTCCCTGTGTTGGCCTTTTCTGCACAGACACACGCTCATATCACCAGTGGCAGTGGATCTAGGCTCTTTGGATCTGCACCGGCTGTGTCTTAACAGTCTGAACATTCACATCTACATTGTGGAACTTTTGCTGTTTAGGTGGCCTAGACCTGTTCATCCTGTTGTAGGCCTACTTCTTGCCTCACAATGGGGGACTTCATTATGCACCCTTTTCAGTTGGAGCCAGTGGAGTCAGCAGCTAAGAGGTGGGAGAGATGGCTTAGAAAATTCCCACACTTCCTAGTGTACAAAGGCATCACTAATGAGGCAAAAAAGACTGCATCATTGATGTTACTCTTAGGTGATGAGGCTATGGATGTTGCTACATCTCTAGGCATTGATGCTACCACAACTTTTGATGAAGCAACTACCAAATTGACTGATTACTTTGCCCCTAAATGCATCAAAGAGTATCAGATATATGAGTTCAGGCAGGCTTATCAGAGAGATGACGAGATGATTGATCAGTTCCATGTTCGGCTGAAGAGTCTCGCTAAGTACTGTGAGTTCCATAATGAGGACAGTGAGATAAAATCTCAGATTATTCAGAAATGTCGATGGCCAAAAGTGCGAGAGAAGGGACTCGATGAGTCAGACGTCACGTTGGCGGCTCTTCTAAAGTTCGCATGCACTCAGGAGTCTACGGGACGACAAAACAAGGTGATGTCGCAGTCTATGCCCACAGCTCCTGTGGAGTCAAAGGTCCACAAGGTGATGTCAAAGCCCAACTACTGGGGTCGTGGCAAGAGGAGATAGTCTTCACCGCCACGCAGACAACATCAACAACGTCAACAGCAACAACAACATTGGCAGCCTTCCGACCAGACGGGCACGTGTTCTGGTTGTGGGGACGCATCTCATAACAAGCGAGCACGCAACTGTCCCGCGTGGGGGAAAATTTGTCACAAGTGTTCCCGATACAATCATTTTGTAGACAATCAACAAACTTTGTTGAGACTGACGAAGGGGCTACTGCAGCACCGCTGAGTGACGATGCTATCGAGTATCAGTATAATTTGTTTCATACCAATGCCATGCCTAGTAAAAGGGTCAAACCCTACATTGCATGTGTAGATTTACATGGTATTGCCACAAACATGGAGATTGATACTGGTTCTGGTGTGACAATCTTGAACAAGGTTCAGTATGACAAGTGTAATCCTGGTCTGGTGTTAAAAGAAAAGACCAGCATAGTTCAATGTGGGTTTCAATTACTAGTATTGGTATTGATTTGCAATATTCGGACATATATACTATAGAAATATGCAGCATGCAGTATTTACAACTGAAATCAATAAGAACAGAGTGACGTCACAAGAGACCATGCATTTGCCCAGACACACTCAGTACATCTCAAGTGATTGGTCTAGACACCATTGAGTGGTACTATAACGATTTCTTGATTGGTTGGTCGGTAATCTACAACACTGTGAGTGTGCCCTAACTGCCAATTAAGGGCCACTCAAGGGCCAATCATAGGGCAGAGTAGGTGCAGACGATTTTATCTTTTCTATTTGTTTAATTTATATTGGCTTTTGTGGCCTACTTAGAAACTATCTTTGTAAAATGGAAAAGGAAAATGGTGCATAACTGCTTGATAAAAACAATAACTACCTCCTTTATCAGGGATTAAGTGCCTGGTGCATTCTAAATGATACTATAAATGTAGCATATTTGTATGGGCTTAGTAGAGCTTGTTGCGTTTTTGTTCTCTTGTGACATCACTATTTTCATGGGCACTCCTTTTCATTTCAGATGTAAATGCTACAAGTTGCACATTTTGATAGTATATATGTCCAAATATTGAAAATTAATACCAATACTAGAGATAGAAGGTCACATGCAATTACACTGGTCTTTTCTTTTAAGTAAAACCAATTTACCTGTACTTAAGATGTTTTCAGGTGCAAGTCTATTGCCACTTGGTCGTGTAACATTGAATGTGCAGCATGCAGGTCAGTCATTGCAACTTGACGCATTAGTTGTCGAGGGTCAAGGACCATGTCTTCTCGGAAGAGACTGGATCAACGAGTTGCATCTTGATTGGTCCGCGGTTCATTCTCTTTCAGATGTGGACTACAGGAAACTATTCCCTGACCTATTCAAACCCGAGCTTGGTAAGTTAAAGGGTTACGAAGCAAAACTGTATATAGACACTGATGCGCAACCACGTCAGTTCAAGGCGCAAACACTATCTTGGTCTTTCAGAGAAAAGGTCGAGGCTGAACTTGATCGCCTCGAAAGTGACGGGGTCATAGTAAAAGTTGAATTTGCAGATTGGGCTGCTCCAATCGTTCCGGTAATGAAACCGAATGGTGACATTCGCATTTGTGGTGATTACAAACTGACTGTCAATAGAGCAGCAAAAGTGGACAAATATCCAATTCCAAATGTTGATGATTTGTACCAAAAGTTGGCTGGGGTGTTTGTTTTTCCAAGTTGGACCTCAGTCATGCATATACTCAGGTAGTTCTCAGTGATGATTCCCGTGAACTCACAACAATTAACACTACCAAAGGTTTATACCAGTACACACGCTTGTGTTTTGGGGTATCTTCCGCACCAGGTATTTTCCAGAGAGTTCTGGAGCAGGTACTTCAGGGTATACCCATGGTAGCAGTGTATCTGGACGATATCTTGGTGTCGGGGCACACAAAGGAGGAGGCACATCAAAACTTGACGACAGTACTGGGTCGGCTGCAGCAGGCAGGACTACGTCTGAGAGGTGAGAAGTGTGTGTTTCTCCAAGATTCCTGTGTCTATCTAGGTCACAAGCTGGATGCAGAAGGAATTCACCCGACTACCGAGAAAGTAGCAGCTCTTCAGAACGCACCACCTCCTACCAATGTGAGTGAACTCTGCAGTTTCCTGGGAATGGTAAACTACTACCACAAGTTCCTAAGGAACCTCAGCTCAACACTCGCACCACTGAATCAGCTCCTACAGAAGGATGTTCCGTGGAAGTGGGGGCCAGAAGAGGAACAAGCGTTTGCTAAATCAAAGGAACTATTGCAATCTTCACAAGTGTTAGTTCCCTACAACCCGGCTCTACCATTGCTTCTTGGCTGTGATGCGTCATCGTACGGCCTGGGTGCGGTACTCTCTCATTGGATGCCGGATGGCTCCGACCGACCGATCGCATTTGCATCCAGATCATTAGCTCCCGCTGAGAAGATATATGCACAAATCGAGCGCGAAGGGCTCCCCGTAATCTTCGGTGTGACCAAGTTTCATAAGTATGTGTATGGTCGCGAATTCACCGTGGAAACAGACCATAAGCCGCTGTTAGGCCCGCTGAAAGAGGACAAACTCATCAGTCCTATGTCTACTGCCCGCTTACAGCGTTGGTCACTGACAATGTCAAATTACCAATATCGTTTACGTTACAAGCCAGGCAAGGAGAACGGCAATGCTGACGGACTAAGCCTGTTACCTTTAACGACAGTGTACTTGACCGTGCCTGTGCCTGCCGAAACAGTGTTGGCTTTTGAGGTTCTAACGTGTTCTGAGGTTTTGACATCTACTCAAATTGCTTCTTGGACCGCTCGAGACCCGATCATGGCTTCCATACAAAACTTTGTTTTGAAGGGTTGGCCTTATAGTGTGTCCGAAGAACTGGCACCATACTTTCGCAGGAGGGAAGAACTGTGTGCAGAACAAGGTTGCTTGATGTGGGGTTTGCGCGTGATAATACCACCACAAGCTCGTGACTGTGTTCTTGAGCAACTCCATGAGTGCCATCCAGGAATCGTTAGGATGAAATCACTCGCAGGCAGTTATGTTTGGTGGCCAGGAATCAATGCTGATATCGAGCTTAAAGTGAAATCATGTCAGCAGTGTCAAGTCCAATCCAAGTCTCCGCCGCATGCTCAGCTCCATCCTTGGGAGTGGCCTGGTAAACCTTGGCATCGGATCCATATAGACTATGCTGGTCCAATTGATGGACAAATGATTCTAGTGATTGTAGATGCTCATTCAAAGTACATTGACGCTCATGTCATGAACACATCCACTTCCAAAGCTACTATAAGGAAGTTGAGACGAACATTCTTTGTTCATGGAACTCCGGTTGTACTTGTGAGTGACAACGGAAGTTGTTTTACAAGTTCAGAGTTTCAAGGGTTTCAAGAGTTCAGACGTTTAAGGAAGGTATCAAGAAAAAACCAGGTGAGGATCTGGAAACTAAGGTAATACGCTATCTTTCAAGATACTGTGTTACTCCACAGACGACTACTGGACAAGCACCAGCAGAGTTACTGATGAAGCGTAAGCCACGTTTCCTGTTGGATGTACTTCATCCGTCTCTGTCCAATAAGGTTATGGATAGACAATCATATGCACGGCAGTACCATCAGCCTGCGGTCAGCCCACGTGACTTCTTTGTTGGCGATGCTGTGTGGGTCGTGAATTTTGCTGGTATGCTCAAGTGGATGCCGGGAGTGCTCCAATCAAAGACTGCTCCAGTCACATATATCGTGCGTCTTGACGATGGACGAGTGTGGAGACGCCACATGGATCACATTTGAGCTCGTGTCCCAACTGAGCCTGAGTGTCGTGATAACGGTCGCACCATGGAGAATTGACCAATACCGCCTTACATTGCACCTGCACCTGCACCTCAAATTCCAGTGCCAGCTGCAATGCCGAAGCCCAGTACTCCTCCGAGTACCACTCCAGCGACTCCACAAGACCACCATGTGCCTCCTCTACCTAGTGCTACGCCTCCTACACCAAGAGCAAGTAGCCCTGCTCCAGTTGGTATTAGAAAGTCTACCAGAGTAATCAAGCCACCTACCAGACTGGACTTATGAGTACAAAACTAAAGGTGGAGGGATGTTATATACATATCGAAAATAGCATTGTGAGACCTTGTAACTCGCTCATACCGGAAGTCAATAAAAGCGCGGCAAACTAGTCAGTTGTGCCTACCCTGCAGAAGAAGTTAGACTTGCCTCAGTCTCTACTTTTTTCATCACTGAATTTCTTCCCACATACACCACAGGGGCGCACCCCTTTCTCTTGGTAAAAGGAGGGGGCGCACATCATATTTTTGGCCTATATTGCACCCCCCCCCCCCGGTGCCTCCTGTCTAAATCTGCCACTGCTGGCATTTATTGATCTTGAGGCATGATTACCCCAGACACTTATACGAGACAAGAATGACTAGTATTCATTATGATCTGTGTGAGACTGCATTTAGAGGATTTCCTAGGGGGGGACCTTCAAAATTAGTGAAGTCTTTCTTAGGGGGTCCTGAAAATGGCCCCAAAAAAGGTGACGTCATTTGTGAATGTTCCCTTACTCTGGAGGGACTAGAAACCCATTACCTTCCGCCCAAAGAGACACCTGCTCTGCCATAAATCGTTCCTTCCAATTCAGGAGATGATAATAATATATATATACGATAACACAACAGGACTCTGACCTAGGTTTGGGTGTGTTTATTTCTCACATATCCAGGCCACTGTTAATAGGTACCAAAAAAAGAAAAAAAAACAATGACTTCTTGGTCCGGTCACCGGGTGGCTACTGAAGCTTACCCGCCCTCTGCACTGCATACATGCATATCCCCTGCAGGGGGCAGCACCAACCACTACTCCACCCAGCAGGTGGCTCCATCTACAGTCCGGGTTTATAGCCGCATAAGCTAGGGCTTATGCCCACAATAAATCGTTCCTTCCAATTCAGGAGATGATAATAATATATATATACGATAACACAACAGGACTCTGACCTAGGTTTGGGTGTGTTTATTTCTCACATATCCAGGCCACACACACCCAACCGAAGGAAGAGTACCGGTAAGTCTGTCCAATGGTACCGGTAAGACATGTACATCCAGGTACCGGTAGCCCAGCCCCTCAATCCTCTGAGTAAGCCGCGGGGTTTAGGAATATGTCCTTGACTATAGATCTCTCTAGTGAAATCTTAGAGTCCAAAGTTCTGGTCAAGTATAACAGCACACTTATGCTTCGCCAGTCTCCTAGATTTTTTATATCCACCAAACTGACACCATTTTCGGCTAGCAGCCCAGCCCCCCCCCCCCTCCGCATGGAGTGAGAGGACAGCATTTGTAATCTCAGAGCAACACATGAATTTGACAATTTTTTCGAGTACCATGAATATGTACCCCGTACCCAACTACCCTGCCTCATATAACCAATCAACTGTGAACCTCTAGAGGGGTACACCACCATTTCCCACAACAACTTCATATAGAACACAATGCAGAAAACAGACCCTGTTATGGGAACAAAGGGGATGTACAAATCCCTTTCATTAAAACTGATAGTTTTCGTCCTGCGGACCGAGACCCCTACCCCCCATGACTCCCAATCCACATCAGACACCTTAACTGCCATAGCCTCCTCCACTAGATTTGAAAAAACCAACGACTTCTTGGTCCGGTCACCGGGTGGCTACTGAAGCTTACCCGCCCTCTGCACTGCATACATAGACAAATGCCAACGCCCATTGATACTGTCTCTGTTGTATTTCACGAGTGGGGGCTGGGGCCATATCCCACGAAGCCGCAGGCTGAGTGTGATATGCCCCAGCCCCCACGAGTGAAATACATCAGAAACAGTATCAATGTAGTTGGCATTTGTGTTTATTTTTTATTATAAGCCATTTAATGAAGAAAATTAATATTTTCCCAGCCCATTGAATACGACCACATTGTATTCAATGGGGGGCATTGAATACGGCCCTTCAGTGCTAAAGCATAGGAAATCTCTCTAGTGAAATCTTAGAGTCCAAAGTTCTGGTCAAGTATAACAGCACACTTATGCTTCGCCAGTCTCCTAGATTTTTTATATCCACCAAACTGACACCATTTTCGGCTAGCAGCCCAGCCCCCCCCCCTCCGCATGGAGTGAGAGGACAGCATTTGTAATCTCAGAGCAACACATGAATTTGACAATTTTTTCGAGTACCATGAATATGTACCCCGTACCCAACTACCCTGCCTCATATAACCAATCAACTGTGAACCTCTAGAGGGGTACACCACCATTTCCCACAACAACTTCATATAGAACACAATGCAGAAAACAGACCCTGTTATGGGAACAAAGGGGATGTACAAATCCCTTTCATTAAAACTGATAGTTTTCGTCCTGCGGACCGAGACCCCTACCCCCCATGACTCCCAATCCACATCAGACACCTTAACTGCCATAGCCTCCTCCACTAGATTTGAAAAAACCAACGACTTCTTGGTCCGGTCACCGGGTGGCTACTGAAGCTTACCCGCCCTCTGCACTGCATACATAGACAAATGCCAACGCCCATTGATACTGTCTCTGTTGTATTTCACGAGTGGGGGCTGGGGCCATATCCCACGAAGCCGCAGGCTGAGTGTGATATGCCCCAGCCCCCACGAGTGAAATACATCAGAAACAGTATCAATGTAGTTGGCATTTGTGTTTATTTTTTATTATAAGCCATTTAATGAAGAAAATTAATATTTTCCCAGCCCATTGAATACGACCACATTGTATTCAATGGGGGGCATTGAATACGGCCCTTCAGTGCTAAAGCATAGGAAATCTTGTATTTCAAAAAAATAAATGCATATCCCCTGCAGGGGGCAGCACCAACCACTACTCCACCCAGCAGGTGGCTGCATCTACAGTCCGGGTTTATAGCCGCATAAGCTAGGGCTTATGCCCACAATTAAGCCATGGAGGATTCTACAGAACCTCTACAGAAACCGCTTATTGCATATACATGTGCAGCACTCGTTTCAACTACTTTAATCAATTTGGCCCACCTCAGCCACCATGTCCTTAATCAAGAGTGTGTGTTTCACTAACCATCCCTCTGCCACTGTCTCTCCTAGTCTTTCTATTCAGCTTTTGGGTTTGGTCAATTGGAGGAGTGGTGGTAGTGTGGCTCACTATTGCCACCTAGTACCAATGCAAGGAAGTAGCAACACAGAGAGGTCAACTTTCCCCTACAGATGGTGCTAGTGAGTCAACTGTGACAAGCAAGAGCATTTATAAGTTAAACATTGCAGCTCAGGAACAGAAATGAGAAGGCTATTCAGAATTGGTACAACAAGTAGACCTCTACACTCAGATCATTCATGCTGCAGCTAAAAACAGCCACATCATGGCATTTGCCAGATTACTTAAGGGTGTATTTATATGGTACGTAAATTATTGTGCATAGGAGTGTCCCTGCTAGTCTAATGAAGAATACCCTGTTTTGTGTTAGCCTCCAATACATTGCTAGAGAAAACCTGACTTAAGGGGAAGGGGAGAGGGGGTCAGAAATGGTTAAAAGAAACACATGAAATCGCGTATTATGGAAAGCCCTGCTTGTTCTAAAATTTGCTCCTTCCAAATAATTTGCTCCTTGCACAAAATTTGCTCCTCGCTCAAAATATGCTCATTCCCAATCTGCTTCTTCCCAATAATTTTCTCCAAAGATTTTGCAAGTTTCACACAATTTGTCAGTTCTAGAGCAAAATTTGCTGATTCCAAATATTAAATTTGCTAGTTGCACAATATTTGCTTCTTCCTACAAATACTCAAATGTGCTCCATACTATGGAAGGCCGCTGCGACATCGTGCCATTTGCTAATCATCATTTGCCAATAAATTGCCATATGCTGAATGTAGATATTTTCTTATTGCCATTTGCTGGTGGCCAATTGCCATTTGCTGTTTGCATAGCTAATCATCCTTGTAAGGGATATATACAAAATAAAGAGTATTTATTTAATTCAAGCTAGCCTCTTTAGCCAAAAATATACGACATAAAGGCTATTTGATAGGTAGCCCCAGAAAATAGGCCTAGGTCAGTTGGACAGCCTAGACTAAGTACTGGTAATAGAACCCTATAGCCTGCCCAGTGGGCACAGGGCATTGAATCAACATTGAAAACCGGTTGACAATGTTGATTCAATGTTGATCCAATGTTGATTCAACGTTGAACTGAAATTTGTGCCCACTGGGTGGGAACTGCTGACCTCAGAATAGGCAACTGGTAACTGCACCATAGGCCTACTAGCAAATGGCAATCCTAACTGTCAACTGGCAACATACTCATGTCCACTCATTGGCAAATGGCAAATGGCAATTGACAAAATGGCAATCAGCAAATGGCAATTCACAAATGGCAATAGGCTATTGCCAATTGATGGCCATATTGAGTAATTGGCAACCTTTTCTGGCAATTGGCAACCTCAAAATCCCCCCCCCCCCTCAAACCGGCAAATGGCAATTGTCAACCAGCAAATGGCAACTGGCAATTAGGGAGTGTTCATTTATTAATTACAAGGGGGTGGTGAGATTTTGCGCGGAGGGGCAAAAATGTTTATGCCCCCCTCGAGAGCGCGTGAAACGCCCCCCACGCCAGAATGCGTCGAAATTTTTTCGCCCACCCCCCTTTAAACTAGGCCTATAGGCATAGTAACGCATGGCTTTTTTGCTGAAAAGGGGCTACATTTTTTACGCCCCCTCCCCCTTCAAGAGGGGTCAGAATTTTTTACGCCCCTCCCCTTCAGGAGGGGTCGAAAATGTCTTGGTTGGAGGGAGAAACAGATGGTTGCTTTGGGGCCACAGGCCCCAGGAAAATTTAGGAATTTGACATTTAAATTAGTCTATTCCGCGTGGTCTGAAGTAGGGATGTCGTCGATACTCACTATATCGGCATATCGTTATTCCTGAAATGGTGATATAAATCGGATCGACATTTCCGTTATATCGATTTATTTGACCAGCTGAATTTCAGCTTTCTAACAGTGAAAGAATTTTTCAAATATTCCTATCAGAGGCGAAGCTATAGTAATTTAAGCAATATACAACAAATTGGCAGGAAAATCGGCTTCTAATCGGGATATTCCAGATCTAATTTGAGAAAGATAGCATATATCTATATAGTGCCTATATAGACATAGTGTGAGAGCCCTGTCCTATGTCATATCCTGCCTACATATCATTATTTACAGTATAATTTAAGAACTTTTTGGCCACAAGACAACATAATAGAATTATATAACGTCTCCAAATATCGAGATATATCGAAATATCGAGACCAAAAATCGTGATAATCGGAATCGGAAAAAAGTGGATGTCAATGACATCCCTAGTCTGAAGTCTACTATATGATCCATGGAAAATTTTGTAATTTTACATTGAAATTGATGTGTTCTGAGGGACTTTGAGCTTGTCATTCAAGAAAATTATAGGAATTTTACCTTGAGATTGGTGTATTCTTGGGTACTCTGAGTCTAGAATGTTCATGTTTCCCAAAAAAGTGGGCTCCCCAACTTTACTAGGCCCCCAGGCCCCCCTGTTCCGCTGCCACTGCAGCTTAAAACAAAGATTGATGTTTGATGAAGGGATGCTCTGTACGTTATAATAGTGACAAACCTGAGGAAAATTTTGAAAATCTAGAGGTCAATCGGCCTATTTTAATGTATCCTGGTATTATAACTTGCAGCTAAATGAACTAGATCACTATTTAAACGTAGTTTGGTTTTCCAAAGGCTAGGATCAGTAAGAAATAGGGAGCTGAGGGTGAGAATTTGAAGTAGAACAAAGAGTCACAGGGGAACGTGTCTTTGGTATATAATAGCACAGATCAATTTCAATCACTTAAGCCATCAATGTTATGCACGGATGTGACGTGCACCATAGTTGATAACCTTCATTTGAGGAAATGCCATAAGGGACCTGCCTTCAAAGTTCTAGGGTAAGGACCCTCGTCTCTGTGTGGGCAGTAGCGCTTGTCTTTCTTTGTGGTAGAAGACTATGTCAAGTGTTGACAGTAAAATAAGGATTATAGGATTTAAGCTGGATCCCCAACTTGATGAATAACTTACTGATAACCCTGCAGAACATGGGCAGCAACTTGACCAGAACCAAATATAGAGCTGTAAAAATTCTGATGAGGCCAAGGAGCAATGAGTAGCAATGATAATTCAGTGCCTGCTTTCTGTTGAAGCCAAAGATGAACTTAGAGGGAGATTTAGAAATTGGTGTCGCACGTCCGATGCCCCCCCAACAGAGTGGCATCAGCAGCAGAAAATTCTGTGGATCTTGTGGCTATTTGCTACATTTCAAGGCATTCGGTACACCGATTTATAGTGGGATGATCATGTTTACTCTATGGGTCTACTGATTTTATAAGCCCTAGAATCTGTGAGAAGCAGGCAGCTATTAGGGAGATGGTGAAGTTATTCTAAAAAAATTGAGAGCTCTGCAACGCTGTGGACCATTTAGCAGGGTCTGGTACAAGGCACCAAAGAAAAGTGTGTATCATGACTGGTGTAATCACGCCTTTAACTGGTGGAGTGGATCTAAGCTACAATGTATCAATATATGAGGTAGATCTGCATCTTGCATACCGTGCATGTGCTCCTCTATATGGAAGAAGAAAGGCAGGGTCTAGACATATATAGGCAAGTTCACCCTTGCATATGGATGCCAAAACGTGATAGGGCAAGGCTAAAATCCAATTAACCCAAACTATTTCAGATACCGTACTGTCATATTTCGGCGCCACAATAGCATTCATCTGCACACTGATAGCTTTGCTGTTTAGACCCCCTACATTCTGTAGGCCCTACTCCTATTCTCATGTTGAATTAATGTTCTTTATCCAGCTATTGTTCTTTTAGGAAAAGAAAAGTAGTGAATCATTCAAAGTGTCAATTGGTGGGCAAGAAATTTAGCAAAGTTCTGCTGTCTTTATGACCCTAATTCGCGACATGTGTCGTGAAATCCGCGTAAAAAAATACCCCCTCCCAAATAAATAGGCCTACCCCTAAAAAAATGACCCCCCCCCCTCAGAATAGGTTGGGAAAAAAAGACCCCCCCCCCCTCCGAATACCCCTAAAAAAATGACCCCCCCCCCCTGATATGCACACTCCCCCCCCCCCCCCCCCCCCCCGGCATAAATAATGAACGCTCCCTTAGCAAATAGCACAATGTCTCATGGGCCTTCCATAACTTCATGATAGACTTTTACCTTTTCCCTCGACTGTACACACTTTATAGAACTTCCATTTCTGCAACTAGCGAAAAATTTGGAACAAAGAAATTCTACAACTAGCATGTCGCACCGGCTTTCCGTAATACGGCAATTGGGAGTAATTAAAGTTTAATTGCATTTAATGATAGAAAATCAAGGGCGCCAAAACTTGACTTTAGGGGACCAGCGCCCCCCGCGAGACGCTCGCCAACTACACTGGAACGCAGCGCCCTAGCGGCGAAACCATGAACTGCCTCTCTTTCGCCTAAAACCAAGCGCTCACAACGTCGCGCTAGAAACTTGATTTATTTTCTCCCAATTTCGGCATTTTTAGCTGTAACCAAGTAGCAACATGTCTCGGCGTAGACAAACTAAGAACCCTGGAGCACAGGGAGACAAAATTGATCCACCAAAGGAGGGAGAATTAGGCGAGAGAGTGATTTCACTGGAGTCCAAGCTCGGAGACCTTCAAGCTGACAGCTCGTCCATGAACAAAAAGCTGGACGATTTGCTCAAGGTCGTCACAAGCAAACCGACTAAGGACCCAGAGGTTGTGGAGGTTACTAAATCAACCGCTACCACCAAGCAACAATCTAGTACGGGAGGTAAGGTGCCAGTTCGCTCTTCTCAGAGAAATTCTACCTCCCCGTACGCTAGATTAAACCAGCAGACGCAACAGACGCCAGCCCTGGTCGCCACGGCCGCGGCGTCCATTCCCCCAGAATCCTCGGCGGCAAGGGACGATGACGTCACAGCGCTTCTAACCGGCGCCATCTTGAATGATACGACAACAACAACACTGCCGCTGTCGTTCCAAGATGCAACAGATCCAGTCGTCAACAACAGAGTTCAGGCTCTCTTGTCCAGCGCCCAGCAGATATCCACACTGAAAGGTAGACCAATGCACGTACATGAATTTGTGTTCAGAGGACCGACCCGCATTAAAACTACGCTGGTTTCTCTCGACGCCCCTGAGTACATGTATGGTTTATCACGCATGATTAAGGATAAACGCACTCCTGCCACCGACAAACCCAAACTTGCTACCCATTTGTCTCAACTCATCGACGACGCCAAGGAGTACAAGTGGGAGCAGGTTAGGGAATGGTCGGAGGATGTTTTCTCCTCTATTAGTGAGTCCATGTTCACTTGGCAAGACGACCGCAGCATCCAGTCTAAACGGGACACAATCGCCCATGTACATGCAGGTCGCCGCTATGTCAGTTCTCATGAAATAAATGCAGCCCTCGCTGTGCAGCCCTCCTCTCTGAGCTGTCAGCAGCAGCAGCCACAGTTGGCGTACGTCAACCAAGCCCCAGCCCATCCCAGCTATCAGCAAATCAACCAACAGGCTTTCCAAGCAGCCCTACAAGCAGCCCAGTCTAGGCCTAGGCCCAGGGTCGCCAAGACTACAAACAACCGCACAGATGTGCCTTGTGAGAGTTTCAACGCCCAAGCTGGCTGTTTCAAAACAGACGGGCACGTCGAGGCAGGAGTGCAACATGGCCACCACTGCCAGTGGTGTCGACACAACCTCTCCCTGCTCCACTTTCACTCAGCACACGTATGCAGGATCAAAGGTAACCCACACCACTACCTGAGAGTCCAGAACACCTTTCAGGCCTAGGCCGGACGTGTCCGGCCCCACCAAGTCTGACTCTACTACAATGGTAGAGGCTGTGCAGTCAGACTCACCTAAAACAGCCCTTTTAGTTAATTCTGCAGACCGGTCTGATCATCACCGGCAACCAACACCCCCTACATACCAGGTCACATGTGTAGACGGGGTAGTAAAGGTCAAAATGATCACTGACAAGTTACCACTGACTCAGTCCCATACTGAGATGCTCCCACCGGGTAACTTGGACAACAACAAGGTTGAGGCGCCCTCTTTTAAAACAGAGGATGACGTCCACCACATGGTTAAATCCCCGCCAGCCCTTGGCCCCAACCCATATGAGTTTGCTGCCACCAAGGACTCCTACTGGCCATACTTAGACACACCACAATGGTCCCAATTCCCAGAGTATGCTGCGATCTACACAGCAGTGAGGGCGTCAAAACTACCAAACCACTTGGGGGCCCGCATAACTGTTCCTTCAGCCTTGAACCTGGACGTCTGGGACAAACTACTTAGCAATTACCATGACAAGGACTTGTGCTCTTACCTTAGGTTTGGGTGGCCGGTAGGGTACACCGCTCCTACCCCACCACCCCCGGTTAACATCAACCACAGCACAGCCGACCAACACCCAGATCAAGTCAACAAGTTCATATCCAAAGAACTTGGTCTAGGGGGTCTAGTCGGACCTTTTGACAACCCACCCTTCCAGCCTTGGTGCCACACAGCACCCCTACTCACCACGCCCAAGAAAGAGTCATCAGACAGGAGAGTAGTACTAGACTTGTCCTATCCTAAAGGCACGGGAGTGAATGGCGGAATAACAAAAAACTGTCTAGAGGGGAAAGTTTCAGCGTACACCTTGCCCTCGGTCCAAGACCTAGTGACAAAAATACAGGTCCTAGGAACCGGAAGTTACCTCTGGAAAGCGGACATGAGTCGCGCCTACCGTCAGCTACAGACGGACCCTGGCGACACTCCCCTGCTCACAATAAAATTCCAAGGTAAATACTATGTAGATGTCTGCCCCAGTTTCGGCGCACGGCTCTCAGGCGCGGCATGCCAGAGAACAACCATGGCCGTCGTCTACTTACTGGGGAAAGAGAACATGTGGTCTCTCTCTTACCTTGACGACTTTTGTGGCGCCGAGCGCACCCTGGAGGAAGCTGAGAAATCCTACAACCACTTCTTAGCTCTGACCAAACAGCTGGGCCTTGAACTGTCGCCAAAGAAGTGTCAACCACCTACCCAAAACCTAGACTGGCTGGGTTTCAACATGAACACAAAGAACATGACTCTCACCATCCCGGCACCTAAACTCAGAGAGGTACTGGAGGAATGCAATACCTGGACGGCAAAAAAGGCCGCTACAAAGAAACAAGTCCAATCCCTCCCTGGCAAATTGAACCACATCTCTAAATGTGTGTTACCGGCGAGGAAGTTCATTGGACGCATACTCCAGTCTATCAGGTACGCCCCAGAAAATGGTACTTTCTTCATCTCAAACGACTTCAAAGCAGATGTGTCTTGGTTCTTGAAGTATGCAGAAATCACAAACGGACTCATCCTTCTGGAACCATCTCTGGCTGAGTTCTACATAGAATGTGATTCGTCCCTGGTCGGGGGAGGTGGAAATTCAAATTCCCACTACTACTCCATGACCTACACAAAGAGCCACATCAAAGCCTACAAGCCTATATACAAGCTAGAGGCGGTCAATCTGCTTGTAGCCTACAGAACTCTCATCCCACCAAAGTCAAGCGGGCTAAGGATCGTCATCTACACTGACAATTCAGGCTCCCAATCTGCCCTCGAGACAGGGAGAACCAAAGACAAAGTCCTCGGCGCCTGTGCACGTCAATTGTGGCTTGAAGCATCAACAAGGGATCATAAAATCACCATTCGCCACAAGAAGGGCGAACAGATCCCACTAGCAGACGCCCTTAGCAGACAACATGAATCTTCAAAAAGGAAGCTGGCTGCTCTGCTCATAGCTCAGAGGGGACTTAGTCAAGTACAACCCGCCCTACCTCACCCAATGTTTAATATCATTTAATCCCATAGGTTCCACACTAGGATCTCAAGCCATAACATCCTACTTAGCAGCAATTTCTGAACATACAGCAATTAATAGAGAAAGACAGGCCACTTATTACTTAACCTTCGCTGTCCACTATGGCGTCGATATATTACAACCCTCAATCACAGATGCAGCGCTGTTCCAGCAATTCCTGGCTAATTCTTTAACTGCACCTGGATCTCGTAAAAATTACACCTCGGGGGCAAAGTTGTGGATTGAGCAGCGAGGAGGAGATGGTTCTTCACTCAGGTCTTATGAAGCCAACGCAGTGGCCACAGGAGCCGCCAATTTGTTCCCACACAGACCTTCTCCGGCACCCCCTTTGACCCCCAGTGACTTAGTAAAACTATGTGTTTATCTCAACAAAGCAGACGATGGACCTCCCCTAGTTGCCGCCCTTACACTAGGTTTCTTTGCCTTTTTGAGGGCTTCAAATCTACTCAGCCCCACCACAACTTTATGGGCGGGGCCCCATACTCTATCTAGAGCTGATATTCTCTCTACCCAACAAGGCCTGTTAATACTGATCAAATCATCTAAGACAATAAAAAGAGGCACAGAACCGGTAGTACTAACACTACCAAGGATCCCTGGATCACCGGCTTGTCCCGCCTCAGCCTGGGACAAGTATGTAAGACTTGTGCCGGCGTCTCAGGTCTCCCCGGCTTTCACCCACCGTTCTGGGATCCCTGTTACTCCAGGGGATCTCACCAAAGTGGTCAGAGACTCCCTCACTCACCTGGGGTGCCCGTACGCTGCTGACTTCTCCGGGCACTCACTAAGGCGAGGTGGGTCACAGGCCGCTGTGTGGGCTGGTTGCCATAGAGACGATGTAGCCCGACATGGGACTTGGAAGTCACTCCAGGGCATGAGAGCCTATGTCCCTAGCCAATCATCAGCATTGGTGGCTGCTTCTCTAGCCACCATATTTGCACCATAAACTGACATTGACTACCATGTATATTCATATATACCATGTTTTACGATAAACTGTGTGTTAAACTCTTAAACTTAAAATGTACTATTCAAACATGTATTCAAACTTGTATTTCAAATGTCTATTTCATATAGCATTTAAATTGTTAAAATTTGGTGGTATCATAAATCAAATACTCAGGTATTAACTAAAGGTACATTTAAAACCTTACCATACATGTCTTTATTATCCGCTTGTAAACAGCTTATAACATCTCACAGGATAAAGACCAAATATATATAAAATCTCCCTTGTTGTTATCATTGGGAGTAATTAAAGTTTAATTGCATTTAATGATAGAAAATCAAGGGCGCCAAAACTTGACTTTAGGGGACCAGCGCCCCCCGCGAGACGCTCGCCAACTACACTGGAACGCAGCGCCCTAGCGGCGAAACCATGAACTGCCTCTCTTTCGCCTAAAACCAAGCGCTCACAACGTCGCGCTAGAAACTTGATTCCCTCCCACCCACTCCAAGGGTATTAACTCAAGGTCTACTTACTACCACCTGTTACCATAAACTGACATTGACTACCATGTATATTCATATATACCATGTTTTACGATAAACTGTGTGTTAAACTCTTAAACTTAAAATGTACTATTCAAACATGTATTCAAACTTGTATTTCAAATGTCTATTTCATATAGCATTTAAATTGTTAAAATTTGGTGGTATCATAAATCAAATACTCAGGTATTAACTAAAGGTACATTTAAAACCTTACCATACATGTCTTTATTATCCGCTTGTAAACAGCTTATAACATCTCACAGGATAAAGACCAAATATATATAAAATCTCCCTTGTTGTTATCATTAGCAATTGGCAAAAAGCAAATTGTTGCACCGGCCTTCCATAGTACGGTAAACATGGCGGCCTCCATGCTACCCGCGCCGGACAGCAAGTTGATTTTTGAGAAATGTAGCTCCAATGACGCTAGGTCACGGCACAATAAGTGTATTATGAACAAGTTCTTCAATCACGCAGTATGTATTAGATGCAGCTATACCTCTTGACAGTTTACAATATATCCAAACCTCCTTGAATGGTTCAAGTGCTTGGTCTGGGCGATAATTGGAGTTTGTGCCCAGTCCTAAAGCATGGCCGGGAATATAGGCCTAAAAACAGTCTGCTACCTGGTGTGTTTACACATTACAAGACTGATGCAAACCAATGGTCATTCCGAACATACAGAGACATTAATGTGATGTGGGAGGGGGATTTGTAAAACGTCTTTAATTTTTTTTAAAAATAAATCTAAGGGAGGGTTCATTATTTATGGCAGGGGGGGGGTGAGCATTTGAGGGGGGGGGGCAATTTTTTTTAGGGGTATTCAAAGGGGGGGGCTTTTTTTTTAAACCCTATTCTTAGGGGGGGGCTTTTTTTTTAGGGGTATTCCTAAAAATGTCGCGAATTTAGTACATTGAAATGTCGCGAATTTTGGTAACAGCCTGTGTTATATTTTACCAAATTATGTCAATATTTTCAAAATTTTCTAAAATTTTCCTCAAACTCCCAGCAAATTTCTCACTGCATCACTTTTAACACTCAGAATAGCCCACCGTTTTGTCAGTCTTCAAAAAAGTGCCGGCCTCATGTAAGTACTGAGGGTATGGGAGCTTCCAATTTATAAGCACTGGGGCCCTTAAACTCAACGGTATGTAGGTCGAGTGTCTGAGGTTTGACTATTATCGCTCACCAGCGAGTATCATGAGACGTTTACACTAAAACACCTTACGAATGGATGTATTTGTTGCAAGGTAGTAAATTGTAGGTAAAAAAGTGCCCACGATTAAATGCATACAATTAGTAGACACCACTATCGTTTTTGTAATAAAGTTGAAAACGAAGGGTGAGGCCCACTGAGGGGGGGGGGGCGCTTTTTTTTAAACCTATTCCGAGGGGGGGGGCCTTTTTTTTTCAACCTACTCCGAGGGGGGGGCCAATTATTTTTGACGTATTCGATTTGCCAAACGCTCACCCCCCCCCCTGCCATAAATAATGGACCCTCCCTAAAATAGGGAGTGTTTTATTTTAAATAGGCCATGGGAATCCACAAATGAGTTAACAGTCCGAGGTTTTTTGTTTGTTTATTTGTAATATTCGCTAGCTATTAAAAATGTATGACCGAAAAAACACATTTATCAAGTAAAGAATTTATTGATCTTTAAAAGTTGAGAAAATGTGAGTTATTTCCATCCTTCTGCATTTCTGGCAGTATTTATAGCTTTATTTGATAGTCAGATACCAAATTTTGTTCATTTTATCATGTTTGTCATAAAATATGAGCAAAAATATCAGCTGCTTCAAAGGGATTCTTGGGAGCAGAACCTACGTCACACAGTACAGCGTAGCCCTTATCAGGCGTATCTCCACTAAGATAACACCACCCCAAAGGGGTCTAAATGAATAGGCTATGTAGGCCTACTACAAAAAGGTGTTATAATCCTTATCGCAAGAGATCTAGTTCGCCTATGACAAAATGCAATGCAAAATCTGAAAGATAATCAAAATATGGTTTAGAATTGAGATGCACTATGTGCCTCCACATGGGTAAAAATCGACATGCGCGACACGGCGACACGGCCCTTTTAAAATTGACATGCGCGACACGGCCCTTTTAAAAATCGACACGCGTGACACGGCCCTTTTAAAAATCGACGGACACATAGATATCTGAGGAATAAAATTCCACAGACACATAAAACTGAAGGATAAAATCTGCCTATAAAGGGGGGAGGGGGGGAGGGGGGGAGGTGAGAAAACTAGGGGGGGATGCTATATACTCTCACACCTTGTCCAAGCAGCATTCTCACACCTGCAGCCGGTGTAAGAATGCTATGGCGGGGGGGGGGGGGGTAGGGGTAGGATGTATTTGTCCCTCTATATCTATATGGGTAAAAATCGACACAATGACACGGCCCTTTTTTGCTTAAAATCGACACAGCGACACGGCCCTTTCTTGCTAAAAATCGACACGGCGACACGGCCCTTTCTTGCTAAAAATCGACGCGGTGACACGGTAAAAATTCCGGGTACCCATGTAGAGGCACCACTATGTTCTAATACCAATATTTGATGAGGAAATGGATAAAAGGTGACTTTTCCTAGTACATTGCCTACGTAGCTAGACCCTTTGACTTTGTGACTTCCTTGTTACCAGACTACTGCTCCCGATAATTCAAACCTCAGTTCTCATGGTCTCATCATGTAGAGTGCGCCCCTCTCACCGTAACCTCTGGCCACGCAGTTTTTTCCCCCCTAGATTTCGACATGCGCCATGATGCCGCTTTATTGTAATGGCAATTGTGTCCCCATTACCTATTAGGGAATTGTTTTCTAGCACTGGTACATGTAGCCTAGGCCGACAATCGGCTACATGGTGTGCGGTGTATGTTTGTTGTCTGTGAGACTGAGAGTGTGTGGCGTGCTGCAGGTGACGGTGGTGCTGCCGGACTGGGAGAAGGTGCCTGAGGAGCTGACGGCGGTGCTGCACCGGGAGCCGTACTGGGTGGTGCCGCAGCTGCCGCTCTCTGCACTCATACACACTGACTTCATACAAGCCTTCGTCAAACGAGGTACGGCTACATCATTTTACATCAAAGTCCAACTGCCACCATCTGGTTGTGACATGAATATCAAAATGTATTGTTTCATGGAACAGGCCTTGTAAATGGTCTCCCACCTTAAAACGTCGCAGAGTAAGCTGATAACCAGCAAATAGGTTATCATTTGTCGTATCGAATAAAAAGGGCCCTCATAATGCACCCAAGTAATGTAAACTGAAGTATTATCATTGAGAGCACATTCTTATTGTCATTATCATTAACAGTGTAATACTGATATATATTGACAATTATAAAATGTACAACGTATGTTAGAATTCAGCAGTTGTGCATCTAAGAGTATTAAGAGGGTGAGTGATGCTTGGATTGCAGGTGACGTGTACATGTTATCACAGGGCACCCACATTGACACAGACAACTGTTACGCACTCACACCGGACGGTAAGTACAGCAGGATACAACAAAATATCATAACACAAAGCAGTAAGGAGCCTAACCAACGCTTCTACTATACTCCCAATCACCGGACTTTTAAGTCGAAATTGCTGGAATTGGACAGTCGTCAATCCAGTAGCAATTGTGTGTTATCAAAGCGTTACGAATCTGCATGAGTTAACGCCGCTACTGTCCGCCCCTCATGACGGACCTTTTCTATGTAATTGTATATCTATATGTTGTATTTATAATTGTACAGTTTGATTTCAACTTTTGAAAATCGCAGTGTAAACCGTGATTACTGTTTGAATAAAACCTTACAATCTTACAACGACTGATCTGCAAGTGTTAATTCGTTGAAGCCACATGTTGAGTTTACAACCACAATTGCCCAATTGACTGAAATGTGATAACACACTATTATGATACACGATTTTGGGTTGTTTTGGATGATTCATTGCCATAGAAATCATTCACACTTAATATATCTTTCAGCAAAATGTATTGTTTTTTTTTAACCCAAATTGATTTCAATAAATCAATCCAAAGTACCGTGACCCCGTGTTAATTGTGAAGCAAATACACATTTCTAATTAATACACAATACCAGTCGTTTTCAGATGATGTTTGCTTGACTATTTTTAATTCTTTTTATTCCGGTTCAATCTTTTAGGTACTTTGATCCTCAACATCGACAAAGACACATATGAAGAACTTGGCTTAGAAGGGAAAGCCTCCGAATTCAGCAAGAAACGAAGTAGAAGATATGGTAAGTTATTTCTAATGTATACTATAGGTGTCTATGTTGATGCTATGCACCATCTTGTGTGCGTGTGCAAATCCTCAACACGTCTTTTTACCTTCTTAGATGTTGTACCCTGCTGATTATCCCAAGCATGTGGATTTTGTGATGTACATGTATTTATGATTATTTTGATTCAGTGGTCAATGTCCAACTGACTGCACCGTACTTCGTACCGGGAAAGAAGAACTATGAGCGTGTGAAGTGGTGTCTGACGGACCGTCTGGGTCTCACCGCAGACTTTCTGTTTTACTGGAAACCTCTAGGTGAGTGACTCTTTGTTTACAATTCTTAAACATTGGACATGAAGTGAATTACAGATGTCATAGGGTTATATATATAGGGATATATGGGTCGCAAACTACATGTATTGTACTAACCGTAGTTCAGAAAACTATACAATACATGGATTTCCATTGTTCTATTTTTCACCATACCCTTGAATTAGTAAGGTAGCCTGGTAGGGGCATTCCTATTTACCGGTAAAATAGCATGCCAAACACTAGAGGTGTGATGCTAGTGTTAATGTATATAGGATTCCTGGACTACAGTGGCGACCTGATTCAAATGGCAGCTTGCCATATAATAACTTGATTGCACTTTGCCCTACCCAGTCTGTAATGACGTGGATATCACTGCACAGGTTCACTATAAGAGACTTGGTAGCTCATGGTGTAGACACATGCCCCTTTATGACTTGCAGACAGCTCCCTGTGCCCCAGCTCCCTGGCGTCCTACCTGACCGGTCAGGGACACCCGTGTAGTTTGTACAGCCTCCACCAGAGGGCGAGCAGCCCCTTGTTCCGGTTCCGGCCGGTGGTGTGTGCGGAGGACGCTGAGGAGACCGACGACCACTGCAGCCACACAGACTTCTGGGAATGGCTGGGAGCACAAGCTGTCGGCGCAGAGGAGTAGGTCACTTTTATATTTTAAAAAATCTGGGAGAAGACTATATCATCTCTTGGTGTTGTTTAGTAATACGAATTAATGACTAAATTAGTGAGGGGGCGGGGCACCGTTAATCTGAAAAGTACGGCAATAAGTCTACAAGACAATGAGGGTTTTAAAAAAAAGTATGTAGTGGCACATATTTATGATATTATAAAGTCTCGTACACAGCCTGCGGGTTATACGCGAATCAGAACTCCAGTGCAGGTTATTGGACTTTCCCAAGGTGGTGTGCAGGTTATGCAAGGGATTTTAGAACCTGTTACTAAAGTGCACCCAGTGCGGGTTATGAGATTTCCTCAAAATTGGCCTTTTGGTGCCTACTGATGTTTACCCTCTGTGATTGCCATTTATGATTTTCTCTCTCTCTATAAAAGCATATAGATATAAATTGTTACTTTCCATAGGGGTGCAGCAGATGACTACATCAACACATTGACATGTCCGACTCCGCGGGTGGCTATGGAGAAGTGCGCTGTCAGCACATTTACAGGCTTCGTCACCCCACACCAGGTTAACAGTCTCATCGACAGGTGCAGGTAGGTGTGCGGATACTACTCTACTATTCAAAACAGTCACAGAAGTCTTGGCTTTGACTTACAGTTTATATGTTCGTACTTTTTTAAATGATGATGGGAAAAAATCCTTATTGTATTATGTTATATACAGTATAATGTCTGAGATTGAATAAGGGATGGGTCATTTTTAACACTATAGAGGGGGATGGGATCGTGAGGTAAAAAGAAATTCACCTGTTTATGGCGAAAAAAGCCTGTGAATTACTATACATGTACATCAAAATGTTCGCGTGAACCATTTATAATGTTTTGCACAAAGTGCAAATTTCCAGCCCCCCAGACCTTGTTAGAAAATGCCCATGCCCTAAGAGTCGCTTTGTGCCTGCAGGGAGCACGTGGCGGGAGGTGCAGGAGCAGCCCCGTGGGTGGCGGTGACGGTGCACGGGTTCAGTGACAGCCCCATCAGCTGGCCCGCGTGGGAACACGGCTTCCTACAGAGCGGTGACAACCTGTATACCTGCGTCACCTTCCCGCACCACAACTACTGGATGTTCATGTCCTCTGCCGCCCACGACACAATCTCATAACGACAGCTCACCGCCCAGATGGCGCATCATCAGTTTTAGTTCTGCAATAAAGTCTAAATGTATATAATATATCCAGTTAAAAATTGTCATTATATTTATTATTGTGACCGTCTGCGGAAAACCCAGCCTTATGCACCAAAAAAAGTTGGGCCAATGGATTTCGCGCACCTTATTTTCGGAAATGGAAATTGTCAATGAATTTCACTCGCCTCACTATTTGAAAAACTGAGATTTTTTATTTATTTCCTTCCTTCTTCTATTGATTCCCCCAGATCAACAGATTTATGTCTTTGTTATGAGTTCACTTAGAACTTTTGTTGGCTGCTAGGTAAAAAATGTTGCTCACTCACCTTTCCCACTTACAAAAAAAAATAATGTCAGTTATTACTTATCTTATGAAATATTTTTTTAATTCGTCCATCATTGAAAATTTCAGTCCATTGACGTAGCTTTATATAATAAGATATTGTAAATTCTGGCGGGTTATACACAAACCAAACCTCTATTGCGGGTTATGCAAATTTTTATCTAAGTGCGAGTAATGAGGTAGCCAAAACCAGACCGCGAGCGGCTTATAATATGTCCTCAGGTGTAGGATTGGTTTACATGTGAGATGTAGGTTATGCACTGTAATTTATATTTCTCTTTACAGGACAAATATAAAACTCAAAGGGAATTCAGACTCATGGTTTGTCTATCAATTCCTTTATTTGTATAAAAGATGTTACAAGCGATTGTATTACATTTGAATGATGTCATAAAATAAGCTGTAGAAGCAAAAGAAGATTGTAATTACAATGTGGCGAAAGCCCATATACAGCATAGATTCTTAGCCTTCTACTTTAAGACTATATGATAAAACACATAGTTTTTGTATTAAGAAAAGGTATATCTTTCAAATAGAATGTGCCTATTGATGTTTCTAGTACTTAAAATGTACATAGAACATAACGTAACCACTTTAATTAAAGAGCGGATATCGATTTGATTCCATGAAATTTTCCTATCACAAAAATTGCAGATGAAACATAGTATGGTGTAAGTGATGTCTTGATAAAATGAGCTAGAACAATGAAAATTGGCGCCAGGCGATATGTCGAACCAGAGCCAAAATCCAGTTGGTTGTTGGTTTTGACTGACAATACATAGTGTTGTCTTTTAAAAATTGATTTTTTTTATATCAGTGCAATTATGTACACAACATCAGAGTGAAATTTAAGTTAACCCATTATACACAACCATTTCAATGACAATTTGTGTTCTAGTAGTAATACATAGTTCCATAGCATTCTGATGCAATCTATAGTAAACACCTTCGTGTTTATATATTAGTTAAACGCCTTGTAGGTGTAGGTTGTGGGCTATATACCTCTGTGAGACACGCGGCGGTAGCTGCGAGTCAGACTGACCAGTCTTACATTCCCATAACCTACACCTATGCTGCATTTACTCCAACCATGATTATGCAGTATAACTACAACAGTCTTCTTTTGTTCTGGCGTGTCGCCATAGTTTAATAGATGCATTGTAAGTGCACACCATGTGTGGTGTGGGATGGTTGATTACATACACGCATACTAATAACAATTCTCCAATACTATAGTCTAGACTATGTACCATTTAAATAAATAAGAGTCCTTATTCCATATAGCCTTTTCGTGTCCCTACCAAGATTCTGTCACATTTTACATCTAGAATTTTTTTTTGTTACATCCCCCAAAATTTATTTTCCATTGAATTCCTAGTATACAATGAAGAAAGACAATTGGCTGCAGTCTTAGTAGAGGGAGATGGGTGTATAGATTAAGACGGGAAGCGAAGCAGGCGATCGCACACGAAGCCAACAGAAGGGGACAATGTAGACTAGACACTACGCGTATACGTCACAGTGGGACTGGCACACATCTCTACTACACTAGAACAACAAGTCTCTACGCTAATCCCCCAATACACTGCTAACTGGCAGTACATCATTGGGCCCATCCAACACCAGTTTCCCAACCCCAGCCAGTTTGTGACATTGAACCGTTTAAGTAAATGCAATAAAGGTTCTTCACAAAGAATACCCCAGTCTTTTTGTTGGGGTTACCGAAAACCGAGCACATTATCAACCATTAAACTCGTCTGCATTTTGCCGAGAGCATTTTAACCCACAACGCTTGTCCAAAAGCACAATTTATCATAATTCTGTGGTGATTTAATCTATCATACAAACTTTCTACTACACTGAGAATTAGGGAGAAGCCTCAGCTTGGATCTCACTCAGTATGGACCTCACAAACCAATGCTACCAGACACACTTTGGCCAAATGGGTTCAATTGGCAGATTACTGCCTCCTCGTCACGTCTCCATCACCACTTCTAATCTTACATTATGCCTTGGACACCTTTCCTGTGGCGAGACTTCTCCGCCACTCTAGGAGACCAGTCTACATGTTGCACACACCTTTTCTTGACACGACCACGCCTGGGATATTCCCTTCATTCATCAAAATGTTATTTTCAAAGATACGAAAGACAAAAATCAAGTCACATTGGCATTAACAACTTACATGAAAATAAAGTAAATCACAAGTCTTTATACACTGAACTGACCCTTCAGGGAGTGGAAGATCTACATTTCTCATCCTCAGTGCGAAAACACAGGAGAATGTTTTGTATATAATACAGAATATACTGGCAAAACAAAGTCTCTGCCTTTCACCACATGTTGCATATTGGCTTACCGGGCATGTAGTTAAGGCCACATCCACTCTGAACCCTACTACAGCCCAGACCCTACTACATCCACCCTAACATGCTGCTACTACAAACTGCTGCAGACTCGGCACTGCCGCAGTGTACACCACAAAATGGAAATTTGTTTTTCACCTAGTAATTGGTATAAATAGCTTTGGTACATACAAACCGTGTACGATACAGTGACAGTTATCGGTATCACTATGATTATGAACAGATCACACGGACAGTGAGACCAGTGTATTATAAAGCAGTACAATTTGGATTTCTCTTGTGGAGTATGGTTGAACATTTTAAAGGAGCTACACATTGCCTTTGCTAATGTTAAATGATGATACGAAATATTGTTTATGGTTTGCAAGGTTAGATGCTACAACTGTCTCTGCGCTGTATTGTACATGTCTCCTAGTTTATGGCTGTACCGGTTTAATCCAAACCACATGGTTCACGCGATACCGCAAAGCCAGTAACAGGCTTATCTTATTAAACGTATAAACTTCCAAGTCATGTAGCACAATGGTCGCTCTAAATAAAACCTCAGTATAGATAAAGACTTCCCTTAGTATGATTTTTAAAAACGTCATCCCCGTCTTAGTACTGTAATCTGTAGTGAAAACACTGATGTTGATATCAGAGTGTGGCAGATTGTAACGGTCATTAACACAAAGTACCATCAGTACGTGGTGCCGTGCCTGTCTTAACGTGGTCCGCACATTAGATGGCAGTGTCCAGCTTGGCGCGCCCCCTTGAGGGCACAACCAGCCCTTCACCATCTACATTATAAACACACACATACTATAGAAATGCACCATTGAGTGTCTGAGAGTACTCCTCCCCGTTCCTCCCGGCGTGGCGCCTCCCCAGAACCTGGTGCCCCTGGAGGCTCGTACCACGTGTGACACAGGAGCGGAAGGGGAGTGCTGCCCCCTTGTGACGCTAAAGAGAAATACTGGTGTCGGGCGTTATAAAGACGGCGTGCCTTGAGCTGCTGGTGACCGACGAGCACCTAGAATAACGACTTCTTCTTGTCCTTCTTTGAGTTACTGCAAATAGAAGCATAAAATGGTGTTACATTTGCCAAATGTGGTAATATCCTATGATTCATTACATAATCCAACACTACTTTAGGTGTGGGCGAAGTTTATCATTATTTAGTATTGACTACATTATGTACTTCAGACCAAATGACAGCTTCCCCAAATGGAGGGACTTGCCACTTGGTGAAGTTGGTGTGACGTGGTTAAATACCTAATCGCGGCCACTGGTTCCAAAATATCCCGGGGGGAGGGGGTCACCACGCCTTCCCGCGCGTATGGCTGTATGCCCATGGCTAGTCCCGGTAGTGGGCATACGGCCATACGCCCACACGTGGGCATACAGCTTTTTTACGCCACACCATGGGCGTACAGACTCCTATGCTTAAGGAATATCATTATCATATGCGAGGTTTAATAAAGGTGTATTAGACACTGTATTAGCTTACAGGTATGTTGAGGGAAACAAATGCTCACTCTTCTTCAAAACAGGTACGAACTGATGGGCTGAATAGGGCTGAAACTTAACCTCTGCATCTATGGGAATTACTGCTATTACACTGCGTTGTAATGACGCCATGCTGTACTTACTCCTTGGCGTTCTCCAGCGAGCGTCGTCTTTGGTCCTCCAGCTGCCGCTGCTGCTCCTCCCACAGGGCGCGCTCCTTCTCAAAGGCGCGCCGTTTCTCCTCCAGCTCCTTCTGCTGCTGCTCCAGCGACTTCTTCATCTGCTCCGCGCGCCGCTGTAACTGCAAGAGGGAAACACCACATGCATTAGGGTAATCATGACGTTAGTATTGCATGGAAAAGTCGTTGCTACAACTGTCACCATGAGGGCAACTCATTCCAAGGGTTCGGGCATCAGAATTTTATTTCATGAATAAACCACATATCATAATAAAGTTACAACTTTCAGACTTTCCATCACTTTAACTACCCAAACAAATCGAAAAATTAAGATGAGAAAAAAATGGTAACTAGGTATATTCCTGGGTAGTGACTCACATCAAGTTCCGAGTCTTTGAGTTTGTGTTTCTTTTCTTTGACCTTCATCTCAAAGACTTGCTCCATCTCGGCTTCCATCTTCTTCATCTTGGCGACGTGCTCCCGCCGCTCGTCCTCCATCATGATGAGCGGGTTCCTGCCGAGGACACCAGGCGTTAGTCGCAGTCAGCAGTAGTGGGGCGGCATAGGGCTCGCACTCAAATGGTTCTTAACTTAGCAAAGTAAATTACTGAAGGACACTACTACATTTTGGGGTAACCACATATCACAGACAGGAAAAGAGTACTTACCTTGTGAGCAATATTTGAATTTGTTTCTACATTGGTTTTTACTAACGTGCACATCTACTTTTACAAAAGTGTTTTGTTTTTATTAATGTATGGAGTGGGTTTTTTGAGTCATATTAAAGTAGCAGATTCTGAAATGTATGCGATTCCTTAGTCCCTCAGATCACAAGGTCAATTGTGTGTCACTTACATATGTTTATAAATGAGAGGAAGCTGCGAGGTCACGAGGTTCTTATTGTCATCCTTAGCTAATGGACTTTCCATTAGATCCTGGATGTTAGTAACACTACGATGTTTCGAACGAGGGGGTCTTTTGGGGAAGGTGTGATTTGAGAATTCTGTACAAGGTTTTCCTGTTGAGTGTCCATTGAGCGCTGACATAGAAGGGAAGCTAAGCGGACTTGTAGGGGAGCCGGCACGACACGGGGAGGTAAGGGGAGTGTGAGGGGAGCCCGGTGACGGTGGCGTCCTGGGAGGACGGACATGCAGGTCACCACAGGACCGCTGCATCTGGCCGTTAGCGTCAGAGGCGCGGCTCAAACTGTGCGAGGAGCCGCTGTGCGGGCTGAGCGACAGGCCCTTTTCTAACCTGCGCCTGCGGACTGCAGGCACAGGACCGCAAGCTGACGGGCTCCTGAAACAGCGAGTCAGCAAAACCTAGTCACGTAGCCCTCTCTCAACAGCCAACTCAGAACCGGTGGGGGTTCTGTTATGTCAAATAGATCAGTTCAGGATCAAATTCAAGTATTGGAATTTGAATGTTTTAGTTCCAATATTACCAATTTGACCAAGGACATCTTTGCCGCTTTGTTTCTCTCACCAGTTTGTTCAGAATGGCTCCCATATTAACAGCCTGCATGACCAGAGTGTTGTTAATGCTGGAGTACTTAGAGAAGTGGCTAGTGTTAACCATCACCCCGCTCCACCGGCCACCCCAAGGTTCCCAAAAGCACCTTTCGCTTTGTTGACAAACCCGACACACCGCAGCGTACCTGGCCTAGGCTTGAAGTAGGCTGCTTCACAGTGCCTGCCTATTCCTAGCTGGAAAATTCAAGTCTCAAGGAGCCGTTCATGCAAAGGGAAAGGTTAGTCGCTGCTATGGATTACCGGACGAATAGAGCGCCACCATCACTGCCCCGAGGAGAAAAAAGAAACCCCGTGTGCAGACAAACATGGAGATACCTAGAACAGATTCCCACCATGGGTGATTGTACAGAAAGAAGCAGCATCCAAGCAATTCATAACTGATCACAAAAAGTATATATTGATGGTCCACCAGAAACACAAAGAAGGAACGTGAGCGCCCTAAGACAACACATACTTGTGATCACGAGCCTTGCGGGTGACGCGGACTACATTCAGAATCTGCTACTTAACATAACTTGGGTAAGGATGAAATATAAGGTGGGGGTGAGTAATCCAGGATATATTAATGGATTAACTAATAACATAGACCGCAGGTTAAGGACGGCTAGAACTAGTACTGATTAGGGTCTTAAGGCCTATATGTAAGAGGGATTAGGTGAATTTTTTTAAAACTTAGTATAAATAAGTTATAGGAATTGATACCTAGTTACGAGGTTATTTGACTGCTCCTGTCTAGTTACATATTAAGCAGCAAAGGTCAGGTATATATGCAGGCTGTTGTCGTTTGGGGACTTTACAAGTAAATGTTGTTATTGATACACTATTAATGAAAATTGGGGATGAATTAACATTTTTAGTAAAGGGTGATAATACTAATGAAACTGAATTTTCTATCACAGGCTTAATTCTACTATTAATCAAGAGTGCTAATATTAATAAATGCACAATGATTATCATGAATATCTACAACAATCTTAGGGAATATCAGGGGATCCAAATACGACTTTTTTCAGATCAATAGCCCTAGAACTTTTTCCTCAAAGGATCCCCATAAATGGTCATGAACATGCAAGTGACTCCCAACATGAGTGATCTGGGTTTTACGGGAGATACTACGAGCTACTTAGTAATGTATCAAGAACTATGAGGATTGGCTGTGGTACATACTTTCCGCTTGTGTTCTTGTTCTTTCCACCTGACGTGACTGAAGCGAGTTTGTTATAACGGAAGTTCTCATAGTGCACATTATTCGTCACATCCTTCAGATCTTGTAGGTATGTTCTGGAATGGGAATCAAACAGTCATATAGATTATACGCCTTGGTTTTTCCCTCGAATTAAAAAAAAGGTGATAGCTCTAAAGTAAAACAAGTTATACATTTCACAAACATCACCGGTTTCAGTTAATTTGAATATATGCACATTTGCTCAGGTTATGTAATATATCTCAGCTATCGAGTTCCTGTACTGGGTATATACCAATTCCATGCTAAACCAGGAGCTGACAATCCTGTGGTGTAATTACAGAAATTGGGTACTGTCTACTTCTGCCTACATCCCCTTTTCATTTGGTATGCCCTTTGTATTAACATAAATTGTTATAAACCTCCCAAGTAGCTCACCTGATCAGCATATTTCTTAATGCAATGAAGTCATTGTGTTCGAGGTTCTCCACTTCCACGATACCCCAAGGGTACATGCGCCCCCGCACCTTCCGGCCCTGGGACTCCACCACCGTGTTGCTGCCGACCACTGCGAAAGGTACCCGGTCCTGGCAACAAGACACAGGTAATGTTACTACATACAGGTGATGTTACTACACACCCTACACACAGGTGATGTTACTACACACAGGTCATGTTACTACACACAGGTGATGTTACTACACACCCTACACACAGGTCATGTTACTACACACAGGTGATGTTACTACACACCCTACACACAGGTCATGTTACTACACACAGGTCATGTTACTACACACAGGTCATGTTACTACACACAGGTCATGTTACTACACACCCTACACACAGGTGATGTTACTACACACCCTACACACAGGTGATGTTACTACACACCCTACACACAGGTCATGTTACTACACACAGGTCATGTTACTACACACAGGTCATGTTACTACACACAGGTCATGTTACTACACACCCTACACACAGGTGATGTTACTACACACAGGTCATGTTACTACACACCCTACACACAGGTCATGTTACTACACACAGGTCATGTTACTACACACAGGTCATGTTACTACACACAGGTCATGTTACTACGCACCCTACACACAGCTGATGTTACTACACACCCTACACACAGGTCATGTTACTACACACAGGTCATGTTACTACACACCCTACACACAGGTGATGTTACTACACACCCTACACACAGTCTACATTAAAGCTACTGCTAAGGTTGTATCCATAGAAACAGATACAGAAAGTACTTACTTTGAGTTTCTTCTGTAATTTGTTTTCTTCTTCATCGTCAGCATCTGGGAATTCATAGATCTTGATTTTGTGTTGTGCTATTTCGTTGAGAATCTATAATGAAAGACGTCATCACATTTCAGTTTGTCCCACGAAGTGATCACACAACATAATCTGATGGCAACCAATTAAGATTAAATCAGTTTTTTATAAATTACAATCTACATATTGTTGATTCTTTTATATTTACCTTAAACACACAGTATCATTAAAAGATTTCTTTCACCATCCACACTGGTAAACAGCAGGTCTAACTACAAGGCCGAAAACTACTTTTTAGAGCACAAAGACAGAACTCACGGTCTTTTTGAATTCACGACACTCGTCTGGAGTTAGTGTGTCGGCCTTGGCAATGAGTGGAATGATGTTGACCTTGTCGTGGAGGCGCTTCATGAACTCCACGTCCAGCGGCTTCAACCTGACAGCAACAGACACACCAGTTGATGATTTGTGACTTGTCTCACCTGTACACTCATTTGCATACTCGTTATACAATAAGAAATCCAAACATAGTTAAGTGACCTTGAAATAGTTAAGTGACCCAGGCACTAAATGAAGTAAAGTACCACTTTTAACTTGGGCTAGATTATACAACGTTAAATTAAATGAAAGCCACAGCTAATTTATTACCAGTTTCGAAACTGTATTGAGATTATAAGTAAGTGGTCTGCTTGAGGCCCCTCACTCACCCGTGTCCATTAGGAGATATGAAGTATAAACAGCAGTGGACGCGGTTGTCGGGCATGGTTCTCCGGTTGACTCGTGACTCGGCGTTGAGGTATTCATCGTACTTGTTTTCAATGTACTCTGTGACTGGATGCCAGCTAGATAGGACAAGTCAAGGTACATTAGGAAATGAACTTCTCACAATGAAAGATATTTTCAGGGGTAGACACTAACATTCTCAGCTGTGCGCCACCCGGGCCTGTAGCTCCAATAATCGGAATCAACTATTAGCTGTGGGCCCATGGGAAGGTAATTCTGAAGAAAACTACGGACCCTTACCCAAAATCACGGGCCATTGGCTCCTGGGCCAGCGTTAGGGTCTACCCCTGATATTTTATTTCTGCCTATCAATGTTTGCTATCTGATAGATACTATATGCGTTTTATATTGTGTGTAGTTCTGTGATGGTACTGGTGAGATCTTTAAGATCTATAAAAAATCGTCATTGCTATCATTTTCAGCGTTATGATCGTAATTATCAGTGTAACCATACTCCAGACTTTATGGTTTCTAGCATTATATATATATATTTTAAAAAAAAACAGAAACCAAGTTTCTACTAAGGGAGTGATCATTTATTATCAACAGGGGGGGGGGGGGGGGCAAAAAAATTTGGACAAAATTTTAACCTGTTTTGAGCCAAAAAGCCCGCGCGTTACTATGCTTCAAAGGGCCCACGCGCGAGCCTATTTTCGACCCTAAGAGGGGGGGGGGGCAAAAAATGTTGACCCCTTGACCGGGGGGGGGAGGGGTGTAAAAATTTTTGCGCACTCCGCGCGGAAACCCACCACCCCCCCTGTTGTTAAAAAATGATCACTCCCTAACATCCGCCCACTACTTCCACTTTTTGTGTGGTATAATTTTCTTAAATAAATCTAGTCAACACAATCGGTGAAGTGCATCCTGTTTTTATTTTGCTATCAAAAACGAGGGTTACAATAGATGCCTTGTGGTGGCTACATACCAGTTACTGTTGTCTACTGCGTCTCCAAAGCCAGGTGTGTCGACTACCGTCAGCCGCAGCTGTACCCCTCCCTCCTTCAGCAGGACTTGTGTCGGCTCCACCTGCAGCAGCCAGAGGGCACGTATCTACCACACCGCTACACAACCACCCGGCCACATCCTCTACTCTCATACTACTACCGTAAATTCTCGCGTAGAAGCCACGGCTTGTACGCGAGTCAGACTCAGCTTTCTTTTGATACCAAACATGCCTATAAAGGGTGCGGCTTATACGAGAGTTTTTATTAGTATACTACAGTACCAAAATCGCAATATTCAGACCCCCTCTGCGGCTTATATAATTTGTCAAAGTTAGGGGTGCGGCTTATACGCGAGTTAGGCTTATACGCGAGAATTTACGCTAGTCTACTATCTACTACAGAGCAAATTTCGTTGACTTAATCGTATCAATTTTTTTGTCAAAAAACATATAGTAAATAGTTTTTTACAGCCTCCATGGTTCTACGTCTTTAGAACTTACATTGACTGTCTTTTTGATTCTGTGAGAGGGTCCTGGGTACTCGGCGCTGTACAGGTCCGCCAGGAACATGGAGTTGATCAACGTGGATTTGCCGAGGCCAGACTCTCCTGTAATTACACAACAATGACCACCAGTTAGTATCAGTTTACACACGCAAACATAACAACACCTTTCACTGCACGAAAACAGATGTATCATGACATTTCCCCTTCTTATGGATAATATCAATTGTAAAGTGGCTGAACTTTATTGCAAACCATCCTAAATGTCATATGTTTTTACAAAACCCACTGACCTATTTCCCAGTCTAAGCCAAACTGGGTTTTACATTTGAACACGAGAACTACGTCACAGAAGGCGTCACAGACAGACGCAGCTCTCCACAATCACGTGACTAGGATGCCGTGTTGACACACGTGCGGCCTCTAGTGGGCACACAACGTACCACGTTACACATCACTTACAAGTGGTTCTGTCCCTTGAATGAGCGCATGTCTTGTATAAGCGCCGGGGTAATCATGGGAGTTTGCAGAATAGAAATTGATGACCTTTCAGTAGCTGATATGAATTTTAATTCCAAATTAAAAGTTAGGATAATGATAGCTATCCATAGCGACAGGACACAGTAGGAACCATAACCATTATACTTAAATCTGGCGGCGGAGTGGCCTGAATAGTGAACGTTGGGACTCCCCCCCCCCCCCCCCCTCACACTTGCCGCTATCCTCCGCACAACACACCCACCCTGACACCAACTCAGTCACAATATTGATATTCTCCCCATACCACCTGTACTCCATTTTTACCTTCTTCCTGAAGTAGGCCGTCCATCTGACAATGATGACTACTTTTGTGTGTAACTATTCACAGTGCCCATACATATGGTGTCAGAGATTCTTGGTACATACACATCACACTTAGTTAAAGCTTATTCCATGGTATACCGCATGAGGACAGATTCCCGCCCTGATCTGCCTCCCAGTGACGTGGTGGTAGAGACCTAGTTGCCTCTGTGATCCTGTAATCCATGCTAATGGGAGTCCATTATCAACAACAACAGATAACATCTCTTAGAAACCCAGGAACCTTCTTCCCACTGATCTTGTAAGTTGGGTAATTGCTTCACTTGATATGAATCTGCACCAAAGTCGAGTAAATATATCTCAACATGACATACATTTACAGGGAGATGTACTTTAGCAGACATGGGAGTTGACGAGTTTTCAATCACTGAGGTTGGGGTGGCTGGCAGTGCCAATGTGAGATAAAGGAAGCTTAGATTACAACAAGCCACTTAACCCTGAGTTCTTATTAACTCAAATCTGGTTGTGTGAGATGGTGTTCCCTAGGCCTGTGTGAGTTATAGTACCCCCCTTTACACACAGCCACAAGGCCTGACGTGTCCACTCCCAGCAGTTTAAAAATGTCGACACCTCGAAAAGATTGCACAAGTGTGCAATTTCACCCTCCGCCCTATTGTTAAAACGGTTAGGATCTAATGTCACCTAGCATCAAGTACATGTCATAACTACACCGGAATATTTGATGATATATAGTCATTCAGACGGCTTAGGTCAGTAAGTGACGTGTAACACCCAGACGTTGTTAGGACTGCTGCAATATGCTTGTATACATTGTAGCACTTATTATACATCATTTGGGTGCATCTGATGACATCACATGTCTGTGTTTATCTTATCTCATACACACACGCTACATACACCTTCATGAATAGCATTACGTATGAGTCATATCTCTCTCTCATTGAATGCGCTGTAATTGTACATTTGAGTACTAGTAGGCTATCTCTCATTACATGAAATTATTTTCTATCGCAAGTCATTTCTAGATGTCCAAGTTCATCTGATGTTTTCTTCCTCCAGACCACATGGCTTAAATTTATATAGATCTCAAGCAGCTAATTTGAAAAAAATGTTTTCTATTGGATTGCACGCATAGGTTTATCTTTCAAATCAAGGTAGCCAGTGTTTAAATCACCCCTACGTGACAATCTTGGGGCAGGACAGAGATGAGGGAGTGGTTAGTGCGTGGCGGCAGCACGAGGTGGCAGCACGGCCGTGTGGCGCAGACAGTGGCAGGCCTCCTCCCGTGGGTGCAGCCTGCTGTACTGTACCGGGGCCTCCTGTACCGGGGCAGCCAATCACACCAATTAGTGCTGGACGACGGCCAGACACACACCGCCATGTGTGGGCAGGCCCTGGGTTAGGTATCGGGCAGAGGAATGACGGGGTACGAACAGGAGGAGAGGGAGAAGGGATCAGAGCTACCAACGCCAACAATTTATCTTTTAAGCCCTTTTTTGCCTGAAAATCGTATTTATCGTACTCCCTTCATCCCAAAGTCGTACTAGAATCGTATTCTAAATTTAGGGTCACTACTTTAATAATGATGTGTTATTTCATTGAGGAATTTGGTACTTGAATACTACCAGTATATTGATTTTCATAACGAAGGAGTCTGGAATCTGACAAAACTACAGGTGGGGTTTGACAAAATGTACGGTGAATTCTCGTGTATAGCCAGCAATCCTATGACCCACACATGGGGTATGGAAATTGCTATTGTAGTTATGTACTATACATGTATTAGACTGCCGGGTAGTTCAGGGATGGGGCGGGGCAAGATACACTATTGCTGTACCTAGACAATAACTCCATCACTCTCAGTGTAGGCGGGATAAGTGCCCTGAAGTGGGCTAGGGTTGATGCGAACATCTGGACAATCATCGTTTACATGTGACACTTGGACACGTTGTCAAATAAATTGCAGATTAATTGATTTGGGACCGTAAATTACAGGTACCGTAAATTCCTGGGTGTAACCCGCATCTCGTGTATGACCTGCACCCAGACTTCGGGGCCCTGTAAATTACTAATTCAGTACTCTACAAACTGACATTAGGGGGTTTACTGTGATAGTTGACACCAGGGGGTTTACAGTGTTTAGCTGACACCAGGGGGTTTACAGTGTTTAGCCGACACCAGGGGGTTTACAGTGTTTAGCCGACACCAGGGGGTTTACAGTGTTTAGCCGACACCAGGGGGTTTACAGTGTTTAGCTGACACCTGGGGATTTACAGTGTTTAGCTGACACCTGGGGGTTTACAGTGTTTAGCTGACATCAGGGGGTTTACAGTGTTTAGCTGACATCAGGGGGTTTACAGCCTTTAGCCGACACCTGGGGGTTTACAGTGTTTAGCTGACATCAGGGGGTTTACAGTGTTTAGCTGACACCAGGGGGTTTACAGTGTTTAGCCGACACCTGGGGGTTTACAGTGTTTAGCCGACACCTGGGGGTTAACAGTGTTTAGCTGACATCAGGGGGTTTACAGTGTTTAGCTGACACCTGGGGGTTTACAGTGTTTAGCTGACATCAGGGGGTTTACAGTGTTTAGCTGACACCAGGGGGTTTACAGTGTTTAGCTGACACCAGGGGGTTTACAGTGTTTAGCTGACACCTGGGGGTTTACAGTGTTTAGCTGACATCAGGGGGTTTACAGCCTTTAGCCGACACCTGGGGGTTTACAGTGTTTAGCTGACATCAGGGGGTTTACAGTGTTTAGCTGACATCAGGGGGTTTACAGTGTTTAGCTGACATCAGGGGGTTTACAGTGTTTAGCTGACACCTGGGGGTTTACAGTGTTTAGCTGACATCAGGGGGTTTACAGTGTTTAGCTGACACCAGGGGGTTTACAGTGTTTAGCTGACACCTGGGGGTTTACAGTGTTTAGCTGACATCAGGGGGTTTACAGCCTTTAGCCGACACCTGGGGGTTTACAGTGTTTAGCTGACATCAGGGGGTTTACAGTGTTTAGCTGACATCAGGGGGTTTACAGTGTTTAGCTGACACCAGGGGGTTTACAGTGTTTAGCCGACACCTGGGGGTTTACAGTGTTTAGCTGGCAGATGTCCAACTGTCCCTGAGGCAGCACAGATCATGACTGTTCTGGATAGAGGGGATAGGGCACTAGGGGAGGAGAGGAGGACCTGGTGAAGGAGCAGAGACGCTGCTGACCACTTGGACGCTGACCGTGGTGCCGCCGTGGTGCAGGGTGTGGGTGTGTGGGGGGCTGTTTACATCTCCCGCCCAGACCCAGCAGGCTGCACGCACACAGCCTGGGCGGCCAGACCCTCAGTGAAGCCTCATCAGCCACATGCCCATGTCTTATTAGGGACATATTTAGACATATATACAGTGAGGTCAAGGCTTCCTTGTCTCCAGGCCCTCTTGGTATCAATTAATGGTCGGTGTATCCACATGTTCCTGTGCGGTGACTTTCACTGGTCAATTTATTTTAATACATGGCTAGTTGGTATCCTTTCCCAAGAACCTCACAAGGTGGAGCAGGTATTATCCCGGGGGGGGGGGGCACTTCATATATTTTGTATACACAGGTGTGCGGCTGGGAAGGGCACTTTTTGAGCAAAATCCCCCTCACCAAGGGTCTGCTTTTCACCAAAATCCCCCTCACCAAGGGTCAATTTTCACCAAAATCCCCCTCACCAAGGGTCACTTTTCGGAAATTTCAACAAATATCCCCAAAAGGGATCACATTTTGCCAAAATTCTTTGCAACAAGGGTCACTTTTGGCCAAAATTCTTACACCAAGGCCGACTCCTCGGGGAAAATTGCTAAAACCTAGGCACTTTTGTCAAAAATCCCCCTCAGCAAGGGTCACTTCTGACCAAAATCCCCCTCACCAAGGGTAAGGGTTGTCAAAGGGCCAGCCGCACACCCGTGTCAAAAAAAAATTGAGTACCCCCCCGGGGTATTATGTATACGCTTTTAGAATTATGATTATTGTAGGTGGGGGTGGTGACCAATACCTATATTATTCTAGTTACAAGACAGTGGGCGCCTTCCCATTACAGTCTTACAACATGGCCCATGTACATCCATTATCCATGTTATGATGTAGGACTCACTACCCACTACCCCCTGGCCCTGCTACACAAACACTGACCACTCTGTCAGACCGCGTCCCACTGACCCCTGACCTCGACACCACCCACACACAGCTTAAACAAGACTCTGGATCTGGATCGTCTCCAGTAGCAAGTGTACCAAGGGGGCGGGGGGGGGGGGGGGGGGCAGAGGACCTACCGATGGGTAGTGCACGTTCCCACCATGGCAATCAGTGATTCAATCATACTCCCTTAGAATTATGAAAAGACCTCTTCATGAAAAGCAACAGGAGATGGATGTGGAATTTCTGAAAGTCCAACTTATCTATACATGTCCCAGGAAACACTCTGAAGACGTTCAATGCTAACTTTCTGCAGGCAAGATGGCCATTTACGTCACTGTGATATGAGGTGCGTGCAGTACATTGTTGTATTTGACCCCGGGTGTGAGTAGCGCTTGCATTGTGTGCTGGGTGAGTCAGGTACTGGGGTGACTCAGGTTGGGGTGTGTCACACAATATGAGGTAAACACTCCTTCATTGTGGTCTGCCTGCAGCCAGCCACCATGCAGCAGCAGCAGTTGGTCAGCAGCTGCTGCTGCCGTGGTCAGCAGTCAATACACACGGAGGCTGGTGCTACACACACCACTCTAAGCTATAACCTAGTGGACAAGAACCTTCTTCCTGCTAGGCAGGAATCAATAATTGGTTGTCTGTGATGAGGGTGGTGAGAGGCTCTAGGGCAGGTTACCCGGGGGAAGCTTAACAGACAGACCTACTCTATTGACATGTATTTGGTGGTCCGATAGTACTAGACCATGATTCAGTATAAAAGAGTCATTTCTTCTGACATCTGGGTGTGGATGGGATCACTGGGAGGACCACAGTCACTGAGTCAGTGTGTAAAGCCCCATCAACACTGCTATCCTATACTAAGTATGTACATATCTAACATGCACTAAACTGGCAGCTGACAGAACTACTACAGTATTACCCTCAAGAGGACGTATTCCATTCAGCAGGCTGTTTGTTTTGTGTAATTAAGAGTAATTTTAGACGACAAGGAAATGACACGACGAGCTGCATGTGTTGACGGTTTAACATATTTAATGGTGATCCCTCTCCCTGAGCTCCCAGCAGGGTCGGGCGGGATTGTGTGGCATTTTGCTAATTGGCATTTAACCTGATTCTACAGCAGCAAATAGCCGCCAGTCACGGAGATGTAGGTCAGTGATAGCGCCACCGGGCGGCATCCCCAAGAAGCATCCCCGGGCGGCATCCCCTCACACAGGGTCTCTAGTTTTCAGAATTTATTTCCTTCTGATGTTATTGATTTAATGGAGTGGTCATTTTTTAACAACATGGGGGGATTGGTGGATTGGGGGGGGGGGGGTTGTTGTTGTTGTTGTTGGTAAATTTTATTACTGGCAAAAAATTCGTACACTGGACGATTTTAATTTGATTGCCAAGAAGTAGTAAAAGCTAATACTTCATAGAGGGGAGATAGTTAGGGGAGGGGTCATGATCATTAACTGTGTATATCTGTGGTCTATATAATACGCGGTATACTGATACGCATAGATTCCCATAGTATGACATGGCAGGCTCAGTGTGTTGACTCCCATGTCACATAACGTGGTGAGCAGGTTGTCCTGCTGCCTGCAGGTCCTGCAGTACTGCCCCATGCAGACCCGCCCCCTGCCGGTGACTCACAGCACCACCAGCTGCTTCACGTCCACACATCACAACATTGCAGTCAGTGCTCTGAGACTGAGTATCAAACTGAAAAGGTTATTTCCATTTGTATTTCCTCACCCACACAATATCTGAACACTGTGCGGCCTGCCGAGGGAGGTCAGAGGTCGGCTCAGGTCGGAGGTCGTCATTCTAAGCACCAACAGGTGTGTGTCTTACAATGGAGACAGTGCTTTCTAGGGCCAGCTTTTCATAGATTATGTTTAAAGGAGATGAGGCCCAAAATAGACGGGTGAAAGAGAAAGTGAACAATCGCCTTCTTGAAAAAACAAACTTGAAAAGTTAAAATGGAGGCCTCTGCATGAATACAGTTCCTCTCTTGCTGCCTGTCAGCCCTACAGGTCACCTGCAGAGCTCGACAAATCGCTGTGTCCAATGCCCGTGACACAGAAAAATTCCACTGGACACAGGAAAATTTGAAAGTTGTGCCCAGTGGACACAACTCAAACTGGGTATATTTCGGCCATATTTCCAAGAGCAAAAGCCCTAGGCAAATGATCAAGTGTTATACATCTCTGGAGAGTAAGAATTATTAGTAGTCTTGAATAAAATGTCAATATTTGAATACAAGGACCTGAGAAATCATCCTTTTTAAAGGGAAAATATATCATTAAATTGCCATGGCCCGGTCGGGCACAGATTCTATCTACTGGACACAACACATTTTTGACTCTGTGCCAAGTGGACACACATGTGCTGAAATGATTTGTCGAGCCCTGACCTGTCTAAGGCAACACATGAGCGGGGAATTTATAGCGGTCTGGGATAGATTTCAGGACAGTGTTTCTTAATAATCGTCCACCTTGTGAAGATTGCTTTATTAAGATGATTTTTAAATTGCATTACAGACATGGTTTTGCATAAGTGTATGTTTCAAACATAATATATGTTTCCGACCACATAGTGTTTATATTAAGACCGGCAATTTCCATATATGTTCAACTTCATCCTTTCTAAAAATGAGACCCTGGGTGACAAGGTCTAGATAGATCAAAATAAGCTGTCCCAGACAGTGGCAATGAGGTTAATTTATTCTTGGCTCTAACCATAATGAGCGCCAATTTGGGGTTTCTGCAAATCCATCAGCATTGTGAGCGCGCCTGCCGACACTCAGTGGCTTGAGGCTGCCGACACTTGAAGGCAATGCGAATAGCCAATGTTAAATGTCAGGTGAACAGGCCTGTCTCAGCAGCCACGGTGCCTGTATCTCCCCAGCTCATAGCTGAGATGTCCGGACGTCCTGTCGGGGCCGGGGTACACCTGGTGTCAGGATAACCTCAAGTACCTCACTGTTATTAATGGTGTTTGAACACATGAGTCAGTCTGCAGCACACACGCCACACACAGAAATCCGGTGTAGATTTACTTGGTGAATGGTTACATCGATATCACATCATAAACCAGCACGGGTATAAGGGGAGGGGGTAAAGATAAATACAACTGGTATCAAACCGCCACTACCATCCTGTTTACAAAGACACCCAACTATGTACGTACCAATCCCACTCGTGGCTGGGATGGGTTTTAGGGCAGTGCATACCAGATGAACATGTTAATTAAGATATCCGTTTATCTCAATATTATATGAAGTAATGGACAAATGTGCACCGACCACTATGTACCCTCCCGCTATGGCACAAGGAAACACGTGCTATAAGGTCTGGTATTGTAACATGATGCTCATTCATCACTTATTGTATCCCCATACCGTAACTAGGACGGCTCCACTCTATGCTGTGACACCATGTTACCACGTTGACGCCGCATTATAACGTCTTGTTGTTGCTGGTGAGTGGGTGGTTACATGTCATTACTGCAATGTGTAGACTTGGTTTTTACCTCCATGTAATGAGTGCGCCCTGGGCTGTCAGCATGTAGAGGTGCCAGGGCATGCCATAACGGTACATAACGGCACATACGGCAACTCTCAAACTGACACTAATACTATTTATGTCAAGTTTTTTAAAAAGGTCATATCATACAGCTCATTGTACATTGTATATAGAGCAGTCAATAGGAGCATGCATGTAAAGGCTGCTGTCGGCTCAGTGTCATGTCAGCATTAGAGGCACCACCATGGTGACCACATACTCTCCATAGTCTCTCTGTATCAAGACGTTATACTAGAAGACATCAGAGTCAGGGAGTGAGGTACAGAGCAGCAGTGTGGCGAGCTGAGGGGAGCAGGACGGCGTCTGGCCACACCCTGCACCCCTCACCACGTACCCAACGTCTGGACACCACTACCAGACCACCAACATTGTTACCATGGCAACCAGCTCCTAGAGAATATTGGATTTCTGTGTTTGAGGGTTGCATTATAGAGTATATGTGAAGGGAGTGAACATTCCCACCTTGTAGAAAGACATAAGGCGACATCTAGGTCATGCAGGTATGGCATTCCCACAGTATAGACCTCTAATCTGGTTGTCCATCATTTACGATCTATCGTGTTATATTTCACATAGCAGTGGGGTTTTAATACCACGGTCATATTCTACACTGGGGATGACTAATTGAAGGATCTCCATCCGTGTACATCCCGTATCCACACACGCCGTGTCCTAGATACTACCGTACACAGTACACCAATGACAAATGTGCTGCCACAGTGGGTGAGACGGCACGGGCCTTATATCCAGTCAATAAAGAAAGTGCATCATCAAGATTAGTATTATGTTGTTCTTCCTTTACTTTTTGTGGTCCATAGGGGCCTACTATGGATTCTCTATAAGTCAATTACAAGTTCACGAACTGGGATATCATTTCCCTATTGAAGAGCAATAACAATATAAAATCTAAGTCATATATTTTATGATGAAATTGTTACGTTGTACTCCTTGTAAGTCTACATCTTTTACCAAACTAAATCGGGGGAGGTTCCCTGGATTCTTGACTCTGGTATCGCATTATGAGGGCGTTGTAAGGGGGGGGGGGGGGGGTCCCACAGGTAAACACAGGTAGGGAGGCAAGTCAGACCCCCGGCGGCCCTGGGACGGGGGCGTGCACGGCGTGAGAGATGGGGGCGGCACACAAGGACCCTTTCTCTGTACACACAATCAGAATGCAGCCGAGGTAGCTGCCATGTGGCATCCAGTGGGACGTGGACGTGCGGGCAGAGAGACTATTATAAACTACTGGTGCCAGGTCCTAATGGGAACTAGAGCTAACGAGCACACCTGGACCCCAGACCCGGGTCGTAGACTCAGGGCAGGAGGGATCCAACGCCACGGCAGGTGGCGCCCCCACCGAGCAGTGCCTGAACTAGTCCAGGTACTGGGTAGTGAATGAGGGTGGGTGTCCAAGCACTGGTACAGGGTGCAGTGGGGGTCAATGGCAACTGGGGCAAGTACTTGGTGCATTAAGGTCTCCATTTAGGAATGCTAGCCGCAACAAAAGGACAGGCAGGAATTAGAATGTGGTGGACTAGAATAGTGCGGCCGTGGGGCGCGTGATGGGGGTCAGTGGGGCGTGGCGGCCGTCTATGAATACACCATCACTCCAGCTCTGGGTGTTTAATGCACCCTCTATGTCAACATTGCACCTACACCGCCCCAACAACTATAATATATATAGCCCTGTGTCATGGAGTCATGGATCAGCTATAGATACACAAGTCAGACGCGAAGCTCAGCTTTACCCTACATAAAGACAAGCTGCCAGATTGGCCACATTTGAGTCAGTTCTAAACTAAAATGGAAAACGTTTTTGTTTTAGTGTCATCTTCGTTCTTACAGTTACAGTTCCTTTTTTAGTTGAAACATCATTTATCATCATGACATGATGACCATTGACCCCAACATACCGTCGGACCACTGTCACAGCGAGTGCCAGTTTAAACCCCCACCCACCCTATACATGGGGTTGAGTACTTGTCCCGTCTGCACTCCGACTGTTGCTGTAGGGGTACCAACTTGTTTAAGCACAGGGCGGCTGTTCTAACCTTCTACTTGACCGCGACTCTCTGTGATCATTTCCTGCCTCAGACACTTGTACACACTCGTCACCCTGCTCCCTGACCCCTGTACACTCCCAGGAATGAGATGCCCGGAAACCAAGCCCCCCGACTTCCACAAGAATGTTATGAATGTCAAGATTTGGCACTTCTACCTTTCAGAAAGATGTATTATGATGGTTTAGGGAGCATGTTGTAAAGAAAATTTAGAAATTCCACCTAATAGTTAACTTCAATGTATTTTGATCATTTTGGAAGTATGTTGCGCCAGGGAAATTTTGAAAATTGACCTTTAGGTTGGTGTATGTTTGTGGTGTTTTGGGAGCATATTGTTCCATGAGAAATTAGTAATTCCATGTACAGATTGGTATGTTTTGAGGGGATTGTGAGACAATGTTCCAATAATTTTGAGAAAATTTATTTTTAAGGTGGGGTATAGTTTTTGGGCATGTGGCTCCAAAGAATATGGGCATTTTACTGTCATATTGGTGTGTTCTGTTGGCATATTGCCCTGGAAAAAGTTTTGAATTCCACATTGAGATTGGTGTACTCTGAGGGGTTTGTGGGTGTATGACTCCAAGCAAATTTTGAAAACCCATTGTTATATGGGTTATGGGGAATATTGCACTGGGAACACTGTGAAATCTATTGAAATAATCCTAACTTTGGTTCAAATTGGAATATTTACAAAATTCTTTCATCTTTAGAAAGCCCAGACTTTCCCTAATGCCCCTGTCGCATTTTCCATGACCTCTGTCGCACATTTTTTGCGACAATGTGACAGGTGACCAGCCCTGGTCCCGTGGACAGGGCATCATAGAAATGTGTTACGGGCATCACAACAAATACTTTGGTATGTGGCAAGGGCATCACTGATCGATTCTAGGATGCCCAATACAGTAAATTTAGCCTCCTATTGCAGTGCAAATACTATCCAGATTGTTTGTATTGATATTTAAGCCATACCTACTGAGTTGTACAACCTGCTACCCCCCCATAACACCCTTAAAACTAGCAAAAACAAGCCTCCATTCAACCTATCATCCGCCATCTTTGATGCTCTGACCACGCAGACCGGGCATCTCATTCCTGGGAGTGCTGTAGGTAACCCTGACACGGGGTGGCCGGGCTGACACACACACTACAGGGTCTGGCCGGGTCAGGTTGGGTAGCGCAGGATGCCAGGGTCACACAAACAAATCTACTCTATTACTGCCCAGACCACTGACTCTGTCATCAGTCCCAGATACAGCGTGCTACACAAGACCTACTCTCGTTCCCAAATCCTTCCGAAGGAAGGCTCTGGTAACTGCCAAATGTTGGGATTTTGCTGGGTCTGGACAACCCCTGCTGGTAGGCTGGAACCAGCGAACAGGAACAGGAAATGGAACCAGAAAGGCTGATGGTAAATCTACCTAAAACTACCATCATACATTCTGGTTCCATTTCCTGTTCCTGTTCGCTGGTTCCAGCCTACCAGCAGGGGTTGCCCAGACCCAGCAAAATCCAAAGTTCAAGGTCATTTGGCAGTTACCAGAGCCTTCCTTCGGAAGGATTTGGGAACGAGAGTACACAAGACCGCCCTACAGTACATGTCAGCTCAGGAGAAGGCCTGCTTAGCGGCAGCACAGATCCTCCCTAATTAATACTGAACATGTATCACACAATTCTCACTTAGAAGTCACGGATTGCCAGTGCGGCTTTTAGGATCGGGACAGTCAGTGTGCGGCTTAAATGCCAGTTTTTAAATGCAAACTATATAAAAGTACCGTATTGGACGTAAAAAGCGCCCTGTTCTAGTCTAAAAATGCCTTAAAAAAAAGGGGGGAAGCTTATTAGGGGGAGGGTGCTGATTACGTTCAATACGGTACCCGTAAATTTCTGTGTATAACCCACGGGTTATACGCGAACCAAACCTGCAGTTTGAGTAAGAGTTATATAATATCTATGTGTGGTTAATATGAGGGTTTTTAGTAAGTACAGTTGTATACTACAGTACTAAAATGGCGATTTTCAGACCCCAGCCCCAGGTGCGGGTTATATTCTCCCAAAGTCGGGTTGCGGGTTATAAGCGAGGTGCGGGTTATACGCAGGAATTTACAGTACTAGTGTCGCCATAATCAGCCCCCCCCCCCCCCCTGCGCATAGAATTTCCGGTCTAATACGTGAGCAAGCTGACCCGAACTCGTCATTGGACCCGTCCGAGCAACATCACTGCTATGGCCCTAGACCCCTAAATTCGATATGGAGACATCGCCATTTCTTAAATCCGATATGGTGACATGGCTATTCCTTAAAATCGACATGGGACATGGCCATACTAGTGACATGGGACATGGAGCATTTCTGAAGTCTGACATGCAACATTGGCCTTAATGACATGGATGTGAATGGCATCAGAACCTCGGAAAGCCCTAAAATACACTAATCTCACTATAAATTCCTTAAATTTTCTCGAGTGACAAGCTCAAACTCACCTGCATTTAAGTGTAGGCCTAAATTCCAAAATGATCTGAAGATATTGATTCTAACCTGTTTCAAACTACTCTGAATGCGCCAATTTCACGAATGAAAGTCACAGAGCACACAAAATCCCTGAAAAGGTCCATTATCGGCCCAAAAACCTGGATTTTCATATGAATGTATAGGGCCTTGAGACTTCAAAATCCCTGAAATCAGGGAAATCCCTGAAGACTTTAATCCCTGCAACTTCATAGGCAAATTCCTAAATTTTCCGGGGGGCCTGCGGCTCCAAAGACCCCCCTTAGTGACACTAGCGAAATGGGTTTTTCCTTAGCGACATGGGACATGGGCATTTCTTAAGATCGACATGTGACATGGGGACCCCCCCATCAAGGGCCCCCCTGCTGTCTGAGGGGCCACTGCGTCATCGTACCCGTCCACATGTATAGTATTACAGCACCAAGCATACTGGAACTGTTTTCACAAAGAAGCATTGGTGCGAGCGATGACGCTCGGGAAAAGAAGTCGAGGTGGTGCCAGCTTGATACGCAAGTTAGGCTTATCTGCGAGAATTTACTGTAATGTCATTGGCACCCACATCAGCATTTTTAGAAGCAGAGACAATCACCTTGAATAGCAATCTTGTCTGAAAATAGAAATGTGTCAACGTACGGCTATAGCATCTAAGGGAGTGCTCATTTTTTAACAACAGGGGGGCCGAAAATCCCGCGCGTTTTTAACAACAGGGGGGCCGAAAATCCCGCGCGTTCGCGCCCCTTTGTAGCATAGTAACGCGCGTGCTTTTTCCCTCAAAACAGGTTGAATTTTTTTCACCCCCCCCAAGAGGTGTCCAAATTTTTTACCCCCCCCGGTCAAAGGGGCCAAATTTTTTACCTCCCCCCCCCAAATCCACCACCCCCCCCCCTGTTGTTAAGAAATGAGCACCCCCTAAATGTACAGGGAAGATGCAGAGATGTTGAATGTTATCCAAATCAGTGCTGGATAGACTTGTGTCATTCTCAGAGTTTTATCCCACTTGTTTCGCTTACTCATGGCCCTGTACTTAGTCAAAGACGCGACACTGAATTGAACAAGTCATTACAGTTGTAAATCTCTGCCCCCACGTTTACTATACGGTTTCAGTGGTGAACCCTATATACTGTATGTGTATTCTGAGGTTATACACACACTAGATTAGAGCCCTATGAAAGGTGTAGGTCAAAGTAGCCCAGCACTATATTACAGGGGTTAGTGGTTTATATACAGGGCGGTGGTTGACAATACGGCCACGTGGTCTCCTCAGGGATCAATGCGGCAGGGTGCTCATAACGGGGTGCTTGAGGACAGAGTACCGAGGACAGAGTTTGTAGTTAAGGCATATCTTAAGGAGCAGGGTCGGGGCAGTTATGGTATTTGTGGGACATGGTGGGTGGTGGGAGTGAGGGGGGGCGGTCAACACAACCAGGCTCACAGAATAGGGAAGCGGGTTAGTGGGTTAACTCCGACGTATAGGTATAACAACGAAAAGGAATCCCTGCGTATACCATTCGTCACAGGGTTTAACTAAGACACAAAGCGCAATTTGTATATCTGCAATTAGTCTACTTGCAGAAATGTAACTTGAGGTGATGACAGAATAAGCGCCCCCCCCCCCCCCTTTGGGGAATTTTAAAACTAGAACAGAGGCTAAAATTTCACAATCTTAGAGACAATTAAACTCTCAAGTACTAAAATGCCATAAAAGTAATTTCATAAGCGCCCAGGGCGCTTATTACGTCGAATACGGTACATATCGTGTACATATTCTAGCAGGTCTTCTGATAAAATCCGTTAAAGGGCCACAACAGCAACAGTCGGAGTGGAGCCGGGACATGTACATGTATTCAGTCGTATATGTAGCGTGGGTAGGGGTCTAATGATCCAGTACAGGAGACAGCTATGTATATTCCAAGTATACAAAAGTGTTCCCAAATTATCATATTCAAACCCCGCGCCGCCACATTTGCACATGATGTGCTTACACACACCAACAAGAGACCAAAGGCTGTATATGTCCACACGTCTACAGCAGCAGTGGTTTGTGACTGGATGTAATCTGCGGCTGTCCTCCACATGCACATAGGACAAAGGCTAATGAATGTCCGACATAGTTGAGCATCAAGGTGTTGTGTTCTCATTATAAGCATGTACAGTGGACGCGGCACTGTGAAGTGGGCCCTCCACCCGATGTCCCCTCCCTGAGGGCCCTTCTCACCGCCACATGTGGGGGAGAGGGGCTCCCTAACTCGACGTTTTGTAAGAGAGGATTGTCAATTTAATAGGATCAATCATGTGTCCTGCAGCTGTAGTGGTTATCGGTTGTATGTGACGGGGAGCTTCCACGTGCACACTGACTGCCAACTTGTCTGCTGTAAACTCTAACTCCCCCTGAGAGCCCACTCAAGTATTACCTGATATCAAGGTGGAGGCAACTCATTAGTATACAATGCATAGAGAACACACTGTATAGATTGACTAAGATCAGGTTGAAGTACACATGGTGAGTGGAGTTATTGGGCCCCTTTGATAGTGCTTTAATGTATCTGGTCAGCTCGTCACGCTTGTGTGGACCGTGGATGAGGGACTCTGTGGTGTACGGAGAGTGGTTCCCAAACGGCACACCAGGCGGCAGGGCTGTGCCTCAGCAGGTCCCAGGTAACACGGTACATACATTATGTACCGGGTAGCACGTCACTGACTGCCACAAAAAGACATCATTTGGTTCCATGAAGCTCAGGCTGGATTGTGAAATACCTTTTTTTAAACCTATTTACAAATCAGATGGCCACAGGTGATTTCTCAGGTGCACTGTGCCTCCACCCACCCTGGCGGTTTTAAAATAGCAATGAGAAGGGATTTCCCCGTTTATTGTGGCTTAGCTTGCCCAATATTCAGCAATTGGGATTAACTTTGATAAAATCCCACGTGGAATTCAATCTCGTTGCATTACACACGGCTCCATTGGCTCAGCCAAGTCCCCATCTAGTATTTCTCATTTTAACTCTTTTTGCTTCACTTCGCCAAAAATACCTGACAAACGTGAATGCAGAAACAGTTTTATTTAAAGTGCCGAGGCACCTCTCCACTGTCCGCGGACAAAACACCAGCTTTTTGTGGCCTTGTTTCGGGTTAGCAGTGGCTCTGGGAGCATAAAGGCGATATTGTATACTAAGTATAAAAGCTTCAAAAGCTGACTTTTAAACTTTTCTTCCCCTTTTTACCCCTTTCCGTCCACTTGATCATCTTCTAAGAGCGCTTCCCTATGTGTGTAGAGTGAATGCTGCAGGATATAGGTACATATAGAGTATGTGGTGAATATCTAACCCGTCCTCCTGCATGCCGTCATGGAGCCATTAACCCTCTAAAAAGTGAGGATATCCCATGATTGGATAAAAAAAACACTATCTTCTTTAAATGTATCCAGGATGTTGACCAGTGACTGGCGCTACCAGAGACAAAAGCAGGAATTTTACACCCCCGCCCTCGAGAGTGCGCGGAATAATTTGCGCCTACTCCCCTGCCGAAGGCGTCAAAAAGGAGGGGTTAATTTTTTTTACCCCATAATGTCAGGTGACAACCTGTGTATACACAGTATACCAATTAAAAGTTTAAAATGTTTGACATCCGCTGAATCTCTACATTCTTTACCCCCCCCCCCCCCACCTGCCTCATGTTGTCCTTTACAGCTATAGATCTGACAGCGATACGACAGATATACAAACACGACTGCTACGTCTTGGCGGTAGTTGTACACACTCTACCAAGCTCTAAGTAAAGCCGTTTTAGGATACGACCCTGGCCGCCTGCACAGGGCACCTGGGGCCGTGACAAAGAGACGGCTTTCCCTTTTACAGCTGACCTGGTACCCAACCTAACTTCACTCCCCAGGGCCGCCTCACCTAATCCGGGATCCCAACGCGAACGGCTACTTTTGCTGTTGGGGAAGCTTTGTTGAGATTAAAGTTAATCGCCCATTGCTTCTCCGCTACTTACACCCTCCTGTGGTGTATCTAACTGTACCCAACATGCCATGTTCCAGTGTCAGGACCAATGCCAATGTCATGGGAGCCTTCATGGTAATTGACACGCTCAATTAGGCCGGGCACGTGGCCACTAATCGGGCATCATGTATATATGCTGCAATGTGATCCCACTCCACATTCCGCCACACGCCTATATGCCTCACAGCCGCACCGAGTGGACAATTAGCCTCTCACCTCAAGCAGCCTGTACCTGGATGGAGTACCTGTGCCGAGCTGTCCTTGTCTCCCCCGTCCTGCCTGGAAGCTCATCTCACACATTAAGCAGCCCTAGAGTCAGGCACAGAGGCAAGTCTTCCAAAACAGTATGTCTTTTTTGTGTGTGACAAATTTGCTGTGTTGTGAATTTTTTTAAATGTAATATATTGCCCAGAAGAGACTCGTCACTGTATGAATGGAGATGGAATTTTCTCGTTATAGAGTGAACACAGGACGTGCAGAAGGACAAATGTGTACATTGGGCATGAAAAAAAGTGACTTTTGTAAGGTCTACTTTGGGAATTCCTTTATGGGGTTGGAAAAGCCCTATGGCGAGATTGCTTGAAGGAGTGAAAAACACTTACATTATTTGAATATTGACTGTTTTGGACAGTAGGACCCTTTTTTAAAGTAAAATTTTCTAAAATTAATTTGGACCATGGACCTGCAAACCCGGTGTAATTAAGACACTCTGGGGATATTAAGGATCCCTGAGTCAATGACAAATTGTGCCGTGTATAACTGACTGCCTGTCCTGTAGTGAAGAGTTGACAGGTCACTGTTGTGGCCAGCACCGAGGTGTGCTTCCTACAGACACCAGTTGGTGGTGTTACCTGTGCCACACCCAGCAGACAGCAGTTGGTGGTGTTACCTGCAGACAGCAGTTGGTGGTGTTACCTGTGCCACACCCTGCAGACACCAGTTGGTGGTGTTACCTGTGCCACACCCAGCAGACACCAGTTGGTGGTGTTACCTGCAGGCAGCAGTTGGTGGTGTTACCTGTGCCACACCCTGCAGACACCAGTTGGTGGTGTTACCTGTGCCACACCCTGCAGACACCAGTTGGTGGTGTTACCTGTGCCACACCCTGCAGACAGCAGTTGGTGGTGTTACCTGCAGGCAGCAGTTGGTGGTGTTACCTGTGCCACACCCTGCAGACACCAGTTGGTGGTGTTACCTGTGCCACACCCTGCAGACACCAGTTGGTGGTGTTACCTGTGCCACACCCTGCAGACACCAGTTGGTGGTGTTACCTGTGCCACACCCTGCAGGCAGCAGTTGGTGGTGTTACCTGTGCCACACCCTGCAGACACCAGTTGGTGGTGTTACCTGTGCCACACCCTGCAAACACAAGTTGGTGGCGTTACCTGTGCCACACCCTGCAGACACCAGTTGGTGGTGTTACCTGTGCCACACCCTGCAGACAGCAGTTGGTGGTGTTACCTGTGCCACACCCTGCAGACACCAGTTGGTGGTGTTACCTGTGCCACACCCTGCAGACACCAGTTGGTGGCGTTACCTGTGCCACACCCTGCAGACAGCAGTTGGTGGTGTTACCTGCAGACAGCAGTTGGTGGTGTTACCTGTGCCACACCCTGCAGACAGCAGTTGGTGGTGTTACCTGTGCCACACCCTGCAGACACCAGTTGGTGGTGTTACCTGTGCCACACCCTGCAGACACCAGTTGGTGGTGTTACCTGTGCCACACCCTGCAGACAGCAGTTGGTGGTGTTACCTGCAGACAGCAGTTGGTGGTGTTACCTGTGCCACACCCTGCAGACACCAGTTGGTGGTGTTACCTGTGCCACACCCTGCAGACAGCAGTTGGTGGTGTTACCTGTGCCACACCCTGCAGACAGCAGTTGGTGGTGTTACCTGTGCCACACCCTGCAGACACCAGTTGGTGGCGTTACCTGTGCCACACCCTGCAGACAGCAGTTGGTGGTGTTACCTGCAGACAGCAGTTGGTGGTGTTACCTGTGCCACACCCTGCAGACAGCAGTTGGTGGTGTTACCTGTGCCACACCCTGCAGACAGCAGTTGGTGGTGTTACCTGTGCCACACCCTGCAGACACCAGTTGGTGGTGTTACCTGTGCCACACCCTGCAGACACCAGTTGGTGGCGTTACCTGTGCCACACCCTGCAGACAGCAGTTGGTGGTGTTACCTGCAGACAGCAGTTGGTGGTGTTACCTGTGCCACACCCTGCAGACAGCAGTTGGTGGTGTTACCTGTGCCACACCCTGCAGACAGCAGTTGGTGGTGTTACCTGTGCCACACCCAGCAGACACCAGTTGGTGGTGTTACCGTCAGGTAGCGCGCCTCAAGCTGCTGCTGCCCTCACTTCTCACACTACTCTAAAACACAATCTCACTGTTCAACCCGCCCTCAACAGCAGCCACCAAGGGGCGGCTAGTGGCGGGTGTGCTGCTTAGGTGTGGTGCAAGTTTGCCATCAGAACAGGCAACCATCTACCAATGTGAAACCCCATGCACCACTCTCATCTAATGGGGAATGCGATGTATTACTTGGATAAATCAGACACCCCTGCCCGTTTCTTCCTTTTGCCGCAGTACCACACCAAGCGTTATAACATGGGGTAAACAGGCAGGCTGGACTCTTCCTGACACTGGGGTGCTGTAAACATGGGGGTCTCAGCTCATGAGCTTCTTTGGCAGGACAGGGATTACAGAGACGAGTTGTATACACAACTCTCTGTGCAGTAGTTAGCTGCGAGTTGCCTACACTGTAGGACTGTAACAGTAACCCCAGGCCGTGTGTAAGTGGCAGGCAGCTGTAAACTCCTCACCCAGCACTGCAAGCCTCTGAGTGGGAGTTGTGTTTGTGGGTTTAATTTAACATAACAGCTGGCAGTTCTAATAGCAGTATGCAGCGCCCATATCAAACCTACAGCTTATCCCTCATTATGTAAATTCCCATCCAAGGCCTTCAAGACACGGACTACTTACTTCCCTTCAATAAGTGGGTTGCTCTCTTGGAACACATAATTTTACATGTATCTGATATCTTTTAGTATCTTTTCAAGTCGTCCTTGAAGCAGGAAGTAAGGTTTTAAAGTAGGAAAGGTCTACAACGCGCGAGTATCGCTGTGTTCCCCGAACGAGGAACATCTTGAGGGCATGTAGAGGTAAACCCAGCAGGACGGTTCGCTGTGGGTGGACTGGATCTAATCTACCTAGTTTTACGGCACACGTCTGGAGAGGATCCACTTAGCTGGGGATCACCTGTATCCCTGCCTCCCTGCATTCTACCCACAACCCTCCCACGTCCCTATCCACAACACACCCACACCTCTAACCATAACCTGACTCGGGAAGACAAGTCCTGTTTTAGTTTAGACCAAACCTAGACTGTACTGCACACTGAGTGTGGTGGTGGTGGTGGTGGTGGTGGGGGGGGGGGGTGAGCTGCTCCAGGTGCAGGGTCCTGTACTTGTGTGATGGGGGGGGGGGAGCTGCTCCAGGTGCAGGGTCCTGTAGTTGTGTGGTGTGTGTGTGTGGGGGGGGGGGGGTGAGCTGCTCTAGGTGCAGGGTCCTGTAGTTGTGTGGTGTGTGTGTGTGATGGGGGGGGGGGGGGGAGCTGCTCCAGGTGCAGGGTCCTGTAGTTGTGTGGTGTGTGTGTGTGTGGGGGGGGGGGGGGGTGTTGCTCCAGGTGCAGGGTCCTGTACTTGTGTGGTGTGTGTGTGTGTGGGGGGGGGGGGGGTGAGCTGCTCCAGGTGCAGGGTCCTGTACTTGTGTGATGGGGGGGGGGGGGAGCTGCTCCAGGTGCAGGGTCCTGTACTTGTGTGATGGGGGGGGGGGGAGCTGCTCCAGGTGCAGGGTCCTGTACTTGTGTGGTGTGTGTGTGGGGGGGGGGGTGAGCTGCTCCAGGTGCAGGGTCCTGTACTTGTGTGGTGTGTGTGTGTGTGTGTGGGGGGGTGTTGCTCCAGGTGCAGGGTCCTGTACTTGTGTGTGTGTGGGGGGGGGGGGGTGAGCTGCTCCAGGTGCAGGGTCCTGTACTTGTGTGGTGTGTGTGGTGGGGGGGGGTGGGGGGCTGAGCTGCTCCAGGTGCAGGGTCCTGTACTTGTGTGTGTGTGTGGGGGGGGGGGGTGAGCTGCTCCAGGTGCAGGGTCCTGTACTTGTGTGGTGTGTGTGTGTGTGGGGGGGGGGGGTGAGCTGCTCCAGGTGCAGGGTCCTGTAGTTGTGTGGGGGGGGGGGGTGAGCTGCTCTAGGTGCAGGGTCCTGTAGTTGTGTGGTGTGTGTGGTGGGGGGGGGGCTGAGCTGCCACAGGTGCGGGGTCCTGTACTTGTGTGGTGGGGGGGGGGGCGGGGGGTGAGCTGCTCTAGGTGCAGGGTCCTGTAGTTGTGTGGTGTGTGTGGTGGGGGGGGGGGGGGGCTGAGCTGCCACAGGTGCAGGGTCCTGTACTTATGTGGTGGTGGTGGTGGTGGGGGGGGGGGTGGGGGGGGGTGGGGTGAGCTGCTCCAGGTGCAGGGTCCTGTACTTGTGTGGTGGGGGGGGGGGTGAGCTGCTCCAGGTGCGGGGTCCTGTACTTGTGTGGTTGGGGGGGGGGGGGTGAGCTGCTCCAGGTGCGGGGTCCTGTACTTGTGTGGTGGGGGGGGGTGAGCTGCTCCAGGTGCAGGGTCCTGTACTTGTGTGGTGGTGGTGGTGGGGGGGTGAGCTGCTCCAGGTGCGGGGTCCTGTACTTGTGTGGTGTGTGTGTGGTGGTGGGGGGGGGGGTGAGCTGCTCCAGGTGCGGGGTCCTGTACTTGTGTGGGGGGGGGGGGGGGGGTGAGCTGCTCCAGGTGCAGGGGCCTGTACTTGTGTGGTGGGGGGGGGGGGGAGTGAGCTGCTCCAGGTGCAGGGTCCTGTACTTGTGTGGGGGGGGGGTGAGCTGCTCCAGGTGCAGGGGCCTGTACTTGTGTGGTGGGGGGGGGGGTGAGCTGCTCCAGGTGCAGGGTCCTGTAGTTGTGTGGTGGGGGGGGGGGGGGTGAGCTGCTCCAGGTGCAGGGTCCTGTACTTGTGTGGTGGGGGGGGGGGGGTGAGCTGCTGCAGGTGCAGGGTCCTGTAGTTGTGTGGTGGGGGGGGGGGTGAGCTGCTCCAGGTGCGGGGGCCTGTTCTTGTGTGGTGGGGGGGGGGGGTGAGCTGCTCCAGGTGCAGGGTCCTGTACTTGTGTGGGGGGGGGGGGGGTGAGCTGCTCCAGGTGCAGGGTCCTGTACTTGTGTGGTGGGGGGGGGGGTGGGGTGAGCTGCTCCAGGTGCAGGGTCCTGTACTTGTGTGGTGGGGGGGGGGGGTGGGGTGAGCTGCTCCAGGTGCAGGGTCCTGTACTTGTGTGGTGGGGGGGGGGGTGAGCTGCTCCAGGTGCGGGGTCCTGTTCTTGTGTGGTGGGGGGGGGGGGGGTGAGCTGCTCCAGGTGCAGGGTCCTGTACTTGTGTGGTGGGGGGGGGGGGGGTGAGCTGCTCCAGGTGCAGGGTCCTGTACTTGTGTGGTGGGGGGGGGGGTGAGCTGCTCCAGGTGCAGGGTCCTGTACTTGTGTGGTGGGGGGGGGGGGGGTGAGCTGCTCCAGGTGCAGGGTCCTGTACTTGTGTGGTGGGGGGGGGGGTGAGCTGCTCCAGGTGCAGGGTCCTGTAGTTGTGCAGGGTCCTGTATCGTACTTGTGACGATGGTGAGTTGCTCGGTCAGCTACTGCACCTCCTAAGCACGACGTGAGGCTGTAGTCAGGGTGGGATCAGCCTCTGACTCCCAGCCCAATACTATGTTTGGGCTGGGAGCATGCTATGTTTGGGCTGGGAGCAGACCTGCTCAGAACCTTTGCACAAATTTGGTGGCGCAAAATGTGCGTATTGGAGAATGCACACCCAGATTCTTGTCTAGATCGAAAGGGTACTTAATGCTACTGAGTATTTGATAATACCTACACATAAAAGAGGTACCTAAAAGTATATTGGGCGGCATGGCAGTCTGCTCCCAGGCTATCCAACACGAATGCTAGCCGCTGGCCGAGGCTGAGTCGGGATGGGCAGGGTGATGACTGACCCACCCAGGTGCAGCAGGGTGAGCAGGGAGGGCCTCAGCAGTCTCCCTTACTCACAACTGATCCAGTCTCCCGTCTGTGTTTTATAGAGTTGGTGTCTATGGTGTAACACTGTGTTCCCTAAAGCAGACATCTTACTGACGTAAACAGGCAGCTTACTATGCAACCCGGTTACACAGCACACCTTGTGTCTGGATGTAACCGTTAAGTCATCCACGTACATGATGTCATCTATTTAAAAATCCCCATTCCACAGGAATTCCTAAGCTCCTGGGAAGGTCTCAGTAGGCGTCTCATATTGCCCTATGGTACTTTCTGCGACTGACACCTCTAAGCGTTTGGGTGCCGACCAGTTCACAGGTGCCCATTAGCTATTGTATACAAGTCACATCATACATATATACAGGCATTTTATGAAGATTAGGTGGGAAAAGGATGGCCGCTTGCGGTGTATTAAAAGAAAACCAATGGTGTAAGGTCTTGATGTGAAACTCATGGTAGAATATGGTAAGATCCATGATTTCAGATGGGATGGACCTATTAAATGGGAAGAAGCAGCCTGAAGATGCCGTCTTCTCTGACAACCGTTTGTACAAGCCCAGTCTGAGTTATATGTGAGGCTGTATGTAGCTGTTGCTGCTCTCACCAGCCTGCTGGCACTTATTGCTCTCACCAGCCTGCTGGCACTTATTGCTCTCACCAGTCTGCTGGCACTTATTGCTCTCACCAGCCTGCTGGCACTTATTGCTCTCACCAGCCTGCTGGCACTTATTGCTCTCACCAGCCTGCTGGCACTTATTGCTCTCCCCAGCCTGCTGGCACTTATTGCTCTAACCAGCCTGCTGGCACTTATTGCTCTCACCAGCCTGCTGGCACTTATTGCTCTCACCAGCCTGCTGGCACTTATTGCTCTCACCAGCCTGCTGGCACTTATTGCTCTCCCCAGCCTGCTGGCACTTATTGCTCTCCCCAGCCTGCTGGCACTTATTGCTCTAACCAGTCTGCTGGCACTTATTGCTCTAACCAGTCTGCTGGCACTTATTGCTCTCACCAGCCTGCTGGCACTTATTGCTGTAACCAGCCTGCTGGCACTTATTGCTCTCACCAGTCTGCTGGCACTTATTGCTCTCACCAGCCTGCTGGCACTTATTGCTCTCACCAGCCTGCTGGCACTTATTGCTCTCACCAGCCTGCTGGCACTTATTGCTCTCCCCAGCCTGCTGGCACTTATTGCTCTAACCAGTCTGCTGGCACTTATTGCTCTAACCAGTCTGCTGGCACTTATTGCTCTCACCAGCCTGCTGGCACTTATTGCTGTAACCAGCCTGCTGGCACTTATTGCTCTCACCAGCCTGCTGGCACTTATTGCTCTCACCAGCCTGCTGGCACTTATTGCTCTCACCAGCCTGCTGGCACTTATTGCTCTCACCAGCCTGCTGGCACTTATTGCTCTCACCAGCCTGCTGGCACTTATTGCTCTCACCAGCCTGCTGGCACTTATTGCTCTCACCAGCCTGCTGGCACTTATTGCTCTCACCAGTCTGCTGGCACTTATTGCTCTCACCAGCCTGCTGGCACTTATTGCTCTCACCAGCCTGCTGGCACTTATTGCTCTAACCAGCCTGCTGGCACTTATTGCTCTCACCAGCCTGCTGGCACTTATTGCTCTCACCAGCCTGCTGGCACTTATTGCTCTCACCAGCCTGCTGGCACTTATTGCTCCAACCAGCCTGCTGGCACTTATTGCTCTCACCAGCCTGCTGGCACTTATTGCTCTCACCAGCCTGCTGGCACTTATTGCTCTCACTAGTCTGCTGGCACTTATTGCTCTCACCAGCCTGCTGGCACTTATTGCTCTCACCAGCCTGCTGGCACTTATTGCTCTCACCAGCCTGCTGGCACTTATTGCTCTAACCAGTCTGCTGGCACTTATTGCTCTCACTAGTCTGCTGGCAGCCCCTCGCAGGGAGGGGGTAGTTAGGTGGGTACGGGGTGCATGATGCTGAGGTACATCTATACATCAGGTTAAATGATGATGTAAATACATTGTGCTGTATATGTGAAGAGCATTGTAAAGCGTCACCGTGCAGCGGCTGTAGTTACCTCACCAACACAACAACCCTTTCTGTTACCACAATGACTGTTGTTACACAGACAACAGCTGCACCACAGGAGGACAGACGGGAGAGACAAGCAGAAAGGACGATCCACGCCCCACCCCGTCGGGCATCCTTTCTGTTTGCCTCCTCATACATAGACGGTCGGTGTCCTACAGACAACATGGCAGGGGGAGATGCAGCCTCATACACATGGTACAGAGGGTGGTGGTGGTGGGGGGGGGGGGGCTGCTTTTTTTTTTAAACACAGTAGAGTGGTTTATGATGCTCTACATATAAGACAGTGCCATCTTGTATGTGGCCCTTCCACTGCGCTCATTCAAAACCCGGCGCTTTAACACCATGTTATGGTAGCGCAAGCAGAGGGGTAGTATTGGGGTATTGTGTTTATTTAATGCCATATCATAATTATCTGTAAGTGCCTTACTACGGTCTGTTACTATGGTGACCAGTGGCACGTTGGAGGCCGGTCTGGTCATAATGGATGGGCAGAGCGCGTGTCGTGGAGTATCCGCCTCAGGCACCTCTCTCCTGATCAATCTGCTTAATCTCTCAGTCTAATCGGAGGGCATTAACCCACAAAAGGCATCTTGGTAATGGTGATAGTGGTGTGGACGCTACACAGTAAGGCCTACACAAGGGGATGGGGCGGGCCAAACAGCTGTGTTTTACCAACCACTATGATCACCCCGTTGTAAATACGCTTTTTGCCTGGAAGTAGAGATCGGCTTCGTATAATCATTTCAAAATCCCAAAACAACTTGAAGAGCAGCAGCTTTGCAGTCACCACCAGTACATACATATCTGAAGATGTACACATGTGGCCATGTGCGCTATTTATTTCTGGCCAACTTGCAAGGTTATTTAGCAATGGGGTTCAAACATTATCAACTGAGGCTGTGATTTAATATGAGTAGGTAGGGGTTTATTCTATGCTATTATGAAAAGAATGCAAGCACTTCACGTAAATGAATAGCAGAATATCCATGAAGGAACAGTCGGCCCATTATTACATGTACCGCTGAGGAAAATGTAATCTATCTTGACGATAACAAATATTTGAATGGAATTGATTGGGTAATAAGTAGTGTGTATAGTGCGTTTATTAGCCTAAGTACATGGCGCACCCCCTGGTTACAACTTAAGCTAAGTAATGCCTCTGTCAGCACTGTTGGTGAGTGCTAACTCTGCCCCTATACACAGCCGTCAGTCACAGATTACTGTAATCAGCACTCATGATAATGTCAATATACATGTACTGCAGCACAATGGCATTACATGCAGCCAATCTGGCTCCTCTCCATGCCACAAAGTACTGCTAATCTGCCCACATACCGACATCTCCGATAACACATGTCAATACAGTAGGCATCATACACAGTGTAAGGGACATCTTGTTATGTGATCGTTCACTAGTCATATGTTGGAGGCCATTTTGTGTTCAGGCAATGTTGTACAGTGATGTCTGGGGTCTGGTATACATAGTAAGTGGTCTGCCTAAAGATGAGAGGTGGCCGCTGGGGTGGGGAACCTGTGGAGTGCTGCCCGCCTCCCTCTGAGGCCCATGGCTGATTCTCCATTAGCATAACTGTGTTTATGAGGGCACTCTGTCAGCCCAGGGACTATGTGTAGATAGTACAGTCCAGGCCACAGTTGGCGGAAGGCTCTACACGCCTCTCCCCTTTTACCTCTACCAGCTGGGATTTTTTTTGAGAATGTGATCCCCCCCCCCACCCCAAAAAGGTAATAACATTTTTTTTAAATATGATGAGCTAATGAGCAAACGCTAGCCATTGCCCCTGCAGGGGAAAATCAGTAAACAATATATATCAGCACTCGATGGAAGCTGTCTCAGTTCAAAGTGTTGCCTTAGCTGTTTTTCCAAATAAACATGTACAAATGTATGTCTTGAATCCAAAGGTAACAGATATAAATACGGTAGCCTTTCTTCTTGGTTGATATTTCACATCGCTATGCTATGTTATCAATTTGAGGCCCTGGTTCGGTTTTACTGTGGCTTTCCGCTGGTGCATTTTTTGTTGGCTGTACACGTGGCGTGCACCCCAGTCACCTATAATCGTTCTGGGCCGGCTTCCTGACCGGGGTGGGGGAGAGGAAAATACCGGGGGGAAATACAGCCGCACTGAGTCAGTGAGTAACTCACCGCACCAGTCAGGGAGCAGCTCAGACAGTAGGGAGGTTAAGCAGCCGCCGCGTAGCACGTAACCGTATCCGCAACCGCGAGTTTGGTGCGCTGACGTCATCACTTTGTGGGTGGCCTGCTACGTACGTCGTGCGGTTAGGGGCGTCCTGAACGTGGGAAGCGTGTTTGGTACGTTCTAAATCTGCTACTTTTCCCTATGTCTCCCTATCTGTTAATTCATATCAGATCTGTCTGTACTGATGGCACCTGGTATATAGATATGTTAGCTATGTGTTGTAGGAGTTTGATGACCAATATCCATAAATTGTGCCCAATGTGACCTTTTGTTTGTAACCATGTTGTCCGACCTAGTTTTAATGGTCTGACAGCACTGACAACAATTATCAACTTGCCAGTACAGGCCCTACTGTATTTATTCCCTAAGTATAGGTTATGGAAATGATTATAAAATAGTCATAACTTGTCACAGACTACAACTAGTGGATTACCTGGTTGTTTTTTTGTCCTGTAGTTTTCATTAAAGCCACATAAGTGAGTGATTTATTTG
>OX381712.1:52638422-52929038 GCA_947462335.1 Harmothoe impar | reverse complement strand
GGGGGGGGGGTGAGCTGCTCCAGGTGCGGGGTCCTGTACTTGTGTGTGTGTGGGGGGGGGGGGGGGGGGTGAGCTGGTCCAGGTGCAGGGTCCTGTACTTGTGTGGTGTGTGTGTGTGTGGGGGGGGGGGGTGAGCTGCTCCAGGTGCAGGGTCCTGTACTTGTGTGTGTGTGTGTGTGGGGGGGGGGGGGGGGTGAGCTGCTCTAGGTGCAGGGTCCTGTACTTGTGTGGTGTGTGTGTGTGGGGGGGAGCTGCTCCAGGTGCAGGGTCCTGTACTTGTGTGTGTGTGTGTGGGGGGGGGGGGGTGAGCTGCTCCAGGTGCAGGGTCCTGTACTTGTGTGGTGTGTGTGTGTGGGGGGGAGCTGCTCCAGGTGCAGGGTCCTGTACTTGTGTGTGTGTGTGGGGGGGGGGGGTGAGCTGCTCCAGGTGCAGGGTCCTGTAGTTGTGCAGGGTCCTGTATCGTACTTGTGACGGTGGTGAGTTGCTCTGTCAGCTACTGCACCTCCTAAGCACGACGTGAGGCTGTAGTCAGGGTGGGATCAGCCTCTGACTCCCAGCCCAATACTATGTTTGGGCTGGGAGCAGACCTGCTCAGAACCTTTGCACAAATTTGGTGGCGCAAAATGTGCGTATTGGAGAATGCACACCCATATTCTTGTCTAGATCGAAAGGGTACTTAATGCTACTGAGTATTTGATACCTACACATAAAAGAGGTACCTAAAAGTATATTGGGCGGTATGGCAGTCTGCTCCCAGGCTATCCAACACGAATGCTAGCCGCTGGCCGAGGCTGAGTCGGGATGGGCAGGGTGATGACTGACCCACCCAGGTGCAGCAGGGTGAGCAGGGAGGGCCTCAGCAGTCTCCCTCACTCACAACTGATCCAGTCTCCCGTCTGTGTTTTATAGAGTTGGTGTCTATGGTGTAACACTGTGTTCCCTAAAGCAGACATCTTACTGACGTAAACAGGCAGCTTACTATGCAACCCGGTTACACAGCACACCTTGTGTCTGGATGTAACCGTTAAGTCATCCACGTACATGATGTCATCTATTTAAAAAATCCCCATTCCACAGGAATTCCTAAGCTCCTGGGAAGGTCTCAGTAGGCGTCTCATATTGCTCTATGGTACTTTCTGCGACTGACACCTCTAAGCGTTTGGGTGCCGACCAGTTCACAGGTGCCCATTAGCTATTGTATACAAGTCACATCATACATATATACAGGCATTTTATGAAGATTAGGTGGGAAAAGGATGGCCGCTTGCGGTGTATTAAAAGAAAACAATGGTGTAAGGTCTTGATGTGAAACTCATGGTAGAATATGGTAAGATCCATGATTTCAGATGGGATGGACCTAAGGGAGTGTTCATTTATTAATTACAGGGGGGGGGGGGGGTGGTGAGATTTCGCGCGGAGGGGCGAAATATTTTTACGTCCCCCCCTCGAGAGCGTGTGGAACGTTTTGCGCCCCCCCCCCCTCGCCGAAGGCGGCGAAAATTTCTGCCCCCCCCTTGAACTTTAGTAACGCGCTGGCTTTTTTTCTAAAAAGGGGCTTAAATTTTTACGCCCCCCCCCCCTCAAGAGGGATCAGAATTTTTTACGCCCCCCCCCCCCCTCAGGATGGGTCGGAAATTTTTACGCCCCCCCCCCCAAACCCACCACCCCCCCCCTGTAAATAATAAATGAACACTCCCTAATGGGAAGAAGCAGCCTGAAGATGCCGTCTTCTCTGACAACCGTTTGTACAAGCCCAGTCTGAGTTATATGTGAGGCTGTATGTAGCTGTTGCTGTTCTCACCAGCCTGCTGGCACTTATTGCTCTCACCAGCCTGCTGGCACTTATTGCTCTCACCAGCCTGCTGGCACTTATTGCTCTCACCAGCCTGCTGGCACTTATTGCTCTCTCCAGCCTGCTGGCACTTATTGCTCTCACCAGCCTGCTGGCACTTATTGCTCTAACCAGCCTGCTGGCACTTATTGCTCTCACCAGCCTGCTGGCACTTATTGCTCTCACCAGCCTGCTGGCACTTATTGCTCTCACCAGCCTGCTGGCACTTATTGCTCTCACCAGTCTGCTGGCACTTATTGCTCTCACCAGCCTGCTGGCACTTATTGCTCTCACCAGCCTGCTGGCACTTATTGCTCTCACCAGTCTGCTGGCACTTATTGCTCTCACCAGCCTGCTGGCACTTATTGCTCTCACCAGTCTGCTGGCACTTATTGCTCTCACCGGCCTGCTGGCACTTATTGCTCTCACCAGCCTGCTGGCACTTATTGCTCTAACCGGTCTGCTGGCACTTATTGCTCTCACCAGTCTGCTGGCACTTATTGCTCTCACCAGCCTGCTGGCACTTATTGCTCTCACCAGCCTGCTGGCACTTATTGCTCTAACCAGCCTGCTGGCACTTATTGCTCTAACCAGCCTGCTGGCACTTATTGCTCTAACCAGCCTGCTGGCATTTATTGCTCTCACCAGCCTGCTGGCACTTATTGCTCTAACCAGCCTGCTGGCACTTATTGCTCTCACTAGTCTGCTGGCACTTATTGCTCTCACCAGCCTGCTGGCACTTATTGCTCTAACCAGTCTGCTGGCACTTATTGCTCTCACCAGCCTGCTGGCACTTATTGCTCTCACCAGCCTGCTGGCACTTATTGCTCTCACCAGCCTGCTGGCACTTATTGCTCTCACCAGCCTGCTGGCACTTATTGCTCTCACCAGCCTGCTGGCACTTATTGCTCTCACCAGCCTGCTGGCACTTATTGCTCTCACCAGCCTGCTGGCACTTATTGCTCTCACCAGCCTGCTGGCACTTATTGCTCTCACCAGCCTGCTGGCCCTTATTGCTCTCACCAGCCTGCTGGCACTTATTGCTCTCACCAGCCTGCTGGCACTTATTGCTCTCACCAGCCTGCTGGCACTTATTGCTCTCACCAGCCTGCTGGCACTTATTGCTCTCACCAGCCTGCTGGCACTTATTGCTCTCACCAGCCTGCTGGCACTTATTGCTCTCACCAGTCTGCTGGCACTTATTGCTCTCACCAGCCTGCTGGCACTTATTGCTCTCACCAGCCTGCTGGCACTTATTGCTCTCACCAGTCTGCTGGCACTTATTGCTCTCTCCAGCCTGCTGGCACTTATTGCTCTCACCAGCCTGCTGGCACTTATTGCTCTCACCAGCCTGCTGGCACTTATTGCTCTAACCAGTCTGCTGGCACTTATTGCTCTCACCAGTCTGCTGGCACTTATTGCTCTCACCAGCCTGCTGGCACTTATTGCTCTCACCAGCCTGCTGGCACTTATTGCTCTAACCAGCCTGCTGGCACTTATTGCTCTAACCAGCCTGCTGGCACTTATTGCTCTAACCAGCCTGCTGGCACTTATTGCTCTCACCAGCCTGCTGGCACTTATTGCTCTCACCAGCCTGCTGGCACTTATTGCTCTAACCAGTCTGCTGGCACTTATTGCTCTCACCAGTCTGCTGGCACTTATTGCTCTCACCAGCCTGCTGGCACTTATTGCTCTCACCAGCCTGCTGGCACTTATTGCTCTCACCAGCCTGCTGGCACTTATTGCTCTCACCAGTCTGCTGGCACTTATTGCTCTCACCAGCCTGCTGGCACTTATTGCTCTCACCAGTCTGCTGGCACTTATTGCTCTCACCAGTCTGCTGGCACTTATTGCTCTCACCAGCCTGCTGGCACTTATTGCTCTCACCAGTCTGCTGGCGCTTATTGCTCTCACCAGTCTGCTGGCACTTATTGCTCTCACCAGCCTGCTGGCGCTTATTGCTCTCACCAGCCTGCTGGCACTTATTGCTCTAACCAGCCTGCTGGCACTTATTGCTCTAACCAGTCTGCTGGCACTTATTGCTCTAACCAGCCTGCTGGCACTTATTGCTCTCACCAGCCTGCTGGCACTTATTGCTCTCACCAGCCTGCTGGCACTTATTGCTCTCACCAGCCTGCTGGCACTTATTGCTCTCACCAGCCTGCTGGCACTTATTGCTCTCACCAGTCTGCTGGCACTTATTGCTCTCACCAGCCTGCTGGCACTTATTGCTCTCACCAGTCTGCTGGCACTTATTGCTCTCACCAGCCTGCTGGCACTTATTGCTCTCACCAGTCTGCTGGCACTTATTGCTCTCACCAGTCTGCTGGCACTTATTGCTCTCACCAGCCTGCTGGCACTTATTGCTCTCACCAGCCTGCTGGCACTTATTGCTCTCACCAGTCTGCTGGCACTTATTGCTCTCACCAGCCTGCTGGCACTTATTGCTCTCACCAGCCTGCTGGCACTTATTGCTCTCACTAGTCTGCTGGCAGCCCCTCGCAGGGAGGGGGTAGTTAGGTGGGTACGGGGTGCATGATGCTGAGGTACATCTATACATCAGGTTAAATGATGATGTAAATACATTGTGCTGTATATGTGAAGAGCATTGTAAAGCGTCACCGTGCAGCGGCTGTAGTTACCTCACCAACACAACAACCCTTTCTGTTACCACAATGACTGTTGTTACACAGACAACAGCTGCACCACAGGAGGACAGACGGGAGAGACAAGCAGAAAGGACGATCCACGCCCCACCCCGCCGGGCATCCTTTCTGTTTGCCTCCTCATACACAGACGGTCGGTGTCCTACAGACAACATGGCAGGGGGAGATGCAGCCTCATACACATGGTACAGAGGGTGGTGGTGGGGGGGGGGGGGCTGCTTTTTTTTTTAAACACAGTAGAGTGGTTTATGATGCTCTACATATAAGACAGTGCCATCTTGTATGTGGCCCTTCCACTGCGCTCATTCAAAACCCGGCGCTTTAACACCATGTTATGGTAGCGCAAGCAGAGGGGTAGTATTGGGGTATTGTGTTTATTTAATGCCATATCATAATTATCTGTAAGTGCCTTACTACGGTCTGTTACCATGGTGACCAGTGGCACGTTGGAGGCCGGTCTGGTCATAATGGATGGTAGAGTGCGTGTTGTGGAGTATCCGCCTAAGGCACCTCTCTCCTGATCAATCTGCTTAATCTATCAGTCTAATCGGAGGGCATTAACCAACAAAAGGCATCTTGGTAATGGTGATAGTGGTGTGGACGCTACACAGTAAGGCCTACACAAGGGGATGGGGCGGACCAAACAGCTGTGTTTTACCAACCACTTTGATCACCCCGTTGTAAATACGCTTTTTGCCTGGAAGTAGAGATCGGCTTCGTATAATCATTTCAAAATCCCAAAACAACTTGAAGAGCAGCAGCTTTGCAGTCACCACCAGTACATACATATCTGAAGATTTACACATGTGGTCATGTGTGCTATTTATTCCTGGCCAACTTGCAAGGTTATTTAGCAATGGGGTTCAAACATTATCAACTGAGGCTGTGATTTAATATGAGTAGGTAGGGGTTTATTCTATGCTATTATGAAAAGAATGCAAGCACTTCACGTAAATGAATAGCAGAATATCCATGAAGGAACAGTCGGCCCATTATTACATGTACCGCTGAGGAAAATGTAATCTATCTTGACGATAACAAATATTTGAATGGAATTGATTGGGTAATAAGTAGTGTGTATAGTGCGTTTATTAGCCTAAGTACATGGCGCACCCCCTGGTTACAACTTAAGCTAAGTAATGCCTCTGTCAGCACTGTTGGTGAGTGCTAACTCTGCCCCTATACACAGCCGTCAGTCACAGATTACTGTAATCAGCACTCATGATAATGTCAATATACATGTACTGCAGCACAATGGCATTACATGCAGCCAATCTGGCTCCTCTCCCTGCCACAAAGTACTGCTAATCTGCCCACATACCGACATCTCCGATAACACATGTCAATACAGTAGGCATCATACACAGTGTAAGGGACATCTTATTATGTGATCGTTCACTAGTCATATGTTGGAGGCCATTTTGTGTTCAGGCAATGTTGTACAGTGATGTCTGGGGTCTGGTATACATAGTAAGTGGTCTGCCTAAAGATGAGAGGTGGCCGCTGGGGTGGGGAACCTGTGGAGTGCTGCCCGCCTCCCTCTGAGGCCCATGGCTGATTCTCCATTAGCATAACTGTGTTTATGAGGGCACTCTGTCAGCCCAGGGACTATGTGTAGATAGCACAGTCCAGGCCACAGTTGGCGGAAGGCTCTACACGCCTCTCCCCTTTTACCTCTACCAGCTGGGATTTTTTTTGAGAATGTGATCCCCCCCCCCACCCCAAAAAGGTAATAACATTTTTTTTAAATATGATGAGCTAATGAGCAAACGCTAGTCATTGCCCCTGCAGGGGAAAATCAGTAAACAATATATATCAGCACTCGATGGAAGCTGTCTCAGTTCAAAGTGTTGCCTTAGCTGTTTTTCCAAATAAACATGTACAAATGTATGTCTCGAATCCAAAGGTAACAGATATAAATACGGTAGCCTTTCTTCTTGGTTGATATTTCACATCGCTATGCTATGTTATCAATTTGAGGCCCTGGTTCGGTTTTACTGTGGCTTTCCGCTGGTGCATTTTTTGTTGGCTGTACACGTGGCGTGCACCCCAGTCACCTATAATCGTTCTGGGCCGGCTTCCTGACCGGGGTGGGGGAGAGGAAAATACCGGGGGGAAATACAGCCGCACTGAGTCAGTGAGTAACTCACCGCACCAGTCAGGGAGCAGCTCAGACAGTAACTCAGCAAACCGCCGCGTGGGACTCGTCACCCGCCCCTGACTAGCCGGCCATACCTCTTACAGCAGTCTTACTTTTTATAACCTTAAGTATAACCCCTCTGACAACTTGGACGAGCGTTTTAAATATAAGTAAGAGCATTGTGTGTTGCAGAAATATTCTAGAATTGATGAGTATGAAATGTATCTGTGCTGGTAAGAAGTTTCTCTGGCCCCTTCACACTTAAATATTACCCACATAAATTATAAAGACAGACTTTCATCAAAGTTCGGTTTCTGCTCCATGGCTTTACACGTCGTGATTAGATCATACTTCTCGAGTCAAAAGTCCTTTTATAACACTGAACTTTCAATTGGGAACATAGTTCATGGTTTGAGACCCAGCAATCAAATCACAGTAACCCATACCTACACGTACCCTGGCAGTGAGCCCGTTCGCCGACCTGACATACAGAGGGTGCCAGGCAGTATCCACTGCAGGCCGCCTTCACCTATTTATACCAGACTCCAGGAAGTGGTGTAAACCATGTCACAGTAACGCTGCATGCTGCCCAGTTAGGGCGGGGCAGGCAGCGTGTGTACAGTGCCCAGTTAGGGCGGGACAGGCAGCGTGTGTACAGTGCCCAGTTAGGGCGGGACAGGCAGCGTGTGTGCAGTGCCCAGTTAGGGCAGGCAGCGTGTGTACAGTGCCCAGTTAGGGGGGGCGGGACAGGCAGCGTGTGTACAGTGCCCAGTTAGGGCGGGGCAGGCAGCATGTGTACAGTGCCCAGTTGGAGGCAGGCAGCGTGTGTACAGTGCCCAGTTAGGGCAGGCAGCGTGTGTACAGTGCCCAGTTAGGACGGGGCAGGCAGCGTGTGTACAGTGCCCAGTTAGGGCAGGCAGCGTGTGTACAGTGCCCAGTTAGGGCAGGCAGCGTGTGTGCAGTGCCCAGTTAGGGCGGGGCAGGCAGCATGTGTACAGTGCCCAGTTGGGGGCAGGCAGCGTGTGTACAGTGCCCAGTTAGGGCAGGCAGCGTGTGTACAGTGCCCAGTTAGGGTGGGGCAGGCAGCGTGTGCAGTGCCCAGTTAGGGCAGGCAGCGTGTGTACAGTGCCCAGTTAGAGCGGGGCAGGCAGCGTGTGTAGTGCCCAGTTAGAGCGGGGCAGGCAATGACCCTTGGTATGACTTTAACTATAGGAAATGTGGCACGGGCCTGTGCCCCCCCCCCCCCCCACCCCCAGACTAAATGTTCTTATCTCTGCCCCCCCCCCCCGCCAGACTATCCAGCCCCTGATCTCCTACATGCTAGCATGTGTTGTCAGTTGTTTGTGTAGATAGTCAGTAAGTTGGCTGTGTAGCCCGAGTTGTGTAGATAGTCAGTAAGTTGGCTGTGTAGCCCGGGTTGTGTAGATAGTCAGTAAGTTGGCTGTGTAGCCCGGGTTGTGTAGATAGTCAGTAAGTTGGCTGTGTAGCCCGGGTTGTGTAGATAGTCAGTAAGTTGGCTGTGTAGCCCGGGTTATGTAGATAGTCAGTAAGTTGGCTGTGTAGCCCGGGTTATGTAGGTAGTCGGTAAGTTGGCTGTGTAGCCCGAGTTGGGTAGATAGTCGGTAAGTTGGCTGTGTAGCCCGAGTTGGGTAGATAGTCGGTAAGTTGGCTGTGTAGCCCGAGTTGGGTAGATAGTCGGTAAGTTGGCTGTGTAGCCCGAGTTGGGTAGATAGTCGGTAAGTTGGCTGTGTAGCCCGAGTTGGGTAGATAGTCGGTAAGTTGGCTGTGTAGCCCGGCTTGGGTAGATAGTCAGTAAGTTGGCAGTGTAGCCCGGCTTGGGTAGATAGTCAGTAAGTTGGCTGTGGTGCAGGTGTGGGAACCAGGTACACCCCACGTGGTACACACAGGGCACTAAGGGCACAGGTCACACCCAACAAGGTCGTCACATCATAAGCCATCATGCCGAGAAACACCCAACCCTGCAGTCAGAGCTGGGCGTGACATGCAACGGTCCAACCAGACCGCCGCTCTGGTAAATCACAGCTGGCCTTCTGGTTCAGTGGGGATCTGCCCTTTATACCATATAAAGGGAAAGGGTTCATGACTGAAGCAGTCAGGCAACAAGTGATTGCTCTAGATATGGTACTGACAGTGGTTCCTCTCAGTGAAGCCGTGTGCGAGCCTGGTCTCACCTCATACTGAGGATCCCTCACTATCACAAATGACCAGCAGGGGTCAACCTACTCTCAACGGAACAGAGGATGCTGGTCTGTCCATAATTACATGTACCTCCACCCTAGACATTGACTACAGTCAACTCAAGTTTCCAACACAGCTCGGTTATATTACACTTATAGAGAGTATCACATCATTATTTTAGACGAGAGAAATTATGTCATTCTAAAGATGGACGAAGAAAGTTATTCGTTCGCATAAAGGAGTTCCATGGTAGAATGTCCTATGTTACAGAGACTGCTGCCAGGATTCATTACAGAAAGTAGGACTCGGAGAAGGATGGGGGGCGGGGGGCTGTATCTAGGTGAGAACAAACATACAGAGAAGGGACCCCCACCGACATAGAGGAATGTGTGATACTGTGACTGCCTCTGCCACTGTGTCCATACTCCACTCCATGCTGCACCCCTATGTGGGGGAAGCATGCAGGCATGGAGGTAGAGCAGCGGTCTTACAGGAACATACTAAAGATTCCCAGCGCTGTCTTCTATTAAAGATGCATGGTTTTCCCCTTGGGTGGCACAACCTTGGCATAGTGCGAGGGTAATATAGTCCCCATACACAGGGGGAATAATGATAAAGGTAACGTGACACTATCTGCACAACTTCTTATTGCACCCTCCGTACAGCGGACAAATATCTAAGCTGCAAATGAAGAAATCTGACTCCTTTTCTCTGACACTGAATCATTTTATTGCCAGATAGGGTTCGTTTATGTCTCAAACTTGGAACTCCCTAGTACATCTTTGTATCTACATAGAGTCCATAAGGCAGACAGCTGTGAAGATATTCCCAGTCCTGCTTATATGGCTTTAATATTTCTCAAGCTTCAAATACCATAACATCAAGGGCACTTCAGGGAGTTATTGGTATTGACACACCCGAGTAAACAGTGCATGTGTGTATCTCCATCATACACTAGGCTTACATGAGGTGGTGTGCAAGAAACACAATATAAATTTAGCTGAATACAGATAGCCGTTGCTATCGAGAGGTGACATTCTGTGCATCATAAAAGCTGAACAGACTTGACAAAGAACGATTCTTTAAAAGTAAAATCAAAAAGTGTACTCACCGACCACCATAAGGGTAAACTCAAATCCACGCTTCACCGACTTCCTGTACACCTGGTTGGGGAGGTTCGCGAAACCTACGTATCCCTCCACCTCCTTAGATCCGGGGCCCTGTCCCCCGGGCCCCCCGTGTGACGTCACGCCGGAGCTGTAGGCCAGCTTCTCCTTGTGGCTGCTCTCCTTGTCCCGCTCCCGCAGCAGCGACGGGTCGAACTTGGGGGCTGCCATCTGCTCGTTCTTGGTGAAGAAAGCGTCCCGGGCCTCGCGCTTAGTACTCAACTGCAACCAGAGAAAGGGCGCCACATTTACATAGTTGCTAAAGGAGCGATAACAGGCATGGTATTTCGCTTGAGAATTGAGTAGGAAACCGGCTGAACGCAGCATAATTAGGTCTCAATCACCCTCAAAAGACATTTTCTCAACAATAGATCTGGAAAATTCCCAATGGTAATTATATGGGCTAAATCAGTAGAACACTTTACAATTGTAGGAAAGTTCACACCCAATGAGCTGACTTTTCACAACACGACTAAATCCACCTGGTCTACATAACTGACACCATCCTACTGTGAAACTGTACCATGTTGTATGCACTCTACTGGGCTGTACTTATAAAGCTTCATTTTCTGTAGTTTGCCGGAACTGTGCCATCACAGGCACACAAGGTCTACGCCATGTGAGAGGTAAATGAACCCTTGCTTTATGCTATACCTCTTTCTTCAGCTCATGTTATGCCTTCGTCTTATGTATTTGGTTACCATAATGTGACGAGTATATCTCTACCTAGTTGGCAATGTGAACGTTCTGCATAAAGATGGGGGGCACACTAAATGACTTTAATTCACATCAAATGTAGTTTTTACCCGAGGCCAGTTGTGTCAGCGCAAATAGGAATAGCTTTGCAAAAAAAAAAAAATCTAAATTAGGACAAATGAATCTTGGTTCAACACAGCAATCACTCGGGTCTGTTTATGGTTGCCAGCAGCAGCATACCCCATCATAAACCGGCATGAAAAAGAGGGATCTAATTTTTCTCTCTTTAGCTGACATTCCTTATCGCTACCTCGTCGTGGTTTGTCTGTGTGCCGTCTTCATGCGGATTAAGTAAGGTGTGTTGTGCCGCCAACCTGCTGACGGTAAGTCAAGGTATTAAAGGAGGATGGACTGGTGGCGAAACACCGGGTACAACTGCCACAGGGCACACCATCGGTGCAGAGAGTGTATAAAGAATGTCATCGGTAAGTCCTTGGCCAGTGTCAGTACTTCAAATATCTTCATTAATCCCCCAAAGCCTGTTAATAACATTAATTGGGATCAGCATTAATTAATGACTTAATTTCTAATATGGCGTCTATTTCTATAAGGCCAAAAAAAAAGGGTGTGTTTCAGGGTACATAGTCTGAAAATCTAGGTAGGGTAGGTCTGATTTTTAAAAAACACTTTAATTTCTTTACTCTCGACTGAAAAGTACCCCAAAATTGACTCGCAAACTTCAGCGCCGACTCGCCGACAACGGTGTCGACTTGTAGACTATCAAATTGACCCTGAAATACCTTATTCGACGTAATAAGCGCCCTCCCCCTAATAAGCGCCCCCCCCTTTTTTGGGGCATTTTTAGACTAGAAAAAAGGCTCAAATTTCCCGATTTTGGAGACAATTAAACTCTTAAGTATTTAAAACGCCATAAAAATTATTTTTTAAGCGCCCAGGCCGCTTATTACGTTGAATACGGTAGGCCCAAAATTACTTAAAACTTTTAAATTTTTTTAACATTGGATAAAAGTTTCTCGCTGACTACGACTTTGACTCCTAGACTATCAAATTGACCCTGAAATAGCCCTAAAATCACTTAAAAAACTTCTTTTTTTTCAAAATTGGATAAAAATTTCTAGGGTCGGCCCTGTTTTGCAAGGTAGGGTCGGGTAACCTTTTTTTAAATATTTGGCCTTACTATATACAATGTATCTCTCTATCTCTCTTTCTCTCTCTCTCTCTCTCTCTCTCTATATATATATATATATATATATACATAAATTATATCTTATATTGGGTGCTTAGTAACATGCATGGCTAACAGGAGGAGGTTCTCATGCAGCCTAAAGGTATGAGGTTGTTATGAGTATAGGGGTTTGGCAGGTTGTACATGTTGAGGGAGAGGTACTTCAAAGTACTACCCCCTTAATTCCCCCACCACTACAGATGGACATGCTGCACGCCACCTGGCCGCTGGATCAGTGACTAGCAATGTGAAGAACCTAAACACAAGCCAAGCCCCTCCCAGCAGAGTACCCATAGAGCAAGTTCCTTTCCTAATTCATGTCCTGGTGTCAGCTCATCCCAAATCTCATTCTTACATTATGTTTTTTGGTGTATGTTATAACAGCGTTCATCCTGTATTGTAACTGTGTCAGTAGAACAGGCGCCCGGTGACTGTGTACCTTAGTCTACAACCGTACTGGGTGTACAGCGCCGGGGGTAGATTACAGCAATACAGAGACTGAGTTGATTGATTGCATCTATGGATGGTCGAATCTATGAAATGAATGACCGCATCTATGAGGTGAGGGAGAAAACCGCTACAGGGGCACGTCCCCTACTCTTTTCGGGGGGTGGGGGTTGGGTCCCACCCTGACCTGCTCAGGTGAGGTGTTGGTGGGGGCGGGGGTCCAACCCTGACCTGAGGTGGGGAGGGTTGGAAAATCTTCATACTACCCGCCTGGGTATATAAAAACTGTCTGGGAGAGGTAACTCTCCACAGCTGGTCTCAGCGGATAGTCTACATGGGATGAATTTGCAGTCGTTGCGGCTATGGGTGGTCAGTGGTGGAGATCCTTAATTGTGACGTTCTTTTTATTTGCCTGATTTCCATACTCTATTTATTTTTAAAGCACCATGCGGTAAGGACTCCCACCCCTAGCCTTGTCGAAAATATTTCCATACTCAACTATAAATATTGTTTCTACATTTCAAGAGAATCTAACAACCCTAGTATCAATATGATTGAAAACATTAATACCCTTTCCACAATAGAACACTGGCTATGCTAATGTTGGACCAAAACCACACTGCAGTCCTTAGCTGCCATGAATTGTAGTTTACCGTAGCTTACCTATACTTATGTTTCATATAGCACTGTTAGAGCTAGCTGCTACATGACGTTATACAACACCAACAATCACAGGGTGCGCCAGACACTTCATGATGTAACACATTATATGCTGATTACAGCCTGTACTACCCTCCCGTGCAGTCGGTGACCCCCTCATCACCACCAGGTCAAACTCCCCATTAAGTCACCACCGCTATCATGGCTACATGTACAGCCCTATTGTCCCGGGGTACACGGCCCCAGTTATAGCCCGGGTTGTGATCTCCTCCCAGTGAGCTGCTCACCACGCTCTCACCTCATGACGTGAGCAGCTGCGGGGCCGGCGTTCGTTGTCACAGTAAACACTTTATCAGGGAGCAAGTCTGAAGGATAGCTTAGACCTATTTATAAAATATTCTGATTCTGGATCTGAATTCGGCTGAATTGAAAGCAAGCATAAAAGGTAACCCAATGTGGGTGTATCCATCGAAGGCCTTTGACATTACTACCGATACTGTAAATTCTCGCGTATCGCTACTTTACTGGTACCTGCTGAACCAAAACCCAGGTGCGGGTTATCAATATGCCACCAATCAGGTGCGAGTTATTCGAGGATGTCTTATAGTACAGTACTAAAATAACCATAATCAGACCCAGGTGCGGGTAATATGATTTTCATAAAAAGTCTAGGAGCTAGTAATACGTGGGATGTTGGTAATACACGATAACTTACAGCAGTGCCATGGTATGGGAATCGCTCTCAGCTCCAATAAGAGCCTGGATCGACACCCAAGACGCCTCAGGAACCCATTCTGGGTGGTCTGGGGTTTCTGTCTGTGCACTTACTACGATATATGGCTGTCCCAAAACTAAGTTGAGGGGAAACAAAACGTCATCAAGACCTCATAAAGCACATGAAGGGTGGGTGCGTCTTTGCGTCTATGTGTGCCGAACACATGTAGCAAACTAGCGTGGGTAGGGAAGGAGGGTATAGCCGTGAGGTAGCTACATGTAGCAGGTCATACAGCGTTATCAGAACACACAGTAGTCCCAGAACGTCAGCGTCCCCACATACCTGACACTACAGACAGGTGGATCCATCATCCGACACATGACACCATCACTACCAATACAGGGTTATATAGGGTTATAGCGGGGGGGGGGGGGGGGGGGGTCTCGTTCTAAGCTCTCGTTCTAAACTGGAGTTATACACAAGTTACAGGTCAGGGTCTAGGAGAGAGAGGGGAAATCCAGGCTCCAAATATCAGACGCCACGTCACACTAACGGCAGCGTGACGTCACAGTGACGTCACAAGGACAACTTGTAACGTTGGGTAATGTAAAAGTGGCCTGACTACCCTGCTCCATGCTCTAGGGGCTAGGGAGGGCTTGAGTGTTGTGCCTTGGGGTGCTAGAGGTTAGAGAACGTCGAAGGTGGCGTCACGGTCGTGACGTTACGTCCTAAGTATACAGATTAGCACCCTAACATGGGATCAGTGTCAGCTCAGGGGGCAGATACCAACCAGCTTGTACAGCTAGTGCAGCTAACACTGTATGGAGGGGACTGGAGGTTTTATCGGAGACTGTATACATGAACTCGTATACCTCTACTGTATGGAGTCACTAGTCCTGTTCACCCCCAGGGCCATTCTGTCTATACACCATATCAAACTAATGGGCCTCTATTATGATGTAGCAACTGCATCTAGCACTGATCAAACACCTGTTGTGTTGAGAAGTGTATTTCCTAATCCTATCTTACATTCTTACTGTCTATGCTGAACTGACTAATTGGATGGGTTTCGCGTTTGCTTTTCCCACGAGTTTGCTCTAATAAAATGAAATCCTTGTTCGATGCTGTAAAATTAATTGATGAAATTCTAGCACAATTCCTGTCATTGACATGTGCCGGTCAATTAATCAGCATATGAGAAGGTGAGGAATGAGATCAGCATGATACATGAATGCAGCACTGGCAGAGTTAGTATCCTGTGCTGCATTCATCCACCATGAAGACAAGAGAGATTAAAGGCAGGTGGAGCAGGACCCCAGGACAGGACCCATTGTGACACAAACGGTGCAGGCCCAGCCATGACTGCGGGACGCGCCGCGACTGCGGGAAGGCCGTGACTGCGGGACAGGCCGTGACTGCGAGACAGGCCGTGACTGCGAGACAGGCCGTGACTGCGGGACAGGCAGTGACTGCGGGACAGGCCGTGACTATGGGACAGGCCGTGACTGCGGGACAGGCCGTGACTGCGAGACAGGCCGTGACTGCGGGACAGGCCGTGACTGCGAGACAGGCCGTGACTGCGGGACAGGCCCTGACTGCGGGACAGGCCCTGACTATGGGACAGGCAGTGACTGCGGACAGGCCGTGACTGCGAGACAGGCCGTGACTGCGGGACAGGCCGTGACTGCGGGACAGGCCGTGACTGCGGGACAGGCCGTGACTGCGGGACAGGCCGTGACTGCGGGACAGGCCGTGACTGCGGGACAGGCCGTGACTGCGGGACGGGCCGTGACTGCGAGACGGGCCGTGACTGCGGGACAGGCCGTGACTATGGGACAGGCCGTGACTATGGGACAGGCCGTGACTGCGGGACAGGCCGTGACTGCGGGACAGGCCGTGACTATGGGACAGGCCGTGACTGCGGGACAGGCCGTGACTGCGGGACAGGCCGTGACTGCAGGCTGCCAGGCACCAGCAGGCTGTGTGGTCAGGAGGCAGCTAACGGACCTGCCCCATTATGCTGCACAATACACGCCGCCCACAGGACAACCCACACAAAGTGGGCAGCACAAAAGGTGGGCTGCAGCTTCAAAAGGAGGAGACAGGCCTCCGGGGCTGGATGCAGAGACAGGCATTCCTTACGATTGTCCCACACTGGAGGACCCGGTCAGTTAGCATGACCTCAGGGTGGGAGGTGCCGTGTACAAAACACGTCTCAATGGTATGGGGGGGAGGGGGTAGACGAGGAACAGTAGGTCAGTGAAAGTGGCGAACAGGCCTGTTATTTTGATGATGGAACATGACAATAGTATATCAACCATGTGTCCTGTATTGCTTCTGGCCCAACTCTAGTTCAGTTTCAGCAGTCCGATAAAATCTCATGCCTTAATGCATTGCTCGCACTAACCATTATTCAGGGATGAAAGTCGACTATGTCAAAAAAACTTGAAGATATAACATACCTCATAACTATATTATGGAGCATATGAATGTTTATGCATCTATAGACACATATATCTAGTGCTGTGCAGCAGGATTTGTCATGTCTATATTCTCCTGGACGTCATCTCCTGCTGAGGAGAAGCATTTGTCATGTCCATGTGATCATGGACGTTATCTCCTGCTGAGGAGAATGAGAAATCTGTCCATACACTCTCCATGCATAGCACCTTAGTTTCAGTGGCTAAGCCTCATGTCTCTCTCTGTTACGCACGAAGTGCGCATGCACGTGGCGCATCTAGCATTTGCGCACCACCCTCCTCCATGCGTCTCTGTCGTATGCTAACTCGGTGGCTCCCTCTAGTGTCAAATTTTGTGCTTTTTAAGCCTCATGTGAAGAGTGTAAATGCATAGGACTATAGAGGAGAGAGAGGGCTTCAAGGTTTCTCAAGTTAACTTGAAATTGGCTGAGAAAAACTTGACACTGAGATCAGTGTGGTGTAGCCTGTCTGTGTATGGGTAGGACCACTGAGGATGAACCAGTGATGATTCTGCTGTCTTATCATAGGATTACACAAACAAAATAAGTTTGTTTGAGTTTTTATTGAGTAATTATCAAATATATCCTAATCCTGATTATATTTTTTTGATTTAAAAAAAACTTGATTTCAGGGAAAAACTTGAAGACTTTCATCCCTGATTATTATGCCTCTACATGGGTACCCGCAATTCTGACCGTGTCGCCGGGTCGAATTTTAGCAGGAGGGCAGAGGCATTGTGTCGATTTTTAGCTATATAAGAACATAGAGCAAACCCCCTGTGGGTCGATTTTTATCCCCGATTTTCCTGTGTCCGTCGATTTTTAAAAGGGCCTAAAAGGGCCGTGTCGCCGTGTCGCCCGTGTCGAATTTTACCCATGTAGAGGCACATTATTAAGTTGCTGTGGTTTATAACGTGGGTGACTTCTTGGGTAATATTATCTGCTTCAAAAGGCACTGCAAAGTGAACGGGTGTAACTTCTTAGCTGCAGATGAAGGATGACAACCTAAAAATATGGGAAAGGATCCACAACCTCTAGAGCAATGTACATGGTAGTGTGTGGGTGGGGAGGGCTGTGGGGTGGCAGCGTGCGGGGTGTGGACACTGTGACCAGCAGTCAGCATCACACACAGGCCGACATGGGGGCTTTATCTCAGGTTGTACGTCTCAACACACAGCTCTGCTACAGGCCTCACACCAGCACCACAACCTACACCAGTACACGCTCCAACACCGCAGGCAGTTTCTATTCCTGTAGGGTGGGGGGACGACTAGCATAAAGGCTATCGATGACTATCTACATCAAAAGTAGAGTCCCTTCAATAGGCCTATCATGTGAAATAATTGAGCTATGTACATTCATTGTACAACTTGCACAATCGTCAATTACTGGGTTGGGGTTTGATGTTTCTTTGTGGGATGTTCGAGCATCAAATTACAGTCTGTATTTAGTATCTTAAAACAATCTTACAGCGAGACAAGACAACCCACTGAAAAGCTCTATCGGGAAGATCTGCCTTCTACAAAGACTTAAAAGATATTTTTAATAGAGGGATCTGTTCTCTTAACCTGCTGATTACATCTTGATGAATAACTGCAACCATTGGTCAGATATGGAGAAGTGCATCAAGTCATATACACACCTGTCCTACTAATGCTAACACACCTTCACTTGGATCGTGAGCTCGGTAGACCTGACCCATAAGGACAGAGGTATAAAGCATTATGGTGGTGTAGTTTGCGTATGTACCTGCAACATCTCCCTTTACCTTTAGAGCAATTTGTGTGGACCTTCTTCTGGCCAACCTTCATACATCAATCCCGACACGAGTAGAGATGCGTCTCCCACCCCAACACAGACAATCCCACTGACGCTAATGCATCTAACAGAGGCACGATTGTATAAGGTCTGTTTAAATGAACAAGACGCCTCCCCTGTAGGCCTCTGTAAATACCAGACCTAAATGGCCTTACACAGAGTTACAGGCAACTACAGCATGTCCCACACACAACGACTCTCTACACCCAAAAGGGTTCAATCCTGGGGCTTAGTCCCTCATCCCTGTCCCGAGTACAGCTGGGTTATTTCTATAAGTGGACAACCTCAGATGGCCTGATTCTGAAACCTTGTTAGACGAGTGCGTGTGTGGAGCAGTGTAGTACAATAGTATCTATTATACTAATATATAAGTAGAACATGATGGGATAACTGGAGGTGGCCTTTGTCGGGCCAGGTAAAGAGGCACTATCAAGTCAGCACTACTTGTAACTGAGAACTGGATGGAACTACAGAAAAAGGAGATGTAAACACAGAAGGACATCAATTTCCTCCTAACAAAATGGTCGGATGGTTACCATCACAACGACCGGTAGTTTTCTTTAACACCCAACTGGAGCCATTAAGGCCCCACCCCTCCCTTAGCCCTGCTCCGCCCCACCATTGGGTAGAGTGGTGTGTTGTGAGGTTACATTATAATGCAGAGGTGTGTTTGGGGGATGATCAAGTCGGTCAGTCGGCCATACCCAACTGCAGCAGCACACCCTAGCACTCTGCACCCTGGCCGTACCTAAATCTGGCTACAGGCTGACACAACAGGTGCAGGTATGGGTTTAGGTGCCTGGGGGAGGGACAGGCTGTGTGCGTACCTCAGTGAGTGGGGAGTGGCAGGCTGTGTGCACCTCAGTGATTGGGGAGTGGCAGGCTGTGTGTGCACCTCAGTGAGTGGGGAGTGGCAGGCTGTGTGTGCACCTCAGTGAGTGGGGAGTGGCAGGCTGTGTGTACCTCAGTGAGTGGGGAGTGGCAGGCTGTGTGCACCTCAGTGAGTGGGGAGTGGCAGGCTGTTTGCACCTCAGTGAGTGGGGAGGGGCAGGCTGTGTGTACCTCAGTGAGTGGGGAGTGGCAGGCTGTGTGTGCACCTCAGTGAGTGGGGAGTGGCAGGCTGTGTGCACCTCAGTGAGTGGGGAGTGGCAGGCTGTGTGTACCTCAGTGATTGGGGAGTGGCAGGATGTGTGCACCTCAGTGATTGGGGAGTGGCAGGCTGTGTGTGCACCTCAGTGATTGGGGAGTGGCAGGCTGTGTGTGCACCTCAGTGAGTGGGGAGGGGCAGGCTGTGTGTGCACCTCAGTGAGTGGGGAGTGGCAGGCTGTGTGTACCTCAGTGAGTGGGGAGGGGGAGGGGGCTGTGTGCACCTCAGTGAGTGGGGAGTGGCAGGCTGTGTGTACCTCAGTGAGTGGGGAGTGGCAGGATGTGTGCACCTCAGTGATTGGGGAGTGGCAGGCTGTGTGCACCTCAGTAATTGGGGAGTGGCAGGCTGTGTGTACCTCAGTGAGTGGGGAGGGGCAGGCTGTGTGTACCTCAGTGAGTGGGGAGGGGCAGGCTGTGTGTACCTCAGTGAGTGGGGAGTGGCAGGCTGTGTGCACCTCAGTGAGTGGGGAGTGGCAGGCTGTGTGCACCTCAGTGAGTGGGGAGTGGCAGGCTGTGTGTGCACCTCAGTGATTGGGGAGTGGCAGGCTGTGTGCACCTCAGTGATTGGGGAGTGGCAGGCTGTGTGTACCTCAGTGAGTGGGGAGGGGGAGGGGGCTGTGTGCACCTCAGTGATTTGGGAGTGGCAGGCTGTGTGCACCTCAGTGATTGGGGAGTGGCAGGCTGTGTGTGTACCTCAGTGAGTGGGGAGTGGCAGGCTGTGTGCACCTCAGTAATTGGGGAGTGGCAGGCTGTGTGTGCACCTCAGTGAGTGGGGAGTGGCAGGCTGTGTGCACCTCAGTGATTGGGGAGTGGCAGGCTGTGTGTACCTCAGTGAGTGGGGAGGGGGGGGCTGTGTGCACCTCAGTGATTGGGGAGTGGCAGGCTGTGTGCACCTCAGTGATTGGGGAGTGGCAGGCTGTGTGTACCTCAGTGAGTGGGGAGGGGGAGGGGGCTGTGTGCACCTCAGTGATTTGGGAGTGGCAGGCTGTGTGCACCTCAGTGAGTGGGGAGTGGCAGGATGTGTGCACCTCAGTGATTGGGGAGTGGCAGGCTGTGTGTGTACCTCAGTGAGTGGGGAGTGGCAGGCTGTGTGTGCACCTCAGTGATTGGGGAGTGGCAGGCTGTGTGTGTACCTCAGTGAGTGGGGAGTGGCAGGCTGTGTGCACCTCAGTAATTGGGGAGTGGCAGGCTGTGTGTGCACCTCAGTGAGTGGGGAGTGGCAGGCTGTGTGCACCTCAGTAATTGGGGAGTGGCAGGCTGTGTGCACCTCAGTGAGTGGGGAGTGGCAGGCTGTGTGTACCTCAGTGAGTGGGGAGTGGCAGGCTGTGTGTGTACCTCAGTGAGTGGGGAGTGGCAGGCTGTGTGCACCTCAGTAATTGGGGAGTGGCAGGCTGTGTGTGCACCTCAGTGAGTGGGGAGTGGCAGGCTGTGTGCACCTCAGTAATTGGGGAGTGGCAGGCTGTGTGCACCTCAGTGAGTGGGGAGTGGCAGGCTGTGTGTACCTCAGTGAGTGGGGAGGGGGGGGGCTGTATGTAACTCGGTGGGTGGGCAGGGCAGCTAGGAGGGGGTACACCAGTCTGTACACAGGAAGAGGCCACTCTGCAGCTGACTGCGTGTTGCAGAGGAGTCTGTCATGCTGCACAGACTCCCAACACGAAATAAAGACCCACATCAGTCGGTGAAACCACGAGCAGGGATGGCACTCCTTACATGTAAAAGAGCTTGCATGACTTATGCAGGTTACGTTGTAGATAACCCACAAAGACCTGAGGGTATATAATATGACCAAGGTGTAAAATGCTTTGTTTTAGAACCCCATCGTGGGTTAAATGCCGGGGTTAAATGCTTTCAAACTAGTGTATTCTGAGCCTGTAGTCGGCCTGTCGCGGATACCCACCCCAATGTGGGCATCGAAATAGGATAAGACGCTGGCCGAAGCTGTGCCTCTACATGGGTCCCCACAGTTTTGGCCGTGTCGCCGTGTCGATTTTTAGCCAAAGGGCCGTGTCACTGTGTCGATTTTTAGCTATATAAGAGAAAAAAAACCTTTGGGGTCGATTTTTACCCCCAACATTCCTGTGTCTGTCGATTTTTAAAAGGGCCGTGTCGCTGTGTCGCACGTGTCGGTTTTTACCCATGTAGAGGCACGAGGCTGGTAGTCCACGATTTCAGATACCTTTAAGTGGATTAATGGACGGATAACTCTAAATCAGACTACCTTGTGAGTCATCTGAACTATCACTGTGCTGGCTGATAGGCCACACATAACCTGTTGTTACATGTAATTTACGGGTGGAAACTGACAATTTGGCATGGCTCCAACTGTTAAACATCCTACACACGAGGATCAACGTCATTCCAGTTCCCTCCCTCCTGTGGATGTGTAAGCCCATGATGTTATCTCTGAGAGTACTACGCATTGTGAAACTGAGGCACATCACACGGTACTTGTCAGGTTTATCGTCTTCCTCATGTGGGCTACACCCACACCGCTGTCACCGGGAAACTGTACCGGGAAACTGTACCGGGAAACTGTACCGGATGGCTATCTCTGATACCAAAGTCCACATGTAGGAGTGCTCATTTTTTAACAACAGGGTGGGGGCGGGGGTAAGTGTTTGCCCCCCCTCCCCTAAGAGGGGTAGCTTTATTTTTACCCCCCTTCCCCCAGTCAAGGGGTCAAATTCAGCCCCCCCACCCAGCCCCGAATCCACCATCTGTTGTTAACAAATTAGAACTTTCTTATCCTAAAATTACGTGTTTTTTTTGTTGTTTTTTTTACAAAATGCGTTACTGCACAACTTAACTCTCAACACACCCGTGGCTGTCGAACCCCCATCCACCCTACCACCACCCATTAACCATGTGTGTAGCAGACACGGGTAACATGTTTATCAACACACTACCTCATAACGCCATGGGGACACGGGGGGGGGGGCATTTGCTTATTGAAAAACATACTGAAGTAAAACTGTAAGACCCCGAATAGCAGGCTATGTCACATGTGTACCGTTATCTGAGTGAATATGTCACAATGTTCGGGAACTATAAAACAAGTCAAAATAGATCTATGAGTCTAAGGCACACTGCAGCACAGCACTTCAGTAGATCGTTGGTTCTACGATACCCTACGCTATATAGATTTATGACATATCTATAGCGATAATTCGTGGATCTGAGTGTGAAGCCATGTTAGTTCTGAGCTTGGATTCCCTTGTGAGACTTGCGCAGTGGCCCAACAGGCTATATTGCGAGAGCAGAACCAAGGTTTCACGAGATTGCTGGTGTCAGTGTAAATATTGTGGTCGCGGGAACAAGTTCCCTCCCGTTAGAGCACTATACTACAGGCGGGCCACGTGACAGGGGTCAAGGGGCGGGGGCAGAGGTCAATGGGGCGTGGCCAACACTGGCTATAACCTTCTATAGACCCAAGTAGAGGCACAAACTAGCCCATACTGGGTCGGGTGTATAAATTTAACTCAAAATAAATGGAGGATGAATGGGCACCGCAGTCAGTTTCACTTGGATGAAAATGACGTCAAGTCATCTGATATCGGTAGAATGCCCCTCAAGTTGAGAGGCACTAAATTGTTTTCCATTTACATGCTGGAGTCGTCGTTTTTTACAATTGAACTCACCAAAGAGATTCCCCTACCTAGGGTAAAACAGACTGTAAAATGTTATCAAAATTCAATTGAACTGAATTGAAATTTGTTTTTTAATTCTCTACTGAATCAAAGTAGGCAGTGGTGGATGTCCAATGTGCATGCATTATCCGGTATACTTAGGCACAGATTAGGGGGTCGCAGCAGGACCGGCTTTTTGGGCCAAAATATGAGTTTTTTTAAAGGGATTTAAAAAAAAACAATGCCCCCACCCCCTTCAAAATCCTGGATCCGGCCCTGGATGTACATGTCTTATCTACCTGAAAGTATTTAGTGATCACAGCATCTACTTCGCTATCTAGTGTACTATCTAGGCTTACACTTCAAGATGCAGGGGCCACTAACAGCCACCCCCCCCCCCCCCCCCATCCGATCCACCGCCTGGGATGTGGGAGCGACAATTTTCTTTTGGCAATTGCTGAAATGTTATTCTACTTGAAAGGGGACAACGGTCAGGTACCGGCCCTCTCCGTCTTCAGTCATATCCTCCACAAGCAAGACATGCGGGCTATTCTTTGCTATAGGACTTTTGTTTGACAAACATCATCATCCTAAAGGGGCTGTTGACTAGGACTTTGTGATATTGACAAACTCTTTTTTCTCTCCTCCAAGGTAATAAACTTTCACCTTGTTTCCTTTTTTTCTGCTTGAACACAAACAGCCTTTATTCTCGCTATACATCCCAGCACACATGTACATATATATCATGGAAAGTGGTATCTTTGCTATATAATGTACAATATTCTCAGCATGAGCAGCCGTCCCTACTGTCACTGCCACTGTCGGGGACGACAATCCCTTCTGTTGATCCTTCTAAATGGAATATGGGTGCATGGCCCTTTGAAGCTAGCCGCCATACCTGGGTCCTGTAGGCCACCTAGTTGGTTTCGGCGACAGACAAATTGTTACCCTTTTTTTTTTTTTTAAATTGAAGTTTGAAAACGCTTCATAACAAGGTTGCATCGCGGTGGGGGAAGTTCAGCTTTTGCATCTCGTCTTCCTTAAGACAAATTGTTACCAGGAATGTGCCCCACTCTAATATTGGCAAACTGCACTAGCTATATGCATGTCCGTGTTTATGTGTTTTATTTCCGTAACAATGCCAACGAAGACCAGACAGCAGGGTAGGATATGGCACAGTGAATGTCTCATGTAGACAACATCTATAAATGTGAAGTTGTACTTCTACCCTCGTACACTTGTCACACACGCCATTCTGGGACCGAATGGCACTTGCATTAATGACATTGAACTTTGACCTTTGTTGGGTCTGGGCAATCCCTATTTTTAGCTTGGAACCAGTAAACAGGAATTAGAACTGGAACCAGAAAGTATGATTGTAAGAAATCTATTCAAACATTCTGGTTCCTGTTCACTGGTTCCAAGCTACCAGCAGTGACATTGCCAAAACCCAGCAAAGTCCGAGTTCAATATCAAGGTAGTGGTTACTAGAGCCTTCCTGTGTAAGGATCTGGGAACAGGAGTATACTCTCGGTGCTTCCAGCATACAGCCACATACAGCTACATATGTCAACACCTCGTTATCTAAGACAGGCCTCCGTGCTAGCAAATCACGGGATCCTAAGAGAATCTATGCGTCCCTCTCAACAATGGAAGTTAAGATTTATTTATGTGATATTAAAACCATTTCATTTCTAGTTAAGACATTTTCATACGAATTAAGCCACCGGACAACAGGTATACATCAATTTTCATCTTGGGCACATCTCTCCCTTCTCTGTTGGACGCTATTAAATCACATATCAATGATATCCATGATATCATCCATGGTTTCAAACACTGATCTTTCTGATGTTCTCTATCCGCTCACAATACTAGATGTGTGATAACATAGACAGGCATCGACCCCCCGACACAGAGATATAGAGCAGTACAAAGGTAGGTGGCGGCTGGTGTGGAGCATCAGGCAGGGTGCAGGGTATGGTGTCGTGTGAGGACACACATGGCAGGGGGCTGCAGGGGGCTCACACCGGGAGGCAAGCTACACCACAGCACAGGACAGACCGGGGTAGGGCGGGACAAATGCATGTCCCAAACATTGCCATCATAAATTATATTCCCTAATAATGTCAGATAGAACCTCCGCAACCCAAACTCCAACTACCTCAATAATACCACATGCCATACATGTAACCCATATACCCAATATCCATTTATTTAGTTAAATTACATGGCCAGGCCTGTTCACAACATACAATTTTACAAATGTATATAGCAAGCTACGTCCAGGTCCTACGATTCCCATTCCCATCCACTCAGGTATCAACAGTAAGACTGAGAGGTAGGTGGTTCATACCCCCCCCCCCCCCCCCAACACACACACTTCCAGCTGCAGGGTGCCTGTCGTGATGTGTGAGGGGTCGGGATGGACGCGGGTCACAGCCCTCCTCACACCCCGTAACACATAGCCAGGAGGTCTAAGGCCAACCTGCCACCCCGAGCCGCCTTTACATCTACACCCAGCCCGCCAGCAGTATACATGCTACTTCCATCTTAAGTAGCCCAAGTTCTTGTTACTTCATAAAAAGTGACATACGCATCCATACACTTTTTATCCTCAACTATTGGCCTACTTGACAGAGTTCCCTGGGTTGAGCACTTATTTATAAATATCACGTTACTTTATGAATATCAGATTATGATCTCCTTCCATGTCTGCTACCTTTTCCTCTTAATGACGGTGATACCCCCCCCCCCCCCCTTGCCTGTTAGGGTTGCTCTGGTCAGTGTGTGTATTATGTTCCGTGTGTAATAGGTGTGTGCACTACCGTGTGTCCCACTGTCTTTATCTCTCTCCTCTACCAGCCCCCACCACACACAGACCCGTCACTACATCTGCCTCCTCCATTATCTTGATTCAATATTTTGTCTGATTTAAAAAATAATAATATCAGTTTGAATAAAGAGTGAGTCATACCCCAGAGGCAGCTGTGTGGAGGGCAGACCGCAGACACCACTCCCCCACCCAAAGTCTGCCGCGTAGCGGGAGTCTTGTGCTGAATCCGCCACACCGTGGACAGCTAGCTATAAGTTTTGCTTTGATTTTAACTAGAAAGTGCGATTCTACAGCAAACTACATGTTATCGTATTAGTAGATGTTTTACCCCAACATTTTCTTATATTGCCGGGTTCTATTCTATGTCGTAGGTTTTAAAACCAACAAGCAACGTTGATAGTGAAAATGTAATCAACATGGAAACAATGGTGTTTTAACGACGGCCTGAAGCGTCTCATTGGTTTTCTTTGAGTTAGAAAAAAGATAGAACTTCATTGGGATGCATTTATTTCGCCGCGGCTCGTGAAGAAAAATGCTTCTTTTGCCTTTGTATGTATACATGTGTATGCATGCTTACGACTCGTCAGGACCTGTTGGACATGTTTTTCTTATTATCAGAACCCGACTGTTTAGTTGTCCCCTGTACACTCTGTGTGGGGTGGGTCGTATTACACAGGATCCCTGTCGTGTGTGGTTCTCATCATAATGCTATATGACACACGACCACCTCACCCACGTACACACGGCAGCATACACCAGTAAGGTCAGCAACACATGGCTACAGTCCATAGTCATGTAGGTCCTCCTTGGTGTTACCCCGACCCACACCTTGACACCGTTAAGGCTTTCTGTAGTTTTCAACTTAATACCTTAAAACAGCATCTTTTATCAGAACACCAGGCTGCATTATCTTTACGTGGTACACCCCAGTGTTATTGCCGTGAGCTGGTGTGGGTGTGGGTACAGCATATTAACCTGGTATTCCGTCAAGTGCCCCCCCCCCCCCCCCGCCCTGTGTTTACATCCTCCGGGCCTCAGGACGTGCTGCAGGTGGGCACCGGCCTCACAAGGTCATCACCTGGAGGACGTTACTGACAGCTGACCTTGGGGCCACCTTCTCTGAGTAAGTAGCTATTTATGTACGTGGGTGTGGGGGCCACGAGCTGCAGTCACAACGTCTATTGTTTACAGTGTCTGGACATTTCATCAAGATATAAACATAATGGATCCAACACCGTATTGGAAGTTCACCACTATACTACCCATAATCTCTCATATCAATGAAGCGCGACTAATATCGATTGGGAGTTGGAAGTAAAATATTAAGCCTAAGGCGTGTCTCACATTTATATCTAGAGCTACATCCCTAATACCAGAATGACTCCTTACTGCTGTCCATCAGCGCCCATCAACTGGTGAATAGTCCAATGCCATCAGTCCCTGATGGACGGCGGGCTGCTCCTATCCTGAGCAGACAAACCCCAGCAACAACTCGGGATATGTCGGGATATGTCGGGATATGTCGGGGGCAGGGTGGTGTATGAGCAGCATGCAGTGAGGACGGACAGAATGCCCAGAGGACGCGGGATGCCCAGGGTCCACACTGACAAGAACCCATCCCCCTTGTGTAGTACGTCTCTGTACTCACTCACATCCCTTCCTGGTATGTGGGTCTTATACTGACACCATTCACGTATACACCATTGTACCATTCTACAAATACGGTGTACTACACAATATAGAAAGGTGGATGAATCAATTTTATTGTTACGGACAGTAGTCAGTGATAAATCCTGAAGCAACCAATCATTTTGAGAGGCATTCCATGAGTTTGGTCACCGATTCGCTTCCAGAACCTAAGATTCTTCTCCAGCCTTTCCTGGAGGGGAGTGAGTGGGTGGGGGTGGGGGGGGGGGGCGGGCTAGGGACGTAGGCAAAAGTAAGAAAAGAAGTAGACGGGATAGCTGACTTGCTCTAGACAGAGTACCAGTTGATGAAGCCAGCCCCCCCCCCCCCTCCACGCAGCAGGCACTTTATAGAGATCAATCACCCCATCAGTATTAAACCATCAATAATCAATAGTGAATACACAAATCAATCCTCCCCTCTATCTCACGTCTCTCCTGGGCGCCCTCTCATCAACCCTTGTTCTCTCGGTCCGTCCCTGATTCAGTGATTGGACACATCTGCGGGAGTCCGTTTCTGACGGGATTTGGTTCACTTTAACACTTAGCTTTCGCATTCGTGTGGCTCCAGGTGTCAAAAGCGACCTGACGACCTGGCACAATGATTTAAGCAACCTGGCCATTTTCGGGAAAAAAATGGCAAGACATTTTTGTAGTATAAATTGTCTAAAAACGCGACTTTGTGACCCGGGTGCCTTAATTTCAGCGACTTTCCGACCTGACGGGGGGACCCCTCTACACCCGCATTCGTGCCCCGTCCGCATGTCTCAGTGTAAAAGTGGACTTGGTGTGGATGGCAGGGAGGGGTTCATGCTGAAGGATAGGGCGGCGGGTGCACAGGTAACAAAGTCAACCTGCGGGGGTGAACTTTTCTCCACGGTGCCCGGATGTGGTCAGGCAGCGTCTGGAGCACCACGTGACTAAGCAGAGCTCTACGTCCTGAGTGTAGGCATAGCAACGTATAGGGCCAGACAACATGGCAACCCTTCACTCTAGTCCTTGATGATAGGACGCGTGCTAGAGACCTACGTTTGGAGAGTGGAGGCCCGTGTTGAGGTTTGTGAGGTGCGGCTGATTTAGGGGGGAGGAATCAGTAACTGGAGGTTGTGGCTAGCCTGGCGTGGCAGGTCACCCCCCCCCCCCCCCACCCCTGGAGGAGGCCTCTTGCCCTCAGCCTCACCTCAATATAAAGGGGATGCCACTTACAGTTCAGTACAACCGATTTCACACTTTCTTTAAATCAGGCGTAGTTCTGAACGGATCACAAACTCAGATTGATGGCTGTGCATTAATTGACACTTATGAAGTAGAGTATAGCTCACACAGTGTGTTGTATATCTCGGTATTTCAGTCGCTGTAAACTGCTTGTGTAGGAGGAGAATAGAGCTGCAAAATGTAAAATAAGTGTCAATGTCTGTGCCGTCAGAGAGCCTGTTGTGTGATGACGGTGTGGCTGCTCCAGTCACCCAGGGTACGGTGTGTACGTGTACACAAGGGGTACCTCTGCTACACTCCAGGGCAGCACATCCACTAAGTGTTTCACCCTGGTCCTCCAGAGGAACGGGGTACATGTAATCAACAATTTTGTGTGGTAATAACAACATATGACACGTCTAATAAACAGTCTGATAAAAAGCTGGGTACTGATTATAATGCTTACAAGTGTCAACGACTGCCAAACTGGTGCACTGCCAAAGAAATTTGTTTTAATTTTCTATAATTTTTTTCAGGACGAGGTATAGAACAATTAGACCTCAATTAGAATTTAAATACATACACATCGTTTGCCAACCGGGCCAGGCAGACTGTAAAACCGTGGGAATCTCATGCCTGCAGGATGCTCATGCACTGATATGTTACCACTTTAAAACTTTAAAGTTGATATTCTTAGTGTCTGCTCCATATCTGGTGTATGAATTACAGCTAAACACAGGTACCTGGAGACAAGAGTATCAGCGCCACGGCTTGTAACACGGGTACCAGCGCCACGGCTTGTAACACGGGTACCAGCGCCACGGCTTGTAACACGGGTACCAGCGCCACGGCTTGTAACACGGGTACCAGCGCCACGGCTTGTAACACGGGTACCAGCGCCACGGCTTGTAACACGGGTACCAGCGCCACGGCTTGTAACACGGGTACCAGCGCCACGGCTTGTAACACGGGTACCAGCGCCACGGCTTGTATGTACCGTAAAACCTCGCGTATAAGCCTAACTCGCGTATAAGCCGCACCCCTAACTTTGACAGATTATATAAGCCGCAGAGGGTGTCTGAAAATTGTTAATTTGGTACTGTAGTATACTTATAAAAACTCTCGTATAAGCCGCACCCTATATAGGCATGTTTGGTATCAAAAGAAAGCTGAGTCTGATTCGCGTACTAGCCGCGGCTTATACGCGAGGTTTTACGGTAACACGGGTACCAGCGCCACGGCTTGTAACACGGGTATCAGCGCCACGGCTTGTAACACGGGTACCAGCGCCACGGCTTGTAACACGGGTATCAGCGCCACGGCTTGTAACACGGGTATCAGCTGGTTAATCCCACCCTGATAGCGGCCGCCCGGCCCCCTGCTCGTCCATATAGGATGGGCAGGGGGGCCTGACCTATGGCAGATACAGGTGTAAGTGGCAGTCAGACTGCTGGTAAAGGAGGGGGGGGGGGGTCTGTTATTGGTGGTGGTACATGAGCCTACATGGCGGGGAGATCATCTGGCCCCAGCTTTGATGTACTTTGATGGATGCTCGACAGACCGTGATGGTGGGTGTGGGTAACGGCATGAAGTGGGATCCAAGAGAGCTGAACAGAGTGCCAAAAACAAGTCAACAGGTTACAAGATGCAGCCCAAGGCCGGACAGGAGTACTCCTAGGGTAATAAGGTAAAGCATAAAGCCCCACAGAGCAGCTTAGCAGGCCGCCTGTGGGGGGCGTAGGTCGGGCAGGCAGGTGGGGAGGCCTGACCTCGGCTTATCACACCCACGTGCCGCCCTATCAGATAACACCCAGCACACATGCAGCACACTGGGTATGGGTCCTACCCAGCACATACAGGGATCCACTCAGCACCACATAGACAGAGTGCCACGTTAGGCCACTTTTTTTTAAATGCTGCTGATTTAAAAAAGATCCACCAAACAACATGCAACACGGAACGGAAGTAATGATGATCTCATGGGCTGCGTGCGCACCCAGTTCACCTGCTGGGGGTCCCACGTGACCGGGGAAGTAAAACCGGTAAAAGTGGTACCAAAAAAAAGTGAATGTGGACAAAAGGTGACGACCAAGTTTGGTGTTGGTGTAAAAAGTGCATTAAGTGGTCGGTGAGCCGCATGGCCATTACCTGGTTGTCTGTATAATCGGGCACCGCTTCCTGCTATTAAACCCCGAGTGTACACCTAACCCCTAGCCTTCATGTGGTGCTGCTACAGCGTTTACATGTATACATATATAGGACGTGGTTTACTGTCCCACATCTACAGATACAGTTGTAGCTGAGGTATCTCCATACAGTTATCCGCATCTATACGCTGACTAATGCAGCACAATGTGACTTGACATTCTGGCAAAAGCTATACCTATGTTGTAGTTCTCGTAACTTACGTTAAGTTAAAGTTATATCACACATACATGTGGTAACATTCAACTCAAACAGCACAACAATCTGCTTGAAGTTCTCTGTTCCCTTTCACTCATTCTTCTCGCTGCATAAAGGTTATTCTCTATAATGTGTCTTTGATTTTAATCTATGTGGGGCACACGCCGGCTGCCCCACAGGTATTCAGCGTGGCACGGCCCTGTCCCAGTTCTACAACCGCCCCCTCCCCCTCTCGCTCTCTGCGTTTGGCAAATAGACATAACCACTTCCACTTTTCTTGCCAATGTCACCTCCCACTCCCTGACCGTATCCCTTTATTTATCCCTCCTACTTCCCTTTCCCTGCTCCCTTGCCAGCACTGCGTCCTCGTGAGCGTCACTCTGTCAGAGACCATGTAGCCTGTGCAGGGTTACACACGGACAATCTACAATCTACCTGTTAATAGTTACCGTTACCAGCCCCTCCAGCTCCCTCATAGACGTCTACACCAAACCCTCACTCCATTTACATCATTGTGCCCACTCACCCCCTCAGCTTACTCATCATTCATTTCCTCAGTCCCTTAAGGCCTATTAAAACATGGGATGCATGTAACAGCGGATATACCCTCTGTCAGTCTGCCCAATCCTGAACTCTTGAGTCCATCTCCCCTTGCATGCCAGTCCTTGCCCGTCCCTGGCTGTGACTACAGCTGGTACAGACGTAGTTACCTCCTGCAGCTCACCCCATACTCCATAATGACTGCCCTGTGACATCATGATACAGCACACCTCGTCTCTGTATCCGGGCAGTACCCTCCTTCATCATGTTACAAGGCTACACTTTCTCGTTAAAAATACGTCGTATTGGTTATTTCACCCTACCTCAACCAACGTTGTCCCACCAGGGTTGCTGGTTATATCAGCTGTAGAGATGCCAGAGGTTGTCTACAGACGCTAGCCGCTGTAACGTGTACATAACAGCACTCACCCCGCTGCTGTGGTGGCCGTTGCTGGGGGTCCTGTCGGCGAGCGGCACGTACCTTCCGGTAGACGAGCTGCTCAGGGACGAGTTACTGCCGTAGTAGCTGGCCCTGTCGCCGTCCCGCCCGTACGACCCCTCCCGGCGGTACCGCTCCACCCCCGGCGACGTCTCCTTCTCACCCCGCTCCCGCTCCGCTGAGTCACGCTCGTACTTCCGGGGCGTCCGCACTTCTGTTTGAGATGACCGGAAGTCGTCGGCAGTGCTGCTGCGTGGCTTCCGGTCGGTAAATCCGCCATTGTCGTCACCATTAGGGTCCTGGGTGTTGTAGCGGCTGCTGAAAGACCGCAGCCGCTCACTGAGAGAGGAGGACCCGGATGAGCCCCGCATCATGACGCCACCTGGTGGGAGCAGGCCGGCAGTGTGGGCACGGTCAGGGCGCGCACAGGCCGCCTCAGCATAGGACGCTGTAGCCGCACGCAGGTGGGGCTCACAGGCAGGCTGTAGCCGCACGCAGGTGGGGCTCACAGGCAGGCTGTAGCCGCACGCAGGTGGGGCTCACAGGCAGGCTGTAGCCGCACGCAGGTGGGGCTCACAGGCAGGCTGTAGCCGCACGCAGGTGGGGCTCACAGGCAGGCTGTAGCCGCACGCAGGTGGGGCTCACAGGCAGGCTGTAGCCGCACGCAGGTGGGGCTCACAGGCAGGCTGTAGCCGCACGCAGGTGGGGCTCACAGGCAGGCTGTAGCCGCACGCAGGTGGGGCTCACAGGCAGGCTGTAGCCGCACGCAGGTGGGGCTCACAGGCAGGCTGTAGCCGCACGCAGGTGGGGCTCACAGGCAGGCTGTAGCCGCACGCAGGTGGGGCTCACAGGCAGGCTGTAGCCGCACGCAGGTGGGGCTCACGGGTAGGCTGCAGAGCTGGGCCTCCTGGACGCTGTAGGAGCAGTGTGAGCAGGTCCTGGAGCGGCTCCCGGCCGTGTGCGTGGTCGGTGTGTGAGTGAGTGTGTGAGTGTGTGGCTGATTACACACAACCCGAGTCCCTACTCCTCAGGGGGGAGGATAAAACTAATAAACAACTCAACAAACAGGGATGCTGCTTCTCCAAGTGGGAGCGTCACATGGGCTGTGGTCAGGATGCACGGGGAGTGCGGCAGCCTCCTCCTGGTGTTGTTTTTGTGTGAGACTGTGGTAAGATGTGGTGTTGAGTGGTTTACATAGATCCCAGCTCAGGGTGAAAGCGCCTATTGTACTGGTGCCAGTGCTAAGGTCCCAGTGTTGGGATCACACAGAGGCTACTGACAGGCCACTCACACCTTGACACTGTCACCTCCACACGCAGTAAGAACCACGACCATGGAGCTGTAGCGGCAGCGTCCTCAGTGTGGTAACATGCAGCTCCAAATGGTAACAAGGGCACACCGAGGTAACAGTAGACGCTGCTGGTGGTGGGAGCACTGCGCGGGGCCGGGTGGTGGGTATCAGTTGGTATCAGCTGCACTGTGTGTGTTATCTGTCAGAGGGAACCACCTCCTCCTGGGTCAGGTCCCACATTAGCAGCACGGCCACGGCCTGCCGGGCGCCATTCTCTGTGTTAGTGTGTTAGCAGCACAGGCTCCTGCTGAACTATTACACCAACAGAACCATCACCGGGCTGGGCGGCTAGATCGGGGCTGCACTAGTAGATACTGAAGGTGAGGGTGGTGAATGGCGGGAGGTGTCCTCCTCCTCCCCTGTGCTGTAGCAAACTAAGGCTGGAGGTGTACAAGACGTCCGGGTGTGTCCACAGGAGGACGGGGGTCTGTTCACGGTCGGCTGGTGACGTCTCCTAGGTGTGACGAGCCAGGTAAGGCGGGTGGGAGGGAGGTGCACACAGCTACTGTGTAAGCTGGGTCTTCTTCATGTCATGACAGCCCCAGGCCCCACCACCACAGCATGGGGAGGTGCTACCTGTGCCGCACAGCTTGTTATACTCCGTTTCTTATTTTGTCTCGAAGGGGCCTGGCCCCATGCTCAGCGCCATGTTGGATTGTCCATCTATACCTCACTCTTGCGCAGGTGGCTGTATGGTGAACGACCCATTGAGCTGCACCATAGGGCCCACTGCTCATAGCTACTCCAGGGTGAGGGTGAGGGGACTGAGATGGGTCATATGAAGCAGGTCTCCAATGGGTCCCACAGTGTAGTCTGTATGGGACAAATGGGAGGTATGCTGACCACCAAGCTGGGAGTAGCTACACTGGCCCCTGCCAGTTACTCCACACACTGTGAACCTACATCAGGGCAGAGCAGGGTGACCATAGACTCGAGAGGGAGCATCTAGGTCACGCAGGTCAGTGGGGGGGGGGGGGGGGGGGGGAGTGGGAGGGGAGGGGCTCAGTGAGGAGTAGTGGAGAGGAGGGGGGGGGCAAGGGTAGCGATGCGACTCGCCAGAGGCCGAAGGCCTCTGGTTACTTAGAGTACAGGAGGAGCCAGCCCAGTGCAGCACACACACCCGCTCCAGCTGCAGCCATCCCTGCTGTCTGCTCCTCTCACCCTGCTTCTCACACAGCCCACTGCTTCTCACACAGCCCACTGCTTCTCACACAGCCCACTGCTTCTCACACAGCCCACTCCGGGAGCCCACTGCTTCTCACACAGCCCACTGCTTCTCACACAGCCCACTGCTTCTCACACAGCCCACTGCTTCTCACACAGCCCACTGCTTCTCACACAGCCCACTGGTGCCGCCGCAGCCCACTGGTGCCGCCGCAGCCCACTGGTGCCACCGCAGCCCACTACTGGGTCCAGATGGGTCAACAGCGACCTGGGGACCTGGGCTTTTTTCCAGGCGACGTGGTACAATAATTTAAGTAACCTGGCGACTTTTGGAAAAATTTGGATATAGTAAAAATGGTCTAAAAAGCGACTTTGCGACCTGGATCCCTTAAATCAACTTAATTTCGTTCCCTCACACACCCAGCCCACACTGGTGCCACAAGCACGGCCGCTGCGGGCTGTACACATGTACAGGGCACCAAGCGGCCTGCTGCACAGTGCGGCAAGGGAGGCAGCATGCAGCCCACAAACCACTCCCCTCATCAACGCTCCACCTGGGACACGAGATGGGCCCAGCTCCAGCATCTCTCCCAGACACACCAATATGTATCATGTATCATACTTCATGTATAAATACACATATGCGGTTGCAAGGTCGAAAATAGAAAGGGGTAGAATACCAGAAGCACGGAAATACTAAGATGGAGAAGGGGGACAGAGGAGAAGCAAGAAACGAGGGACGGGGCGTATTAAGCCGTATTTAGGCCGTATGAGGGTGAGGGAGAGAGAAGATGGAGAAGAGGGGGGATCCTCTCTGATGGAGAGCCAAAGGGGACAAAGGGGTAAACATGTTCAACACAACCCTACTTTCCTAATAAGACATTTGGTGGTAACATCCCAGTGTAAGGGAAGTGGTACCTCCCAGGATTCAAACCTCATCAAAACCTCAGAATTGTATCATTAGAAGTCAGGTCACAGCAGGTATATCCCCTAAACCCTGGGGTGGCTGCAGCTGGGTGGTTGGTGTGCTGGGCACTGACATCCCTGCTGGTGAAGAAGCCAACTACTTGATGTCACAGCGCTGTGTAAAGCACCCCTCCCCTCCTTGTTTTCACATAGGTGACATGTACAGCCATGATTCTGGTTCTCTGCACGGGCGGCCTTGGACATTTTGTCCACGGAATATCCCGCGGGATTTCGCTGGATACCAGACACCCACACACTACAGGTTGCCTGGAACAAGCTACGTTCCGAGTGCAGAGCCAAGATCTCACGAGATTACAGGCGCCACTATAAACACAGAGGTTGGGGGAACAAGTTCACTCCTGTTACTTCCCTGTCTCGTGCTTGGTACCACCGCGTGCAGGAATTGAGGCTGACTTCATGTGTAAAGCAGGCCTTACACAGCACCGTACCGACCCGCCTCCAGTCGGGGAGCAGGCAGTCGGGAGATGGGGACAGGAATACACAGCAGTGATTTTCAGTTGTATACTGCAGTCCCCAGCGTCGGAAAGGGGAATCTGCTCATTATATATATGGCCATGTGACTATGAGCTACTCCCTTATTGGCTAAGACACTCCTGACTCTCCCCATCTCAGTCGGGAGTGAGTATACACAGGCATTTCAGCCCCGACCAGCCCCATCTGCACCCCCGACTGTGAGCCAGACGGGCCCAGATTTCAAACACTGCTTGAAATCTCCCGACTGTCCCTGCTCCCACCCAACTGAGTCGGGAGCAGGTATACACGGGCCGACTGGACCCGCCTGGACGGTCGAGATGGGGCGGGTCGAAGCGTTAGGTGGCAGTGTCTACCCTACTTAAAGCATGCTCCCTCTCTAGGGGCTGAGGTAGTGAATCTGCACGACCCAGCCTCATCTCATCACTGGTAGTTTAAATAGGTATATTGAGGTATTTATTCTAAGAACATCATAGCTTTTTATTCTAAGAATAAATACTTCAATATGCTTACTTGAACTACAACTCATATGGGTCTTCTTAGGCCCATATTATCAATTAGGCCAAAAAAAAGACGTTTGTTTCAGGTCACCCGACCGGCCCTATAAAAACAGGGCCGACCCTACGTTTTTTTTATGCAATTTTGAAGATTTTTTTTGTATTTTTACCATTTATTGGTCAATTTCTAGGGTCTTCGGAGCGGCTAGCTGGTACTTTCATGTTTAAAAAAAAGAAGAGAAATCCGACCTACCGACCCTACATTTTCTTGCCATGTTAGCTGAAACAACCCCCTTATAAATTACCATGTTGCAATGTAATATTATATAGGTTTTTATAACAAATTCGGAAATGTCCTATCGAGTCACAGTTTATGGATGCACATGGTGACTTAATGATCATCAGGCTTCCTGATATTGTTGAACCAGTTGTCTTCCTGTTGTGAACCCGTGTTGGTTTAGGGATATACTGGTTGTGACCTGATCGTTCATTATATACATCCTCGTTGTGTCATGTCAGTCATGAGATGTGACGCACTTGCATCAGCCACATGTGACATACACACCAACTTACACGTACTACACATGCAGGTACGACATAGCAGATATGTACACCTGAGTATACTTAGTAGTTCATACACATACCGTAAAACCTCACGTAGAAGCCGTGGGTAATACACGAGTCAGATCGTCAGTGCAGCTTATACATGTACTAATAGGATCACCCCAAGGTATAAGTGCGGCTAGTGTAAGGAGGTGCCGCAGACATGCTAGCCATGTGTTTCTCCTCACTATATAAGGCCACTAACGTCGAACCTTTTTGTCACCACCTCTGGTCACCGAAAACAAGCTGCTCCTATCTGATGCAATGGCTGTACGGAATAAATCAAGTACAAAGACGAAATAAAATAAAGCCTGCCTCAAGGACAGATTGTTGTCTGCAAGTGTGTCGTGCGAATGAGAAGATAACCTGCACAACACACTCTCCCTCATATAGTGTTCAACGGAACGGCCAAATATGTATATCCACAGAGAAAGGGGACAGCCAGAGAAAAACGCACACGGTACCAAGTGTCGTATTAACGACAAGAAAAGTACTCATGTCATCTTTATTTGCACTGATGGGACTTTTCAGCATTACATGGTTCCAGTCGCCTTGATATTGCAATTACAACAGGTATAGGATTCATTTGGTGTAAAAAGGGAAGTGTTGAGTTTTGCAGACAGCTGGTGCTGGAGACTGGGGAAGTGGGTGGGTAGAGGGAGGCGGGGAGGGGCGTGTGTTGGAAGTCTTCCCGGGTTGAATGGGGTCACCTGGACCACCTGTGTATGAAATAGACAGGGTAAACACCACTCATCCCCTAACCTCTTCATAGTATGGCAATGGGACCTGGAATAGTGGCATCCCCGTCAGCATCCACACAGTGAGACATACATACTGTTGCAGCAAAATGGTTATTTCCAGCCGGGTAAAAATGGGAGGAGCGCTTATTAGTCTATAATTAGAGGGAGGATAAATAGAGTAGCATCAGCCCTGTGCCCCTACATGGGTAAAAATCGACACGTGCGACACGGGGGTTTTAAAATCCGACACGGTCGACACGGCCCTTTTAAAAATCGACGGACTCAGAAAACCTTTAAAAAGGTGTGTAGAATGTATGGGATAAAAATCGACACAGCGACACGGCCTCCTATGCTAAAAATCGACACGGCGACATGGTCAAAATTCTGGGTACCCATGTAGAGGCACAGCCCTGGTTAACACCGTATACAGTTCTACATTGATAAACCTGATAGACCAAACTGATTGACGGATTGACTGATTTGATTAACGAACAGGGGTACATAGTACCCTACGGGACTGCCTCAAGTTAGCTTGGATTAGCTAGTGGTAGTCTGCCTTACAGTTGGACAGATATTTATATGCTGCTTGTCCAATACAGCAGTGATCGTATCTATGGATGATCGTATCAATGAGGTGAACAATCAATTCTATGAAGTCAGGGAGAAAACCGCTACCGGGCACGTCCCCTGCTCCAGGGGTGTGAAATGCCAAAAACAGCTTCATCTGAAGACCATCATGCGTCTCCGGGTAGTGTTACTACTAATGCTTTTTATTCAATAAGTTTTGCAATTAAGGTTGCTTAATCAGTTAAACCTATCTTTTATTCAAAATTAAAGAACTAATACACCCTGACCTCTTTGAACCACTGGACCAATACAAAGATCCTGAGGAACTATGGGCCAAAATGACTGAGTTGATCATCAGCTCGGCTGACAAACTGTTTCCCTTAAAAGATTTCAAATTTAGTAGAGAAAGCCGCCATGGTTAACATGTGAACTTCAGTGTTGCCGAAAACATTTTATTGATGCAGGCCAAGATGGCCTGTGTCTTGGCGTCTTACGCAGGCCATTTCCCTTTCATGCAGGCCATATGAATATTGATATTAAAGGCGCCCATATAAACTTCATTATAACTGCACAGAATTCTGAAAATATTTGAGTATTAAAGAACTTCACTAAAATTGCCCTAGCTTTGCTTCTAATTGACCGATTTGAAAAATTCTTTCAGCAATATGAAGCTGAGATCATGGCAGGCCATTCTGGCCTGTGTCCTAAGGCCATACGCCGGCCATTGTGATTCTACGCCGGCAAAAGCCGGCGTCATTTCGGCAACACTGGAACTTTATGCTAAAATGAGGGAGAGGGACGCAGCTCTGAGGTATGCCAACCGGCACAGATCTGAGGAGAACCTGGTCTGGGCAAGGGCAGTCCAAACTAGAAACAATGATGCTATTAATTATGCGCATGCTGACTACATTAGAAAACAACTGGTTAAGTATAGAAAGGACCCTAAAAGGTTCTGGAGAGAGATAGCAAAAATGATGCCCAGGAGGCTCCACTCAGCCCCAATAAGGCTGTTAGAACAGGATAACTCCCCCATACCGAGTGAACAAGTTGCTGACGAGATCAACAACTTCTTTGCTGAGGTCTGACCCAAACTAGCATCAGCTATCTCTCCTACTACAGTGCCGGGCCCTCCCCCCCCCTCCCGGTAGAGCCCCTACAAGGGGGGAGAGGGGGAGACCCGTTTGTCTTTCACACGTTTAATACTGCCGATGTACAGAAACATATTGGGGATATTGATGTATATAAAGCTAGCGGTATGGATGTGTCGGGAAGACTGGTGAAAGATTGCTTGACAATTCTGATCAAGCCCTTCACTTCTCTACTAAACCTGAGCATTGACACAGGCCACTTTCCTAAAGCTTGGAAAAAGGCCACTGTCGTCCCTATACCTAAAGTGGCTAACCCTACAACTCCCGGTCAATTGAGACCCATTTCGCTACTGGCAGTTCGTGGCAAAGTGTTGGAGAGACTGATACATAATCAGCTGTATCTCTACCTTGAACATAACACCCTTCTGTCAAAAGCGCAAAATGGTTTCAGGAAGAACACTGGTACCCAGGACACTGTATTTCAAGTAGTGGAATCCATACATAAATCTCTATCCTTAGGCCTCAGCGCGGGAGTTATTTATCTCGATTTTTCCAAGGCTTTTGATTCTTTAGACCACTCCATCCTAATTCAGAAATTATCCAAATTTAATTTATCCCAAAATGTTCTAAAATGGTTTACCAGTTACCTGGAGGGTAGGGAACAGCGTACCATATGTAATGACAAGCTCTCAGGGTGGCGAGAACTCTCATATGGCGTTCCGCAGGGTTCCATCCTCGGCCCGCTGCTCTTAATCATGTATGTGAACGCTCTACCAAATCTCCATACTGAATGTGATGTAAAAATGTATGCTAATGATACGCTGCTTTTGTACCAGCACAACGACTCTGAAGTCCTAAACTTGGTTTTGCAGGATGACCTTAATGTAATATCTGCCTGGTGCAGAAAAAACATGTTAACTATAAACCCCACTAAGTCACAACATATGCTCATAACACGCAAAAAAGACCCCTTCTTGTTAAATCTCAAGATAGGAGACAAAGCGCTACAGCCAGCTGTTGAATATAAATATCTAGGTATAACAATGGATAATGACCTCTCCTTTATGAGGCAATATGAATGTATGGTAACTAACATTGGACATAAACTATGGTTGTATAAAAATATAAGGATGAGTGTAGAACAAAAAGAGGCTCTCATCATTTTCAAAGCCATGATACTCCCCCTATTCGACTATGGATGTTTATTCCTAACAGCGCTACCGACGAATACCTATCATAAATTACAGGTCTATTGCAATATTGCACTAAGGGTGTGTTTTAGGATAAGAGATCCTACAGATAGACCGGTTAAGTGGCTGTATAAGGAGGCCAAAATGTTACCACTAGACTTTAGAAGGTTGTACTTCCAGCCTCCACCTGCCACAGGTTGGTCTATGGTAGCAAGGCTGAGATATTACCTAGCACGGGCACTAGAGCCACTTCAGCGCCCACTATTGTCCTGCCTAGGCATGGATTAACATGTTACATTAAGGGCCCTACATATCAAGCAGCCTCCCACTGGAACGCTCTATGCCCTGAGGTGAGATGGCTAGTGAACAAAAACGAATTCAGAGGGGTCTTAAAAAGAATGCTAGGTAAACTCTTTATCAGAGATTGGCAACATGAACGGCCATACTTACTGTTCGATGGAACAGGGTTGATAAATGAATTTTATCAAAGACTTCCGTTTTTCTTTCGCCAATTTCAGAAATAATTCGCCAGATATTCAGCCAGGTTAATGTGATATTCAATATGGAATATTTTAGTCCGAATAAGATAGGGTTCAAGTAGTGTTATGTGTTGAGAAATCTCACGTTTTAGAGACCTTTCAGTAATTATGAACTATGAAAGAAATCTCACACAAACTCACATGTACAATTCATGTAGTGAATCGCCAACCACATTTAGCATGTTGTCTTTTTTTTAACCTTCTAACGGCATGAATGTCATAATAGGGGGGTGGATTGAAGGAACATCTGGCCTCAGAAATAACCCCCTTTTATTTACACAATTAAAGCTGACAAGGCTCAGGTACTTTATTTTCGCCAGCTGGGTAAATTCTGGCGAAAATTAGAGGTATTTTTACAATATGTTCGCCAATTACAACTTTTTATCTCCCCTGGCGAATTGGCGAATGGCTAGCGTAACGCACTCCTCTCCAGAAGTGTCCACAACCCACAATAAGCCCTGGCTTTACATCTGTGTAATCAAAGCAGTTCCCAAGTGTAACGGTAGCACCAGCTCAACTAACTACATCTAGGTCCTGCTTCTACTTAGACAATACAAGAATCATTTCATCCACACACACACACACACGCACACACACACATACGGGAGTCAGTTAACAAGTGGCCACATAACCACAAAGTCATCCTTTCTATGGTTCTCAATAACAATCCGGCAAATGTGTAAAAAAAAAAGCGTTACCTTTACAGTTATTGGACATGGATCATTTATAGTCTAAGTAAGTGGTATGCAGCAGTGCCTGGAATAGAAACCATGCAGCGATAAAACAGACCATCTTTATAATGTACATTGTCAGGTTAAACACATGTTGCCTAACCTGACCGTGTAGCATATCATGTACAGACTGAGGACGGTAAGACGCCATAAAGCAACGTAAGGTACTCACAGCTGGGTAGTACGTCCACGTGCCCACAGGTGGCGTACACGGCAGGAGGCGGCAGCAGCAGCAGCACATGCAGGGGAGGAGGGCAGAAGAGGACACCTGTTAGCTTACACGTGGGACGGCATCACGCCATGAAGACCATGTCACCGAGAACCAAGATATGTGACACCGAATGGTAAGACTGGCACAGTTAGATTAGCAAGGCGGTCTGTGACAAGGCTGTGGCACAATTGCAAGACTGTCACAAGGCTAGCACACAATAGTGGAAGTGTCAAGTACCAAGATGAATTCCCTGGGTATATATGATCAATTTACAGTGCCATGATGTATTATATAATGAAACGTTTTATTACACTTTCAGAATCTATGAAAATTGAAAAAGACATGTTGTACATCAATGGTTGATAAGTTGTACATACTGCTAGGGGAGTGGTCTTTTTTTTTTTTAAAGAGGGGTTGGAATGAGGGGGGGGGGGGGGGGGCAAAAATGTGCCTCTACATGGGTCCCCACAATTTTGACCGTGTCGCCGTGTCGATCTTTAGCAAAAGAGCCATTTTACTGTGTCGATTTTTATGTTTATAGACTCTCATAGGGCATTATAAAGATGTCTGTGTCCGTCGATTTTTAAAACGGCCTTGTCGCACGTGTCGATTTTTAAAACGGCCGTGTCGCCGTGTCGCACGTGTCGATTTTTACCCATGTAGAGGCACAAAAATGTTGGACCTTTATTGAGGGAGGGGAACCAAAAAGTGTCACCCCGCTTTTTAGTGCAAAGGTCCGCTAAAACTAAAATGCTGTTTTAAATTTTTTTAAACTAGCTTGCTTTAAAATTACCCACACATCACAAATTCACATTCCTGCCACTGCTCCTGTACAGAAACTCACCTGCACCCTTCGATACAGCTGGTCATATAGGGACAGAGATACACAGTGCCCCCACTTAGTGTGGCCTACTTAGATAGATAACTGTGTCCGAAGTCTAGAGGTGATCACACTTAACGAAAGTAAAATATATTCACAGCATACTGCTGAACATAGTTATTATTATGGTGGAAGATATTTGGAGGATATTTGACATCCTTATTTATAGCGCAATAACCATTCTAATTATTGCTGCCTCCTAGTCTTATTTTTTTTCAACATGTCTTATAAGCCTAGTAATATAAACCACTTATAGATTTAAGTAACGCCAGGCAACAGGGATGGTTGGAAGCGGACTGATGTATTGGGATGAATGTACATACAGTAACCGAGGTAGGGCTTAAGAACATGATAACCATAAAATAATATGTTTGAGGAAGTGCGTCTAGTGTAGTTAAGTTATATCTACTACGTCACATTTCTACACACACAGAATAATTGTTTGGTTTGAATTCTAGAAATAATAAAAACTATGTCAAACTGGTTGCCACACGTTGATAATTGGTTATAGGAATATGTACTTGTAGCAATGTATTTGAGGATTGAACCAATAATTAAGATAATATTCGGGCAGAGTGCAGAACATGGGTCCCCGCCAGTCCCATATTTTGTGACGTCATTGCATAGAAACCACGCTTTGTCAATTCATGATTTTTTGCCGATCTTTCAGTTATCATTTAAGTAGTTTTAAGTAGGATGTGTTCTAAAATACAAGCCACATTCGATAGTATTCATATCAATCCATGTTTACATATCCATTATTACACACTTTACACAGTTTAAAGGCCAAAACGTCATTGTTTTATCTATGACGAAACAGACAATCCAATGTGCTGAACTTCGAAAAATGGGAACTATGTTTTACTTTAATACTAGTAGCAAATAGAAGGTGGATTTGGTGGCACAGCCCCCGATTTAAAACACTTGATTAAACACTTCAGATTGTAAAGGGGGTTTGGTTTGTTTACAATTCTTTTGCCCATACATTAGTGAGGTCCTTGACATTCGTTTTATTGAAATATTGCCACAGTATGTCAATATTTCAATATTTCATATTGACTATTTGGACATGTCAATATAATTATGTCAAGATCTGTCATATAAGAAATTGTTCTCTGCCAGTAGAGAACACAAGGAACTATATAGTATGCACTTGTATCATGGTACCTGAATGTGCCAGCATCCAGTGCACCCTCAGAGAGAGTGTTCTCCACTTTGTGCAGTTAGGGAGGAAGGGGGTTAATGGACATAATGTTTTAAGTCTGACATTACAGTCAGGGAAGTACTGGCCCAATGTCAGATTCTTACTTTGCAGTATTTAAGACTGGGAGTTTGTAATGTCGACAATTATTGAGTGAAATTTTCAGAAAATGATGGAACTAGTATTAAACTACCATTAACCATTGTTTTGGTTATCATCCGTACCTTATTAAGGCAATAAACAGTGTTTTATAGTTTAAATTTCATTTGCAATACATTGATGCGTCAACAACTATATGTCAATAATCGTCACCCACATAAATTGGGTGTCAATGACATCCCTACCATACATGCAGGTAATAATCCTTTACATTTGGATTAATACAAGTATTCACTATACTTTTTGATAACGAACCCTAAAATGTGGGCTAGATTACCCTAAAATGTCCTTAAAAGATTCTGGAAAATTGCTTTGCAATTTCCTCTTAGATAGACCCTTTGACAACATAATTTCCAGCACTATTTTGGGGACCTAGATACAGCACTAGTTCCTAAAATTCCACCAGGAAATTCATTGAAAAAAACATACAAAGTTGCTATGGACAATGTTATCTTATACTTTCAGACCTAACAAAATATCAAAATGGAAAAGTAGGGTACAGATATGCTTTCAGCAAAGCCCCAAACCAAGGTTAATCATAGGGATAACGAATGGTATTATAAGCACAGTAACATACGTGACATGTAGAAACATTTTGACGGAGTAGGCCTACATGTATGTTGAGGAATCAAACGGTGGGTATAAAGTGTGTAGCATAAAGAAGTCTACTGAAACAGCCACCAGCAAACAGGGAGAAGGTAACACCCAACTTACCACTCCTGCTGACGGCTAGATCATATGCTCCCGTGTAAGGGTGGGCATAAATTCTGTTGGCAAAAGAACAGAACCACAATGACTTTCTTGTGACCCCATTACACAGGGGTCCATCTGGGGCTTGTCATGTGCCTCACTGGTTGGGGCATAAGACAGAGTGGGAGTGGGAGTTGAAAAGTCTTAAAGCCTATCGCTCAATGTTAATTCATCACTACGGTTTATTGGGACGGGTGGCAAATATATTAATATAATTTATACAATTAACTGTGTCACCGGATAAACAACAGTTGGGTTATCGGTACATGTATCACCTGTCTAGAAAGTGTATCATGCGCGATAATGTATTAGACACTTTACTCACATTTTAGTTGATTTTATATTTGAGATATCTAATTTAACAAAAAATACCCCCCCCCCGAATATGAATATAGTAACGATTTCTTCTAGAAATGGTGGCACAATTCGTTACAGTAAAATAACATTACAGAAGACCAGCAGAAGACCATTCATACATTAATACCTATTACTAAAATTGTAAGGTTTCTATTGAAAATGTCACTTAAGTCTGTAGACATCATATCGACCCTTGGCTCGGCCTTGGCCATATGATCCTAATGTAGGCCAATTCACTTTGTACAAGTAGTACCACCAACTGCGGCCATGAACTGGTACCAGTGGCGGATCCAGGAATTTCGGAAAGGGGGGGGGGGCGCTGTAATACATACAGCATTGGGGGTGTTGAGCCATCTAAATTAAAATGTACAGAAATGCCCCTTGCGCCCCCCGCCCCCCCTGGGGCCTGAATCCGCCCCTGGGTACATCTACAAGTATCCCCCCTCCCCATATCTAGCAAACGCAAATTATAAATCAATACTGTGGACACTGTACAATAGTGTAGAGACTGTCTGCACGTCTCACCTCTAATACTATAGTAGTGTACGTGTTTACCGTACGCTGATACAGTGATAGTGATGATAATGACATTAATGTCTCATAATTGGTCCAAAATTTGCCGCCACAAAGTGACAAACGCCCTTCCTCTACCAAAGGCTGGTACTCTTCATATATAAGGGAGGATTCATTATTTATGGCAGGGGGGCTGAGCGTTTGGCAAATCTAATACGTCAAAAATAATTGGCCCCCCCCCCCCCCCTGGAATAGGTTGAAAAAAGAGGCCCCCCCCCCTCACCCTGGATCGTTTTCAACTTTATTACAAAAACGATCTTGGTGTCTACTAATTGTATGCATTTAATCCTGGGCACTTTTTTACCTACAATTTAGGCCTACTACTGTACCTTGCAACAAATACATCCATTCGTAAGGTGTTTTAGTGTAAAGGTCTCATGATACTCACTGGTGAGTGATAATAGTCAAACCTCAGACACTCAACTTACATACCGTTGAGTTTAAGGGCCCCAGTGCTTATAAATTGGAAGCTCCCAAACCCTCAGTGCTTACATGAGGCCGGCACTTTTTTGAAGACTGACAAAACGGTGGGCTATTCTGAGTGTGAAAAGTGATGCAGTGAGAAATTTGCTGGGAGTTTGAGGAAAATTTTAATATATTGACATAATTTGGTAAAATATAACACAGGTTGTAACCAAAGTTCGCGACATTTCAACATAAGACTACTAAATTCGCGACATTTTTAGGAATACCCCTAAAAAAAAGGCCCCCCCTAAGAATAGAGTAAAAAAAAGGCCTCCCCCTTTCAATACCCCTAAAAAAATTGCCCCCCACCCTCAAGTGCCGCCCCCCCCCCCGCCAAAAATAATGAACCCTCCCTAAGCTCTAGGCCTAGTCCAGCTAGAGAAAAAAAACTATAACTTAGATGACATCGACAGTATGATTTTCACGAGCCCAGGTGTCAGAGACCGGGCAGTACGTGGCCATGACAGGGTGGTCAGGGTGACAGTGCTGGGAATATTGTCAGTTGGTCCGTCCGCGATGGGAGGAAACATCAACCCCGGCGGAGGCAGTGAGTCATCGCTGACTGCACCGCCACCGCCTGCCTCCAGTGCCGTCCCCCCTCACACTCACCCGGTCAACAATCGGCACCTACTTTGACCTGTTTCACTCACAAATGAGCCGCAACACAGACTTGTTTTCAGAAATGCCCTAGAATGTATTTAACAATATCTGTAATTGATATATGGCCTGCGGCACCTATTGACAGTAAAAATCACCGGTGCCAGTCGGCATACTAGACTAGAGCTAGAGCGGGATGCTGCAAACAGTCAGAAACCCGCGACGGCACTCAGTCACTGCAGTACGGCACCGCGATTTTCCCGTTAACACTCGTGTAATCCATGTCCGAGGAATCAATTTGTATCTATATGATGCCCAGGATATCTGGGAAGCTAAAGCTAGAACATTTTTGCCAGTGTTGTCGGGAAAATCCTGGTGAATTTACTTACCCATCTTTGTCAGGTCGCCGTTTGTTATTTTGTGCGCTCCGAATTTCACCGCCAGGCGCTTCCGTCAATTCCCACGATATCTCGTGAGATGAACGCCAGCTAGGGCTTGACACGAGATGGCGCCACAAGAGCAGAGCTGCAGCTGCTTTTCGCGCCAGGGGGCCAGTCTGGGGCAGAACACTCAACGAAGACTCAAGGTCACGTGGAAGCAATTATTATTCCTCTATGTTTCTATATAGCATAATAGACAAAATCAGCCATCTACAAAATTTGTTGGCCATAGTGTTAGCCCTAGTCTAGTTAAACAATCCCTCACACACAATGTTTCAGCCTTAATAAAAGAGTTGACCGTGAAAATCTCAAGAACGTCACTTTTGTGACTACTAGTATACATGGGTAAAATTCGACACACGTGACACGGCGACACGGGGGGTTCTTAAATTCGACACGGGCGACACGGCCCTTTTAAAAATCGACTGACACAGAAAAATGGACCGGAATGTATAGAATAAAAATCGACACGGCACCCTAGCTAAAAATCGGCACGGCGACACGGTAATAATTCTGGCTACCCATGTATAGTCACACTTTTATGTACAGGTAGTCCCATTTTGCCCTGTTTTGGGCCTAAAATCGACCTTTGGCCACATCAGTTTTTGCATGCCTCAGAAATTCCCCAACCCTTTACATAGCATACAACTACATGTACTATTCTATCTAAAGGGTACTTGGGAACACCTGTGAATTTTTTCACAATTTAGGGAGCGTTCATTATTTATGGCCGTGGGGGGGGGCTGAGCAAAAAAGGGGGGGGCACTTTTTTTAGGGGTATTCGAAGGGGGGGGGTCATTTTTTTAAAACCTATTCTTAGGGGGGGGTCATTTTTTTTAGGGGTATTCCTGAAAATGTCGCGAATTTGGTACGTGAAAATGTCGCGGATTTTGGTAATAGTCTGTGTTATATTTCACCAAATTATGTCCAAATTTTCCAAATTTTCCTTGGGGGCATAGCCCCCAAACCCCCTTACAAGTACCTTATTGTGTCCCTGCTGACATTCAGCTTCGTGCTTCATTTACCTTGGCTTTGCCTCCCCCAAACCCAGCTAACAAGAAACGTTATTTTACGTCAAAATGACATTTTAAATTTTTATTTAACGTTATGCCATAGTATGCCTTAGAGCAACGTTAAATAACGTTATATGACGTTGTAAAATGTTGTATAACGTTTTTTTGTTTACTGGGAACCAAAGTCAAGTTGCTTCTCACACCCCTCGTTATGGCAGGCAGACTGTTCGACAGATCGGCGGTTCGACAGATCGGCGGTTCGACAGATCGGCGGTTCGACAAATCGGCGGTTCGACAGATTTTCTAAATTTCTGGGACTATTCAACAGGACTATTCACCTGGTTATATTCTTCAACAGGACTATTCGACAGATCTGTACTTAGGCTATTAACTCCAGTTCTAGTTGGAATATTTACATACTTTTTGTAGCTCTGGAAGGCCTAATTTCAGGGGAACATATCACATACAAGGTAAAAGATATATCGGGCGTTTTTTTTCTTTTTAATCTCATGCAAACATTATATTTTCCAGGGTATGCAGTTTGTGTATGTCGGCGGCTCTGCCCCCGAACCCCCTTTCTTCCTTATATTTTTCTTTATCCCTAATTTCTTTTCTTTACTTATTCTTTTTTTGAATATAGATCTACTTTATTTGTACCCCTTTCCATTTACATCACTAAAATTTGAATCCCATAGCTGCAGTGAATAGAAATGCACAAATTGTGATACATGTATTTCCGATTGTGCACGATCATTATTGGTTGCCAGAATAATTATAATTTTGATAGAATAAACACCAGAAATGTATTATACAGCTAAATTTACATATAGAGATGTATTTTAACTGTAATCAGTGGAAGCCTGTGACTCTGTCCAACAGTCTCATAGATGAACTGTATCTGTCAAATTGTCCCAAAATTCTGTCGAATGGTCTCATAAATTCTGTCTAATAGTCCTGTCGAATCGTCCTGTCGAACCAGCAATCTGTCGAATTGTCCTTTCTCCGTCGTTATACAAGGCTGAGGCTAAAATATGCTACATAACTAAAATAGCCAAAACCAGACCTCAGGTGTGTCATGTTAGCTGCTTGTGTTATCCAGGCAGACGCGGGAACGCAGCCAGAGACGCTGCTACCTAGTAGTGACGTCACGTTTATTACTTCCCAGCATGGACACGACCTGGCTTCATCATTTGACAAGGTGCTGGTTATAAGATGGGATTTTGTGGTGTGATTTGTACAATTGGTGTGGGTAGGTTGAGAAACCTTCTGGTAGGCAGAGTCGATTGTAAGCTTACTTTATAAAGAAATAACCCAGATGATCTTCTGGCAAAACGACTGCAAATAGAGACAGAACCCCATCTGTCAGTGCATCACTTTGGATTCGACTTGAACTTAATGTTGAAGGATAGAATGCATCCAATGCATCTGCAGGCCAGTAACCCACTGACCCAGCCCCTACATACCTCCCATCCAACTTTAACCACACTGAACTAGTCTCAGGCTAAAGTTTTTTTGACATGGGACTACCTGACCTAGCTGTTAAACCAAACCCCTGGTGGGATGACCGTTTGGCCTGTGCCGCATGAGAATATTTATTTTGGTCACACAAATTCATCACTCTAATTTCTCCATTTCTCTGCCTACACGTGTATACAGCATTCTCTCAAGTAGAGCTAATGCTGGGTTTCTCCTTGGAACAATTCGTCTTTCAGTAAATTCAGTCATCATTTCTAAGGCTAACATATCTTTCAAGATTTACACCATACCTTGTGGAAGTAGTCTCACTCTCAGTTTCGAGTTTATCCCACATTCTCCCATCAGCAAAATATGACCAGCAGTTTTTCAAAATATCCTTGGGGGAAGCCTGCCTATACTCCCCTCTTTTAGTTACACTAATACAGAGCTGCACTTTGTAACACTCTGGTTAAAACTCACTCTTTAAATTCATCAAAAATTGAGGTCTGGGCTCAGGCTTTTAGAACTGCTATTATCATGGACACAGTAATTTACAATGATTTGCAGCATTTCCTGAGTGGCCAAATCTAGAAGCTATACCATTGCAGGAAGCTACTGCACATACAAAGTCAGACCCCGAGAATTGAGATCTCAGTCTTGAAGGGCAAAAACATTCAGAGTTATAGATTGTCTGAAGTCTGAACAACCAAAAGAGTATCTCATCAATAGTTCTTTTGTAAGTGTTGTTGGTCTACTTGCAATGAATGATCCGTTGGATAATTAAGTCAGACATACATTTTGGTGCAGTGTCACCCTTAATCTGAGATTCCAATTCCTCACTCATTTAAGTTAGCCTCAGTTCCGCAAATCTTTTATCCACCACCGTGCAACAATATGGCTAGAACAATTTATAGTTGACCTACTATAAATTCCTGTATATAGCCTGCAACTTGCATGTAAGACAAAGGCTCATGATCATTGTTCACCATTGAGGGTTATTTCATGAGACAAAGCAGACAAAATTTGTTTCAACGATCTATCGGATTCAACATCAGACCAGCTTCTGCCTGCAACGGGAGTGGTTGGACTAACAAGGCCTCACTGTACTGTTGTAATGTTTCTAAAAACCCTTGTACAACCGGCACCCCCAGCTTGGTAGAGGGTATAATGCCATGAGGGATTATATGCACCAAGGGATATATAAACACCACAGTATGTTAATTTAAAGATGGTGAGTTTCTGAATGGCCAGGATTACATACATTCAACTAGTACAAGCCAATTTCGTTTTTTGTTAAAAAGTTGTAAAAAGCAATCTATGGTTTGACGTATTCGATTTGAAAAATGCTCGCCCCCCCCCTGCCATAAATAATGAACGCTCCCTTAGCCATTTTTGTTTCATCTGAAATATAACCCAATCAGCAGCCAGAACACCCTTCAATGCAGACCAGAATTTACTTCCACATGACCTCAAGCAGCATTTTCGCATCGTTGCACGTCTTGTGCAATGGGGCCTAGGGAAATGAATACAATGTAATGTAGGTCTTGGCCCTATAATGTATTTATAGTTTACTCTATATTGAAATAAATTTGAATGTAAATATTGTAAATGTAAATGTGATGGGGAAGATGGGGGGATACGGGACACCTATAAAGTGAGTGTTCATTTATTAGTTACAGCAGCGATATAAAGTACTATACCCCATGGCTACAGGGGGGATGGTGGGTTAGGGGGGCCTAAAAATTTCCGACCCCTCCTGAGGGGGGGGGGACGTAAAAATTCTGACCCCTCTTGAGGGGGGAGGGCGTAAAAGATTTAACCCATTTTTAGCAAAAAAGCCTGCACGTTTATTACTATAGTTCAAAGGGGGTGGGCGAAAAAATTTCGGCGCCTTTGGCGTGGGGGGGGGGGGGGGCGCGAAACGTTTCACGTGCTCTTCAGGGGGCAGTCCAGTCCAGATGGTAATCTGTTGATCTTGACTCCCGATGCCCAGCGACACCAGGTCACCTGCACACAATTAGCACCAGATTAGTATCAGCACAGTGGTTGTTCTAGGACACTTGATACCATGGGAAGGGCCTCACAGGGGCTAGGGTTCACTAATCCTTAACTTAAAGGCGCACTGAACCCAGGACCTAACCCTGCCAAGTTTTGTACGCAAATGACGTCGTGGGTTCAGTGCGCCTTTAAAAACTTAAGGCATTTTGCAATAATTATATTAGGACTTTAGGTATAGATACAAATTAAACCAAATTATTCAAATTATGATGTATGTTTTTTTTTAAAGTACATGTAGTCCAGGTGCTAAAGTCCCTTTTTCTCATAACCACCCATTATCCTGTATTTGATTAGTTATATAGATGCACATGACACCATAATTATTAAAAGTGTAATAAACGATACTTTGGTCCTCTATAATATTGTTATAGTATAAAGTAAAGGAACAAAGCCAACACAGATCAAGTGTTACAGGTTGCGAATCAATAGGTTTATTCAGTAACCTAGACAGGCAAAGCTATAGCAGTGCGAACTCCCTATAGAGTTCGGAACGGGTCAGTAGGCTTGCAGCCGATATGATCGCGGGGCCTCTGTCCTAGCGTGGATCCAGAGTGACCGACGAGTCCTATCGGATGCTGGGTATATATAGGCAGCCAGCCTGCGCACGCACACGCAGACCGGAAGCCTATAGCGACCTCTGTCCATACCCCAAGCCCTAAGCAGATGCTGCCACCTGCCGTCGGGCTGAAGGGTTCGGACGGAGTTCGCAACACAGCATCCAACAGAACCCGTCATATAAACCCCGCATAACCCTAGCCCCTACACTACCCCCTACCAGATAATAACCGAGAGGTAAATAATTAAGGTTAAAGTCCGAAAACACTTCGGACTGGCATTATCTTATAAATACCACCTTAGGGGCTCTAATATAGTGTAGGGGTTTACTACGGTAATCATTTATATCCAGGTGACCGAGGAGGATTAAGTTCGGGTTGTTCCCGCCTGGCGTTAGTGTGGGCGGTATCCCAGAGGGGGCGACTGTCCTCTCTCGGGTACTGCGCACCACGTTTCAGGCGGGAGCCAACCGACACGTGACCATGTTCATTTCACATCCAAAGGGGGTATATAAACCTCCCCTCCTCGTATAGTCGCATTACCCTACCCCAATCGCTAGATTGAACCAGGACTGCTTCGTCTTACCCTTCGGGTTAAGACTAGATTCAATTGTAATAGGGATACGTTGAATAAAACACGCTTTCTACTTCGCACTTGGAAACTGACGTTCTTGTTCTCTTTCTGAGATTCCGAACCACTACACTGGTGCCGTGACCAGGATCAGTTTCGAGTAGCAGTCAGGTGAACCTGGCCGGAGTAGGAGAGTATGGGGACGGTAACGTCCCGGAGCGGAACAACCCAGTTGTTCCGACCAGCTTCGAGGGTTTCATGCGTGAAACCGAAGGAGCTTTAAATCCAGGAGCGACTTTGGAAGAAGGAGAACTGGAGTCCACCCGAGTGGACCAGATGGAACCGGAGGAAGCGAGGGGGTTCACACCGAACTTCATTGCCACTCAGGGCCAAATCATGTTGAACACTGGGCGTTCTTTGTTCAACACGACGGACTCCGTTTTCTTTCCCGGAGGAAAGAAAAGGGCGAACCAGAAGGGCTCATTTCTGGACCCGACGGTATTAGAAATACCGCCACAACCCCTTCGGGTCGTACCCGAAGGAGGTCCCATCGTCGGGACCCAACCTGATCTTGATCAGGACGACACCTTGGACCGGGACAACGATTACCGGAACAAGGAAGAAATGAACAAGCAGTACGATGCTCTGCACGACGAATTGGTTTCGTTGATCTCTGAAAGGAATAGGTACATCCTAGAGAGTAGACAGGTCCATCAGGATATGGAGTGGAGAACGGATCAGTTGACCCGTGACAACCAACTGGTGAAAGACCAGATGGAGAAAAATCAGGAAACCCTGAAAGCGGAAAAGAAAAGATTATCCGAGTTAGGTCAAGCTAACCGGAAGTCTTATGCCTGTCAACAACAGTATCAGGCGGACCTAGAAAGATACTCTAGGGAATGGCACGCCGCCAAGGACGCTCGCAACCAGCAGGTGGAAGACAATGAGGCAGTAAGAATCGCTATCCTAGAAGCAAACGAAGAGTTAGATCAGAAGAAACTAGAGGGCATGAAGGCGGTATCTATACTGGAAGCTAGACGAGTAGAGTTGGAACTCTACCTAGGTAACCGGAAGGTACCTGACCCAGAGGTGACCCTCACCCCTGGGGAAGGAGTGGAGAATCCTCCACTCCAAGGAGTTCTAAAGCCCGCCACCCGATACCCTTCCGGAGGACAGGTAGAGAAAGATGTCTACTATACATCTGCTCCCCCTGCTCCGACGGGACCTTCGGTAACCATCGATCCGACGGCATATTCCGCGGGAAGTGCGCCGGGAGTCGATAGTTATGACACCTTGAACCCCTTCGCTGGGGATAGTCCATCTCAGTATGGAGCTGTTCCACCCCCTTCGGGTACGAGCAAGAACACCACCACCCATGAGGATCAACAAGGGGGGTGGTATGGTTATGATAATTGGGGTGACCTGATTTTTCATCATAACCAGGAGGCAGAGACCCGAGAAGGGAGAACTCCGGGAAATCAAACCCGGGGGCATGCAACCCGAGGCAGGAGAGCAGGGGAAGGACCTTCTGCTGGATGGTCTAGGGATCAGAACCGACAGTACCCCCATACTGATAGTCCTGATAGACCCACAAATGGTCAGGGAAGTCGGCCTAGACCCCAAACCCATGACCAAACAACCACCGGGAGTGTTCCCCCTTATCCGGGTACCACTTCTCGCCCTCGACCCACCCGGTTTCCCGGGTGCGAACCAGTCTCTCCAGTCCGACCATTGACCCGAAGAACCTCAATGGCTCCCGGATTGAGACAGGTTTATGATACTGATCCTTGTATCAAGAGCCTTGGCTTAGATAGCTATAGCCGGGGACAAGATGCCACTGAAATAATGGACTGGAGCCGGAATCTATCAGATCAGCTGATAGAAGGGGTCACCAGGGGTGCCCGACGGACCGCCCGGATCACTAAACCCTACAAAGGACCCTGGAAAGATGAATACCAAATATTTGTGGATGACTGCAAATACAATGGGTGGTCTAAAGAAGACTCATTAGGAGCCTTCGTGATCTGGCTAAATGATGGGCCAGGTAAATCAGCAGTCTCCCAATGGAGAAGTACATATGGCCCTTCGGGTACATATGATCAGCTCGAAAGTACTGCTGTATATATCTTTGGGAACCTGGTGACCGTGGATCACTGGTTGGTCTTCAAGGGACGAACCCAGAAACCAAAAGAGTCCCCAAAGATATATGGTCTAGAGCTTCAACGGATTCTGCATCAGGCAAGACCCGAATGGGCTAGAGACGCCGATTACTATATCGAGACTCTCTTTGTCCGGTTTATTAGCGGACTGAGCGACCCTGATCATCAGGAACTAACCAGAAAAGCTTGGAAAAGCGATTCCTCCCTAGCCGATCTATTTTTAGCCATAGATGGTTATGAGAAGAAGAAAGTTCTTCTTGCCGGATTGGTGCCCAACCAATCCCGAACGTCAGCGGTAGTTGACTATAGTAGCAGCGGGGGATCCTCGGGTGAGGATACCGAAGGAGAGGAGACCATTGGGGCGGTAGCCTTCAGTGGGAAGCGCCGGGACAAAAAGTCCGGTGATAACAAAAGGCGGAAACCTTTTGACAAATCATCCTCTAGCAAAAAGCCAGAGAAACCTCCAGGGGACAATTCAAAAATCCCTTCCAAACCTCCCTCGGGTCCACCAGAACCCAATGTTCCGAAGAAATCGGAGCCTGACCAGTCCCTCGGATTGGTAGAAGCCATGATGCAGCGTATGATGGCGATGTTTGATAAGAAAGAGGAAAGGAGGGTTAAACCCGAACTGAGTACTGTAACATGCTACAGATGTCAGGAGAAGGGGCATTACGCCTCCTCATGCACAGCTGAGAAACCTGTGATGCGATTCTCCGGAAAGAACTCGGAAAATTAAAGGGGATCCCTGAGGAAGGCGACTCAGAGATCCCGAAGGAAATATGCCATGATACTCCTGACGGAACGGGAGTAAGTTCACACTCAGTAGTGACGCCCGGACATATGGGGGACAAGCAGGCGCAGCTTGGGAACCCTGGGGCCGGGGCCATCAGCATTCCAGTCATACATTCGGGAAGTGAGTCGGGGAAACCCGGTGCTGATGCGGAGGAGTATAGTGCAATGGTTTGTGGAACCAGGCTCCCCCTAGATCACCCTTGCCTGGAATACATAAGAGGGCGTGGATTAGATCTAGGTACTGAGGGTGACTTACAGAAGTTCACTAGTAACCCTTCATTGAATGGAGGAAAAAGGTGGTATTTAGCCGCTTCTGTGAAGGGTAGAGTCGGGGAATTTCTGATAGATACTGGAGCCAGCCACTCCATCATCTCTCGGAGGTTCTACACTCTTCTGCTGGGCACAAATGATGACCTTAAAATGAGGGTAAATGCGTGCACAGCCGACGGTAGCAGATTGCGGACGTTTGGACGTACTTTCCTGTGTATCTCGGTGGTGGGGAAGGAGTTTGTATTCTCCCCAACCATTGCTGAGATCGAGGATGATGGCATTATAGGGATGGACTTTGCCGACCTGTTCGGGATGATGTTGAACCCGAAGACAGGTGAATTGTCCATACAGAGTCCCTATAATATCAAAGCACAATGTGTGCTGAGAGTTATCAGTAGTGTAGCAAGTGTCGCACAGACGGTGAAACTTCCACCGGGAACCACATGTGATGTGTTAATAAGCGCTTCCTCTGAACTAAGAGGAAGGGCCGGGATCATGGAACCCGACGTAGCTTATCTCCAATCCCTCGGGTTGGAATCTGCTGATACGTTGGTGGGAAATGCCCAATGGACCCTTGTCCCCATTTCCAATCCCGGTGTTCATATGGTATATCTCCAGAAAGGCGCTAAAGTAGGCAGTGTGGTACTCGCGGAGGCGGTCACCAGCAGCCTTCTGGGGTTGCCATCCGAAGAGCCGCCGGGTACGGCCGTAATTGAAGAGGAATTAGAAAAGCTAATTCTAGATGCTTCGGAACTAGATCCGAAGGAGCAGAAGGACCTTCGGGTAATGTTAAAACGTTGCCGAAGGGCCTTCGCGTTCCCAGGAGAACCCTTAGGACGAACTGATAAAGTCCTACACGGAATTGACGTGGGGGAAAGTTCCCCCTTTAAAATTCCTTACCGTCGGCTACCTCTGAAGAAGAAGGAGGTAGCAGAAACTGAGATCAATAAGATGATTAAGGATCATGTTATTGTACCCAGTTCCAGCCCCTGGAGCAGTCCAGTCTGTATGGTCACCAAAAAAGATGGGACCATACGGTTCTGTATTGACTACAGGAAACTGAATGGGATGACAAAGAAGAACTCATATCCTCTACCGAGGATTGATGAAACCATTGACTCACTAGGAGGGAATGAATGGTACTGTACCATAGACTTACAGTCTGGGTACTGGCAGGTCGGAATGAAGCCTGCCGACATGGAGAAGACGGCCTTCTCTAGCCATGTAGGATTGTTCCAGTACAACGTCATGCCCTTCGGGTTGTGCAATGCGCCAGCCACCTTCGAGGCCATGATGGAGACATTACTGAGCGATCTACTATGGAAGAAATGTCTAGTTTACCTAGATGACGTCATTATCTTCGGAAAAACATTCCAAGGTTGTCTAGACAACCTGGAAGAAGTCCTCCAGAGGATAATGAGTAATGGGTTGAAATTAAAACCTAAGAAATGTCAGTTGTTTAAGAAAGATATTAATTATCTGGGGAGAATCATTTCCACACAGGGTGTGAAAGCAGACCCGGAGAAGATCCGAAGTGTGACGGAGTGGGAAAAACCCAGGTGTCCCAAGGATGTCCGTTCATTCCTCGGGTTCTGCTCGTATTATCGAGATTTCTTACCAGGCTATGCCCAGGTGAGCTATCCTATCCAGTCACTGTCTCATTGGACACCTGGTAGGCGTAAGGAAGTTTTTCCATGGGGAAAAGAGCAAGACGAGTCTTTTGAATCCATCAAAAGACTCTTTGTTGAAACACCAGTGTTGAAATATCCGACAGCCGCCGGTCATTTCATCCTGGATACTGATGCCAGCAATGAGAGCATTGGAGCTGCTTTGAGTCAGGTCCAAGACGGAAAGGAAGTTCCCATTGCTTTTGCTAGCAACACCATGAACAAGTCACAGAGGAATTACTGTACCACCAAGAGGGAACTCTTGGCAGTGATTGTTTACACAAAGAAATATAAACATTTTTTGTGGGGCTCAGATTTCACGCTGAGGACTGACCATTCCTCCTTGAGGTGGTTACTTAATTTTAAGGATGCTGAAGGCATGATAGGTCGGTGGTTAGCACACTTATCAGAGTTCGGGTTGGAACAGAAGCAGATCCAACACCGACCCGGTGTGAAGCATGTAAATGCTGATGCACTGTCCCGCAGACCCATCAGGAGTTGTGGAAATGAGAAATGTGATGATTGTGGAGCCCACGGGGCGGTCCTAGCTGGAGTCCGGTTGCCACTGGAATCCAGGGGAACTGGTATCCTTCAATGGTCTATGGAGACTATCCGAAGGTTCCAGGAGAAGGACCCGAACGTGGGGAGGTTGCTCGGGTTGATTCCTAAAGGGATCAAACCTGTTCGACCTGAAATCTCGCTAGAAAATAGAGAGATGAGGAGATTTTTAGCCCAATGGACAGAGCTGGAAGTATCCGAAGGTGTTCTATATAGATGGAAGATCAATCCTTCGGGAAGAAGGATCAGACAGGTAGTGATCCCCTCCGGTATGAGGAGGGATTTGATGTATTATTGTCACGGTCATATGACCAGTGGTCACTTTGGGAAGAAACGTTCATTAGAACGACTGTCCCGAAGATACTACTGGCCAGGAATGAGCACTGACTTATTACGTTGGATCGCCACGTGTCCCGATTGCTGTAAAAATAAACCCGGCCCTGGGATGGGTAAAATGCCCTTGTCCCAGGAACTGTTCGGAGTTAGGTTTGCGAGAATAGCAATCGACATCATCAGTGGTTTTAAAACAACCCCTGATGGTAACACGTGTATGATGGTAGTCACTGACTACTATACTAAGTATACGCGGGTGTTCCCCTTACCCGATCACAAAGCAGCGACCTGTGCGAAGGCCTTTGTGAAAGGTTGGGTATTACACCTAGGAGTGCCTCTGATGATGCATAGTGACCAAGGCCGGGAATTTGAGTCGGATCTATGGCAGGAAATGTGCCATGGGTTAGCCATCTGTAAGACCCGAACCAATCCTTACCGACCCCAGAGTGATGGGATGGTGGAAAGGTTCAACAGAACGCTGATTCAGGTTCTGAAACCCTTGGTGAATGAAAGTATGACTGATTGGGATGAACAATGTGAATATGTATGCCATGCATACAACAGCACTGTTCATAAAAGCACCAATTGCACCCCAAACTTATTAGTGTTTGGGGAGGACATGATTATGCCAGCCGATCTTGTTTTTGGAGTGGTCGGGTTGAATCCCGACGCACCCTGTCACGTGATGTTTGTGGAATCACTAAGAGACCAGTTCAAATTCGCATACGAACTTGTTAGAACGGAGTTACAAAAGAACGCGAAATGGCAGAAGACTGGTTATGATCATGGACTAAAAGTCCGTCGGTTCAAGGTAGGGGATCAAGTAGTAAGACTACACGAACCTCTATCCAATTTAAAATTGGCAAGCAACTGGGATGGTCCATTTGTAGTGACTAGGGTAGTAAGTGACTGTACTGTCATGATTAGATCCTTAATTGGGCGGATCTATAAATCCAACGTGGCTCGGCTCCGTCCCTGGAAGGGGAGGGATCTGACCACAGAAACGTATGGGTTAGGAGTAGATGAATTACTCCAAGAAGTAAAGAGCAGGAAAATGGATCAAATAACCCCGAAACGTGGCCGAGGAAGGCCTAGGAAGTTGGGGGGCAGTGATCCGAAGGTGCAGAAGAAGGAAAAAGTCTCGCTAGCTGTAAGCAAACCTAGGCGGAAGAGAAAGGGGACGGCTAACCCTGCCTCTGAAAAGGCGCCTTCGGGAGCTAGGTCAAAGAAAATACCCATGGGAGGTACCCGACGCAGTCCCCGCCTGATAGAAAGGGCTGCGGTAACCTAAGCTAGTACACAACGAGTGTGTTGTCCTGTACTATGTTAGGAGAGGGAGGGAAGAAATTCCTGGCGGGAAAAACTATAAATTTATTTCCTCTTTTTCCGAGAAATTGTTTTGTGTTGTCATCTGTTAAATGTTGGAATATACACGAGTGACCGGGTATGGAGCGTGTAAACCCCCCAGCAGGGTACCAGTGGGTGGTGAGCGGATAATCCGGTGGGTTTGCGGGCATGCTTCCCATAAAAACCTCACTAATACTCCAGCAGAGCTGTTGGTTGCGAATGGTTCGGCTACTACCCGAAGCACCTGTTTATAATAAAAAGCACCGGCGCCCTGCGGGCGTGGGAAAAGAACTGGGTCAATGAGTGACCTAGTTAGGGCAGTCTCGCGGAGGGCCCGAGACGCGCGTGGATGCGCGTGACCTCTGCGCAAAGAGGTCGCTTTGGTTCATTAGATTTCGAATCTTCGCCGGCACAGGGTGCTGGCCAACGAGGAGGATCTAATAAGAACCGAATTCAAGCGTCAAAAGTAGGTGAATACGTTTCAAAAGGAGAACAGGTCCTCCACAAAGACCTGTAGTAATAGTTAGGACTCTTATTTAGTATAAATAAGAGCGCCCAACCCAGCATGGCCTCACGGCAGCTCGAGTTGGGCGGAGGGGAACGGCCACACAACATGGCCGATTTGCCCCACGAAGACAGGGCTGGTGCCGCCAGCCCTGTTACTCTCTCCGAGGAGCAGCTCCGAGGAGAGGAAGACATGGATGTATCCACGTCTGAATCAGCACTCACTGAGGCTGAACGAAGGAGTCTTCATGAAAAAGATCGTCTTCTTGCTCTAAAAATAGAGCAGGAGGAGGCCCAACATCTGAAGGATACGTGGGATAGGTGTGGTAATCCGAACATCAACCCGGATAACCACCCGAAGGATGAGAAGCCAGCTAGCCTGGTGAAGACAACTGATAAAAGTTGTTACGATGGAAGGGAGATGAATCTCCATCCAGACGTGATGTGCGCCACGGAGATAGGCCTAGCCAGACCTATCCCTAACGACATAGTGGATATGTTGCAAGAATTTATTGATGCGGGAGCTCTCCGCATCATGCCCCCAGAGTGGTTTGCCACCTGGGAAAATCTACAGCAAGGCCTCCGAGTGTGTAAAGCACTTCGGAAGGGCTTGTTTGACGCCGAGATGGCTGACGTCGGGATGTGTGTGCCTCGGATGACACCCATCTCGGATGACACTTCGTGTGGGGCATTCGGCGCCACTACCCTCGCGGTAGGTTGCTACCGCAGATACAACCCGGTAGGGATGTTGGAACCGAGATCGGTTGAAGGATACAGGGACTTAATACGGTCCAACTTATCCTACGAGGTCTATCAGATAGACTATAACCGCATGAAAACAATCATGGCGGAGAAGGACCTCAGCCGTCACGAGGCCATCATCGAGACGGTGGAGGAAATGGTCAAGACTCGGACTAAGAGTTTGACTCAGGCAGAGGAGAAGGCTGCAGCTAAAGCCAGCAGGGACATCCGAAGGGGTGACCCTGCAACCCGCACTAGCAGTCCCCACGGTCAGGATATCCGGACTGTGGTAGTTACAAAAGGTGAATCCCCTTTTGTCCAGCCTCGGGGTCGCCAAGCCTTGAGGAATGAGGCAGCCCGGTTAAAGAGAGTACCAGACGCCCAGCGGATTGTGACCGATGGGTCAGTATCGGATAAATCTGATACGAGCAGTACTTCCCAAGGGAAGTCTGCTACAGGGGAGGACGATATGGACATTGCGGCTCCAAAATCTCCTTCCGAGACGAAGGACCCAGTGACCACAGTCACCCAAACCGACCCGACGCCCGACCCGAAGGTGGCTGCTGGACATCAGTCAGACGCCAGCTCGGGGAGCGAGTCGGGTACTGCCCTGGAAAAACACATCTGGAATAACGCCAGAGGTGGATTTCAGGGATTCATTCCCTCCTACTGGGGGGAATGCGCAAAAGGATCGGGGCGTTTCTCCATCCCGCCCGTAATCAATTTAAATGGGAGATCCGACGATGAGGATTGGTGCAGAGCGACCCAAAGGGATCCTCTCGTGAGCGAGTTCTACGAGGACTGGCTTAAGAAAATAGATTTCTTCCCAGAGACCTATTATACCAGGGATCAGAAGGCAAAGATCCGCTGGGCTGTCCGACATTGGGACAGGGACCACCTTCAGTGTCCATTCCAGAAATGCCAGTCATCTCTGGAATTACAGGTGTCCTTCACCACTAGGGCGAGGTACCTGCGCCACTTAGTGGAAAACCACACCCATCACTATATGGTGTACCAGTGCGATCCGGAGGGGGCAGGTACCACTACCTGTTCGGGTCACCTGCATCCTAGGCGTGGACGATTGATAAAGCACATGACCATGCTCCATAATATTGGAGGTGGTGAGGCCAGAGCCAAGGTAATGGCCCTGCATGAACGCGTAATAGACGCGTTCAGAGATGTCCTGAAGAAGGATCCGAAGAGCCTTAATTCTTCTAAGGCGTATTTCTGCGAGGTAGCAGAAAGCAAATCGAAGCTCACAGTAGCTAGGTTTGCGAAGGTCCCGGGTTCACGGAAGTTTGATTTGGATCCGGACCAATACCCACCCGAGATGTTCCGTCGGTCTGCCAATCGAGGCCGGGGGAGAGGTGGGAGAGAACCCGACCCGAGGGACTACTACCGGGGTCGGGGGGAGCAGCCGAAAGGTGATCGGGGACGGTCTCGGTACACCAGCCCGGCTACTCACGTAAGAAGAGGAGGGACCCTCAGCCTTGAGGAGATTGACTCCCGTTATTACACGGAGTCCTCTCATAGTGGTCGTAGCTATGAGGCATCTGCGGATAGACATACTGACTATCCGGAGATGGACTTGGCGCCTGGACAGGAGTCTCAGACGCTCGGCCAGACCCCCCAAGACACCCGAAGGCGCGAGAATGAACTCTCTCGCCAGAGGGAGGTTGATAGGGAGCTGGCCCGACGGGGACGCAGGAGTCCTGGGGAGGAACCCTCCCGGACCTGGTACGACTTGGTGCGACATGTGGCGTCCACCTCGTCTGCCCAGGGAGGTGTCCTACCCGACGCCGGTTACCGAGGAGGCCCGACAAGCAGACCTTCATCTGCTTCGGGACGGACGGAACCATCCGCTCCTACAGGAATACACCAGCAGGTGTTAAAGCATGCCAGTAGGGATGCTTCGCGGCACCAACAACAGCCGCCATCACACAAGGCATTCAAGCCTGCTCACCGGATCACTGGGCCGGATGGGGAGGCTATGAGACCTCCTCCTCCGCCACCGAAAGGTCCAGTACCAGCTCCGGCGATACCACCCCATAAGCCGGCTCCACCACCAGGGAAGCCGACTGAGGTTGGGAAACCAACCATGGATCCTCCTGTTAAAACACAGGAGGTCAAACCCAAGAAGGAGAAGCCTGCGGCCACTCTTAATGTAACACCGATAGCATCCTACTTTCCTAAGGATGCTCCGCTGTCCAATCAGATAGGACAGGAGATTCTGGATGACTTCCAGAAGGAACAGCGGGTGATGGCTGAGGATTACCACAAGAGGGTGGTACAACACTTCATAGAAGGGGTGAGGAAGTGTCACCGGAAGGAAAAGGAGAGCCTTCAGAAGGACACTGCCGATGAGGTAGTTACCAAGACCAGGTTCTTGGAAGCACAGCGCGACAAAGCCGCTGTGCTGGAAGCTACAGTCCGAGAGGAGTGTAAGGAGCTCCAGGAAGAAATCCGGGAGATGAAGGCCAAATTTAAAATTTGCCTCGGGATGAAATTCTCGGACTGGGATGGGAGCATGGATCAGCTGAAAGATGCCATCCAAAAGAAGGAGGTACCCGAAGGCTGAAACAAAGCTCCTTCGGGATAACTGAATACAGCTGTAGTTGTTTCAGGAACTCTTCGGCTACGGAAGCCGAAGGTAAATATGAAGGGACTATCCCTTCATATTAAAGGAACCTTTAGGTTCTGAGGTAATGATATCCATACCAAGTGTTAATAATATTTCCACATATGTAAACGTTTTAACATACATCGCACCTACAGAAGTCTACCATTTGCTGGTAGACCCGAAGAGGAGAGCACCTCACTCAGTCGTCCAAGATGAAGAGGAGAGCACCTCACTCAGTCGTCCAAGATGAAGAGGAGAGCAACTCACTCAGTCGTCCAAAATGAAGAGGAGAGCACCTCGCGTACTCGTCCCGAAGCAGATCCGGAGATCAGCCCATTATCCGACTTCTTATAAAGTCAACATAGCACTTTTTGTGAGGTTCTGCAGTATACCGCTGCAGTTCCAGATTATTTATTAAAACGTACATTCTCGTCCATGTTACTAATATATATTTATGGTGCTGATACACTACGATAGTTTATGATACTCAGGATAATACCAAAGATCTGTATAAACCATGACTGTGTTCAAACGTTAACCACGTCGGGTGGGTGTAAATAAGAGTATGTATATCTAGTTGTATATATATTTTGTTATGAAAAACGGAGGTGATGAAAATTTTGATTCTGGTGCGGAGAAAAGTTATCATGTATCCCTATGTAATTTTTTTAGGCTTGTGAGTCCTTTTTAGGACTGGTAATAATTCTTCGGAATTGGTACACTTGCCGATTATATCTTTAAAGGTCCTTATCAGGACTATATATGTATTTCCTATCAGAAGATAGTTACAAACTGTTAGTAACTACTTCGGGTACTACTTAACGTAAAAATCATATCATAAGGTTTCTATGACAGTGTAATGCCTTAATTCCATTAATATTGTTCATCATATATTACATATGACTAATGGTAGTAAAACCCTTTGTGTATAGTGTGTAGACAAACTACTTCTGGTTGTCAAACTATTTTATTATGAGTCTACTACTCAGGTTTTTACCACACCTAGTGTTGTCTAGGGGGGGTAGTGTAGGGGTTTACTACGGTAATCATTTATATCCAGGTGACCGAGGAGGATTAAGTTCGGGTTGTTCCCGCCTGGCGTTAGTGTGGGCGGTATCCCAGAGGGGGCGACTGTCCTCTCTCGGGTACTGCGCACCACGTTTCAGGCGGGAGCCAACCGACACGTGACCATGTTCATTTCACATCCAAAGGGGGTATATAAACCTCCCCTCCTCGTATAGTCGCCAGTCAGTGCAGGCCCGGCTGACTCCCCGCATTACCCTACCCCAATCGCTAGATTGAACCAGGACTGCTTCGTCTTACCCTTCGGGTTAAGACTAGATTCAATTGTAATAGGGATACGTTGAATAAAACACGCTTTCTACTTCGCACTTGGAAACTGACGTTCTTGTTCTCTTTCTGAGATTCCGAACCACTACAATAGCTACACTTTTAACAATATGACTTGTTCTGATGAGCACAATAGGTTATTATTTACACACAACAATATATATAGTGACTGTAATGAAAATTACACTCTACTCTCTTGGATAAATAGAGTTAACCTATATATATCGACTCTAGGTACACCTGAGAATATGAACACTTATTACTATAAGTGATAAACACTATCACACTTATTAATTTAAGAACAGGTAATAATATTAGAATAGTAAAAAAAAGACATCATACATATTCTTCGATGGAGATCCGGATCCTCCTGGCATGCGATGGTGCATTCTGCCCGGCTTTCGGAACCTACTTCATTCAGCTCCTACTAACCGGATCAAGAAAGTTCATTTGCTCTTACTCGGGAGCATGATGTTATATGTTGAAAAAAAAATTTAAGTCCTGCCTCCTGGCGGTCTTCTGACTGATATAGTAAAGGAGCACTCGGTCCTGTATATAGCGTCAATATAAAAAACTTGGTGTATCAGGTCCTAGATCGTATGGTGCTCCTGTCCCGAGTAACGTTTCTCATCCGGATTCCATCGTCCTCCTCCGTCAGTGTCCTTTGACAGGCCGGATCCTTGCGTAGCCGGCCTGTCTCGTTCTGCTGTCCGGATCCCGGGACACCCTGCCGATGGGTGTTTCACTATTGGGGGTAGTATTTCACAATACCCCCCTTGCCTACGAACACGCTATAGGATGATCCTATGCGGTGTCCGAATCCTCTTTCAATCCGGCCTTAGTAGGGTCTACCGTTGCCTGATCGTCATCATCAGAGTCTGACTCCGCCTCAGCCAGAGTCAATTCTTGTTCGGTCCGGCTTTTTCCATCTCTTCCCAAACTTTGTCCTCGGCCGCCTCCTTTTGGGTTGCGACTTCTCTCTGGTGGAGGTGATGCACACAGTTTAACGATAGCATCGTCACCTCCTGGCTCAGGTTAGTGAGCAGGGTATGAAAATAATCCTGCCACTGATACAGGGTCTCCTGACCGGCTTCATATGACCTGAAGTCGGCCCGAGGAAAGTACGATGGAGCTCGGCGTTGTAGGACCAGAGCATCCTCGGGAAGAGTCCCCGGAGGGGGACTCTGTGTCTTAGGCGGCTTGGGTTTGACCGTCGGTTTCGTCTTTCCGGATTGTGTCAAGACTTGCGTCTCTCCACCCTGAACCATGTCCGTAGCAGGGAAAGCCTCATTGAAGCTCTCTCCCGTCGCATTGTTCGGATCCTCCGGACCGGACTGGGTGTGAGTCGGTCCGTGCTGAGGACCCGACTTCCAATCAGTCTTCCTGGAGTCAAAGGTGGGCCCTTTGTACCCGGGCGCCGCCTTCTCCAACACAGAAGGCTCCTCCGTTCGGGCTCGCTTCGCAGCGGCTGTCTCCGAGGGTTGACTTGCTCTCTTCGGAGCCCTCTTGGTGCTCGTCCTTGTCCGATATGCATCGAACGCGTCATAGAGCGGACCATCAGGAATGTGGAGTGCAGTGTGATCCGGGTTTACCTTGTAAAACACCCGGACCTTTCCCTTCTCGTTGGTACCGAAGTCCAAGTCAAGGTTCTCCATGTGATCGGACACTCCGAACTTGGATTAGACCTCCTGGTGTGCGGTCTGGATTCGTTCAGCCGCGGCTTCCAGCAATAACTTATGATTGCTGGCGATGTGTCGGATGATGTCTGCACGACGAACAAACCGACCTCCGTTAGGACGCGCCTTGCTGCCCCTCGATCCCACACTCATGCAGTCATATCGGATGTAATGAGGTACATTAGCCTCGGTGATGTGGCGTGCAAACCTGACCTTGGTGGGCCAAGTTCGGGGAGCACCACGCGTCTCATCAATATTTTGACAAGTTGTGAAGGGACAGGGGAGGTCTGGAGCCCATCTCGCCATCGCCCACGACAACTTTGTCTTCTGATGGAAGGTGCAGTACGTCCGCTTGGCGTTACGCATCTTCTCCAACAACTCGAAGTGGTACAATTGTACCGACTTATCTAGTGGATCTTTCTTGATCCACTCCTCATCGTCAGATAAACCATCCAGACCAGTCGGGTCAGGGTGCTGAGAACAACGGTTGTCCTTGACACAGTCCCCTACACACATTGGTTTAAAGAACCTAAACTTACTCACGGCGTTGGCTCGGAGAGCAGTCTCCACCAACGCCAGGAGTTCAGCTTGAGGAATCGTGTCATCCTTCAAGCCTTCCACTACGGCTTCCACCTCCTCAGCGGATTGACCCGCCTCCAAAGAAGTCAGCCGAATGGTTTCCACCAGGATCCGATCCTGCTGGTTAGCCCTCTCCTGTCGAGCAGTATCGAGGTTCCGAACCGCTGCAGTGGTCTGTTGGACTATCTCGTCCTCTCGGGTGGCATCCAAGATGGCTTCCTTGGTCTTTTGGGCAACGTCCCGAGCCATTCTCATAGCCGGAGTCAGTCGTCGCTTCTTTTCCCGTCTGCTGAGGACGGTTTTGAATTCGGAAAATGTTTCCATATCCGTATCCAAAGCCTCCAGAGCCTCGGGACGTTGCTCGGTGACGGCCAATAAGTGCTCCTTACGGGCCAACGCACCAACACCTTCCAGGGCCGCGGTTAAACGGTCCGGGAACCAGGTAGGGAATCGCTCCGAGAGAGTGTTGAGACCCCTGAACGTCTTAGTTAGGCCGAAATCCATCAGCTTCACTTCTTCTGCGCTTAATTGATCGATTAAACTCCCTCGGAGGATTCTCGGGACCTCCTCATCATCCTTCGCCCAATCCTCATGCTGGTGTGGGGGCAGGATGTTAACTGCTCCCCCTCCAGACGAACTCCCACCAGCAGCCTCGTCCAGCTTTCCGGCCTCGTCCGAAGTATCCATTGCTGGAGACTCCGAACTTGACTCGGTTTCCTTCGGAGGTGGCTCCGTGGGGGTTGGTACCTGTTGCAAAGGTCCCGGAGGTGCCGGTTCTTTGAACGTAGCACTCACTATGTCGGCCAGAGCCTTCCGAGTAGTGCAACCTTCTGTGCTCCTGTCTGGGGGTTGCCTACATCCATGGCCTCCTCTTCGTAAGGCTCCACTGAAGCGGACACAGTGTTACTCGTCTTCGGACGAGCTCCGCCGCTACCTTGCCCCGTCACCACAGCGGAAGCTGTTATGCCGGCGATGGCCGCGGCTGGAGCCGCCATGGCAGCACTCGTGTCCAATCCCTTCGAGAAGGACAACAAATCCATTGCCGGAGGCGTAGTCTCCGGAACTGAAACAGTGGCAGTCTTTTTCCCAGTGTTGCCCTTCCCCTTCGGGGTGGTTTCAGGCTTCACCGCCGCAGCAAGGATCGATCGGAGATCCAACTTCCCCTTACCCTTCTTAGGATCTTTCGCAGCGGTACTGCTAACCGGCGTCGGACCCTTTTTTTTCGGATCCTTTGCCACCGTGCTACCGGTAGGCTTCGGATACGTCTTCTTAGGGTCCTTTGTCGCAGACGTCGGATCCTTCTTCTTCGGATCCTTCGGCCCCGTAGTGCTGGTAGGCTTAGGATCAGTCTTCTTAGTACTCGCAGTACTACTTTTCTTAGGGTCCGGCTTTTTAGGCTCAACCTTGGGTTGAGGCTTCTTGCCGGCACCGGACTGCTTAGTCACCTTGGTACTGGTCCGAGAATCGGACGACTTCGACCGACTCCGACCAGTTTTCTGTCCACCACGAGTTGTCGGACTCGGGATGTCACTCTCCTCGCTGCTGTCCTGCATCGACAGCCTACGGCTCACCGCCTGCTTAACAGTCGGTGAGATACTCAAGTTGACCAATCGGGACGATCGGAACGTACCTCCGGATGGTTCGGGCTCTTGTTCGGAGAGCACGATTCCCTCTAGCAGAATGGAGTCCTCACTGCCCGTCGGCGATGGGGACTTCCGGATCGACAGTCATCGACAGTCATCTCTGCTAAACTCTCACTGAGCTCATCACCGGAGTGGTGTTGAGCTTCAACTAGTCCCTTGACAGCGGAAGCCGTCTCGGGGTCCTCGTGTGGTTCAGACTGGTGGAGCTGCTGCTCTGCCATCCTCACCATTCTACGGGTGTCGTTAGACGGGGGGGTTTTGACGGGAAACACAAAGTTTCCCGCCGCCCTCTCGTGTCTCAGCGACCACTAGAAAGAGTACTCACGCTTACCGACTCTTTTAACTACTTTTCTCTTCCAAAGGTTGCCCAAAAACACGTTCTTCCGCTGCCGACTGCCGCCGCTATTGACCCGTGCCGAAGCCGAAATCAATATGGCGGTTCCCTCGCTTTTGTTTTTAAAACAAAGCGCATGCGTGGCGTCTCGCATGATTAGACGCGATCCCGTTATCCGGCGTGACCTAATTCCTGTTTAATCAGGCCACGACCTCTCCCGCCCGCAGCTCGGGCTGTAGGGATCAACATGCCACTCGGGCAGCTCCCCAAAAGTCGAATTTACTTCGAATAAAGAGCTCATCGGGAGTATTAGTGAATATATATGGGAAATCAAAGATTATCCCACTGGATTATCCGTCCACCACCCTCTGGGATCACTCTTCATTTCTTTTCCATTGACTCTGAGCGCCCCTGTCGGTAGCACACATACAACATATAAAGACAATACAGGACACCACACTCGTTGTGTAAACAAGCTAGGTTACGGCCCCCCTAGCCACAAGCCTAGGGCTCCGTCGAACGGGATTACCATTCGCATCAAGTAACCTGGCCGAAGGACACTCATTCTTAACTAATAATCCAGCCTTGATTTTAGTTTTCCGTGCCCTTCTTCCTTCGCCTGCCGAGACTTTCTTTTTCACGGTCTTTCGGAGTTTTCTTCCTACCCGCCGCTTGGGGGTATCCACCAACACCCCTTCCAAGGGTACAAATTTAGCCTCCGAACTCTCTTCCTCCACCTCCGTTTCCGGGGTGAGCTCCCTCGCAGCCCAAGCACGTAACCAAGCCACATGGCTCGTCCGGATACGCCCTGCTGCAGACTGGATCAATACAGTCGTCTGACTGATGCATTTGACCACAGTGTGTGGTCCATCCCAGTTATTCGCCAGCTTGACATTACAGAGTGGTTCATGTAATCGGATCACCTTATCCCCCACCACAAACCGCCGTAATTTCAATCCGGTGTCATAACCTACCTTCTGCCAATTAGCAGCTTTGAGCAAATGAGCCCTAACTGTTTCATAGGCAAACTTAAACCTCTCACGGAGAGATTCCACAAATAGCACCGTACACGGTGCCTCCGGACTAATCCCTACCACTCCGAACACCAAGTCCGCTGGCATGATTAGATCCTCCCCGAACACCAGTAGGTTCGGAGTGCAATTTGTTGAACTATGGACCGTATTATTATACGCATGCACCACAAATTCGCATTGATCATCCCAATCATCCATATGGGAGTTCACTAATGGCTTCAGAACCTGGATCAAGGTCCGATTAAACTGCTCCACTTGTCCATCGGACTGGGGTCGGTACGGATTGGTCCGAGTTTTGCATATAGCCAACTGATGGCACATAGCAGCCCATAACTTTGATTCAAATTCCCTCCCTTGATCGCTATGTAACATCAAGGGAGCCCCCAGATGGAGAATCCACCCCTTCACCAGTGCTTCCGCACAAGTGGCAGCAGTATGATCCTCCAAGGGGTACACTCTTGTGTATTTGGTATAGTAGTCCAAGACTACCATCATACACGTATTCCCCTTCGGAGTGGGTTTTATCCCACTAATAATGTCAACAGCTATCTGAGCAAACCTTACTCCGAATGGCTCTTGTTGCAATGGCAATTTGCCCAGTACTGGACCAGGCTTGCCCAGTCAGCATGCGGGACATGTCTCAATCCACCTCAAGAGGTCACCAGACATACCCGGCCAATAATATCTCCGACTCACCCGTTCCAGTGAGCGTTTCTTTCCGAAATGCCCACTTGTGGAGTGGCCGTGGCGATAGTACAGTATGTCCTTCCGCATAGCGGCCGGGATTACCATTTGTAATACCCTCCGCTTTCCTGGACAAGACTTCCACCTGCACAGCAACGCATCCCGCATCTCTAGTCCATGGAACTGAGCCAGGAAGCGTCGCATTTCACGGTTTTTTAATGATATCTCGGGTCTCACTGGACAGACCCCTGAAGGGACTAGCTCCCTCAGTCGTGCTATGGTAGGATCGGCTATCTGGTACGTCCTTATGAGTAGAAACACTAGTGTTGTGAGTATTGGACGATGAACTGTGACCAGCGCTGCCCCCTAGTGAGCGTGGTGGGTACCACAGCCACCGGCGGCCTGGTCAGCCATTCACACACCAGCAGCCACATGCAGTGGCAGGACCTTAGCAGCTCCCATTAGACATTGCATATTATTTTCTTTTTTGTTTATATCTGAAAATGTTTACGTTAATAAAGGGGCGGTGACAATAAATATAGTCACATTGCTCGAGACCAAATCTAATCATAATCACCTGCCTCGTGTCTCCTTCATCAGGTTCAATAGTGTCGGTGGACCAATCAAACAGGTTCTGTAACAACCCATCATAAGGCAAACGCACACTCGCTACCACGGCATTGTGAGCACCACAATCCCCACACGTCGGACGCAAACAACGGCGGACCTGACGTCTACTTAGGCAGTCAGCATTGATATGCTTCGTGCCCGCTCGGTGTTGGATATGAGAGTTCTCCAACCCGGACTCACTGAGGTGATTCAACCACCGACCAATCATCCCCTCCGCGTCCTTAAAATTAAGAAAGCCACCTCAAGGCTGAATGATCAGTCCGTAATGTGAAATTACCTCCATACAATAAGTGCCGAAACTTCTTAGTGTACACCACCACCGCCAGCAGCTCCCGCTTGGTAGTGCAATAATTTCTCTGTGCCTTGTTCATTCTGTTACTAGCGAACGCCAGCGGGACCTCTACTCCGTCCTGGATTTGGGACAATGCGGCCCCTTTGCTCTCATTGCTCGCATCAGTGTCCAGGATGAAATGCCCCTTCTCCATAGGGTATCTCAGAACGGGGGTGGTTCTAGTTTCCCTCCTTTCTGGGAACTTTTGGGCTCGGAGCCGTACACTCCGCAGCAAAATGACCGATCTCCAAGCATCTATAACACTTGGCGGTCCTCCGGTTGATCTTCCTCCTGTTGGGCTGAGTAGCCCCCTGAATGGAAGTCATCATCTTCTCAAACAGTGCCGTGAAGAACGCGGCATCCATCATCGGAGCCTTTTCCTCCGAAGGTTCCTTTTTCGTAGGAGGGTCTCCACCCCCCTCCAGCTTCTTATTCTTCCACAGTGGTTTAGAGGATTTCCCATTCCTCTTTGACTGAGCCGCAGAAGCCGTCGCCTCCTCCTCGCTGCTCTCACCTTCCGACTGTTCCGGAGAACACTCTTTGATGGCGGAGGCCCGGGTTGGTACCCAGTCTCCCAGCAGCGACTTTTTGAGGGCGTGTATATCGATGGCCTTAAAAAGATCATCCAACGACGTATCCGCCCTCCAAGTGTCATACACTGTTTGTTGTACGTCTGGGTCCCTCAATCCGGAGACGAATTGAGAGAACAATTCCTTGGAAAATAAGGCGTCATGGATCCCTGAAGTAGGATGTACCTTCTTCAGGAGTCTCATCAATGCAAGTCCGAAAACCCTCGGAGCCTCGTTCTTGCATTGCACCCGCTTCTTAAAAGCGACCATCGGATCCGTCCGGGCGGAGCCTCCGAACAATACAGTGCAGATCTCCACCAGCTGTTTGAAAGAGCCCTGCGGCCCGCATTCCTCTTTCCACTGTTCAACTGCCATCAGGCCGTCTCCTAGGCGCAATCCCTTACAGATGTAAGGAATAGCATTGTGTTGATCCCAACCACTCAGGTTGATATCCTCCACTGTGGCTCCTAGCCATTCCTCTCACGAGTTTCTCTGCCAGTAAGGGCTAGGTTCACTAGCGATCCGTCGGGCTGCGTTGGACGATCTTAGAGGTGATCGACAAGCATTTGGAAATGGCCGTCGAGGCATCCTGTTCCACACCTACGTTGTGCAACCCTATCCCCGCTATAGCAGGGTTAGTATCGTACAGCTCCTGCAACTCCGTACTAAGAATTGACTGTCTCGGAGCCTTCTTCGGACTTTTCGACCCTGGAGTCGCTCCCGTTTGCGGTGCGTGTTTCTGTCTCTCTAGATACGCTTGGTACGTACCATACGCCACTAGGTCCTTGGTGGGATCAATACCCTGACTGAACCACCAATTCTTTTCCAGATCTGTCATGTACTGGCATTGCTAGGCCAGAGCGAACAACTGTTGATGCTCGGCCTTCTCCTTCTCCAATTGCTTGGCCTGTCTCTCCGCCTCCTGCTCTTGTTGAGCTTGCTCCAGCTTGGCTTTCGCGGCCTCGCCGGCAGCCTTCAATTCCTCTGCTCGCGCTCTCAGTACTGCCGCCTCTTGTTCGGCCAGCTCCTCTGCCATCGCAGCGTTTTCACGCATCCGCTTCTTTTGTTGTTCCAAGACAGCTTCCTGTTGTCGGAACACCTCCCTTCTCTCATTTTCAAGTGCTCTCTGCTCCTGAAACATTTTGTTTGTCTGACAGGACTGCCATTTGGACAAACTTCCCGGGTAAGGTAGCTCTTGGCAGCCTCTTCCTGAATGGACGCCTCTTTCTGGCGTTCAGCCTCCAATCGTTGCTCCTCTATGTGCAATTTCTCCTGCTGTGTAGTTACCAACTCCGACAACGGAGTTTGTCTCTCCGAACTACCAGTCCCTGCTGCTACAGAGACTATTTCTTTTGTGATTGGACGGATGCCAGTCATACCCACCCTCGGGGAGTATACACTAGCCATTCCTCTACCCCTTGCTCGGCCGACCCTACCTGGTCGACCCGGCGTTGAAGCTGATAGAGCCTGTTCTATTGTCACTCCGCGCCCACCTGGCAAGTTCGGAGTGTCCGAGAAGCTCATGAAATGGCCAGCTGTCGGGCTCCCATTATCTGCTGAAGTGAAAGAGGTGCTACTGTCCTGTAGGCTCTGACGTGCTTCTAACAAGAATGTCTGTATAGCAGCTTTCTTTGTTCTTAACACATCACACTCAGTGCTCAGACTCTGACGTGTCTCCTTTAGTCTGTCCGTATCCCGAACAAGTTCAGTACGCAACCCTTCTGCTTTGGACACCATGGTGTCCCTGGCCGAACAGATCTGATTTAACTCCGTATTTGCGGAGATGAACTCGGATCGAACCGCCTCTAGGTCCGCAGTCTTATGGTTGAACTCAGACCGGACCACGCTCAAAGACTGTGCAAGTCTCTCGTTCTCTTCCAGCAAGGTTGAGAGCCTTGCATCCTTCTCCTTTATTTTGGAGTTTCGGTGCGTTATTGCACCCTCCAAAGCAATCAGATTGTCTGTCCATTCCATAGACTTCGCTTGAATGGTCAACAATTCCCTTTGGGCCAGCTGTAGGCATCCCTGCACCCTGGCTTCTCGCATGTCGTCAAAGCGACGCTCATCCGGATTGCCATACATCCGGGGTATCGGAGCGGCTGCTCTTGATCCGCTAATGTTAAACATTGACAAATTCATCTCTTCTAATGAACGACTCATTATCTCCGGACCTCTTGGTCTTGGGGTTTTATCCCCTCCTGCTGGCACGGCTGTTCCTCGTAGAACATCCGCGCTCCGTGTTGGGGTATCTGCCTCTTCGCCGGCAAATGACCCCTCCGAAGACAAGGCTAATGCCTCATCGGGAGATCTCCGTGCTCCGGCCAGAGCACGCGGTCTGTGCTTTGCACAGGCTAACCTGCCTCTTACTCAGAACTGGTCACGGCACCAGTGTAATAAACGATACTTTGGTCCTCTATAATATTGTTATAGTATTAAGTAAAGGAACAAAGCCAACACAGTTTGGATCAAGTGTTACAGGTTGCGAATCAATAGGTTTATTCAGTAACCTAGACAGGCAAAGCTCTAGCAGTGCGAACTCCCTATAGAGTTCGGAACGGGTCAGTAGGCTTGCAGCCGATATGATTGCGGGGCCTCTGTCCTAGCGTGGATCCAGAGTGACCGACGAGTCCTATCGGATGCTGGGTATATATAGGCAGCCAGCCTGCGCGCGCACACGCAGACCGGAAGCCTATAGCGACCTCTGTCCATACCCCAAGCCCGAAGCAGATGCTGCCACCTGCCGTCGGGCTGAAGGGTTCGGACGGAGTTCGCAACACAGCATCCAACAGAACCCGTCATATAAACCCCGCATAACCCTAGCCCCTACAAAAGCATGATATAGGATATATATCTCGGGTTCTGTCCAGATCGTCCAGGTGCCAAAGTCCCTTTTCTAGCCTAACCACAATGTATTCAAAAAATTATGGGATACATAGTTCTCTATATAGGGTTAGGCCAAATTTAAAAAAAAAAAGGTAATACAGGTGTCAAAGTCCATCTGAGGTGTGGGAACTCATACGAGGGCCTAAGGATGCCAATGAGGTATTGCAACCCCATACTGTTGGGGGGGGGGGACGCCAGTGATGGCTGTGCTGTCCCAAACCAGGGCTTGATGGCCCCAGTGATGGCTGTACAAGCCCATACAAGGGCCTGATGAATCCAGCAAGGGGTGTGCGAGCCCAAAGAAGGGCCTTATGACCCCAGTGATGGCTGTGCGAGCCCAAACAAGGGCCTGATGACCCAAGCGATGGCTGTGCGAGCCCAAACAAGGGCCTGATGACCCCAGTGATGGCTGTGCTAGACCAAACAAGGGCCTAATGAGGTATTGCAAGCCCATACTGGGGAGGGGGACCCCAGTGATGGTTGTGCTGTCCCAAACAAGGGCTTGATGGCCCCAGTGATGGCTGTGCGAGACCAAACAAGGGCCTAATGACCCTAGCGAGGGCTGTACGAGCCCAAACAAGGGTCTGATGACCCCAGCAATGGCTGGTGACTGAATTGAGGGATCTGTGAGCTCATTCGAGAGCCTGGTGAATTTAGCCAGGGCTGTACAAGCCCATACTCGGGCCTGATGACCCCAGCGATGGCTGTGCGAGACCAAACAAGGGCCTGATGACCCAAGCGATGGCTGTGCGAGCCCAAACAAGGGCCTTATGACCCCAGTGATGGCTGTGCGAGCCCAAACAAGGGCCTGATGACCCAAGCGATGGCTGTGCGAGCCCAAACAAGGGCCTGATGACCCCAGCGATGGCTGTGCGAGCCAAGAGAAGGACCATATAATGCTAGCGATGGCAGTGTGAGCCCAAAGAAGGGCCTAATGGTCATAGCGATGGCTGTACAAGCCCATACAAGGGCCTGATGACCCCAGCAATGGCTGTACGAGCCCATCCGAGGGGCTGGTGACTGAATTGAATGATGTACGAGCTCATACGAGGGCCTGGTCAATCTAGCAATGGCAGTACAAGCCCATACAAGTGGCTGATAACCCAAGGGACGGCTGTGCGAGCCCATACAAGGGCATGGTGACTGAATTGAGGGATCAATGACCTCTCGTCTGACCTTGCCTGTCCTATTTTTAGCTATTTGGGCATTTTGGCCTCTCTTACCCGATTCTTAGCTATATGACCCCTCCTTTGACCTCTCCCACCCCATAATTAGCTATCTGACCCCTTGTTTGGCCTCTCCCACCCGATATTTAGCTATCTGATCCTTCGCTTGGCCACTCTCCTCCCATTTTTAGCTTTCTGATCCCTTGTTTGGCCTTTCTTAACCAATTTTTAGCTATCTGACCCCTCGTCAGGCCTTGCTTACTCCATTTTTAGCTATCTGCACTTTTGTTTGGCCTCTCCCACCACATTTTCAGCTATCTGACCACTTGTTTGGTCTTTCTTACCCTATTCCAAGCTTTATGACCCTTCATTTGTGTTCACCCACTCATTTGTTTGGCTCGCCAATCCCATTTTTAGCTACATAAATAAATGTATATAACCCCTTCTTTTGCATCTCCGATTCTGTTGGCCATTATATGGCACTACACTGCAATATAGTTTAAATTGAGGTAGGAGAGGCCAAACAAATGGCCAGATAGCTAAAAAATGGAATCAGAGAGGAAAAACAAGGGGTTGTATAGCTAAAAATGGGATGGGAGAGGCCGAACAAGGGATCAGATACCAAAAAATAGGATGGGCTGCTCCGAACAGGGGTTCAGATAGCTGAGAATGGAGTAAGCAAGGCCTGACGAGGGGTCAAATAGTTAAGAATTTGTTAAGAGAGGCCAAACGAGGGGTGAGATTGCTAATAATAGGAGTCACCAGGCCCTAGTGTGGGCTAGCACAGCCATCGCTAGGGTCATTGGGCTCTCATATGGGCTCATACAGCCATCACTGGGGTCGTAAGGTCCTTGTTTGGGCTCGCATACCCATTGCTGGGTTGATCAGGCCATAGTATGGGCTTGTACAGCCATTGCTGGGTCATCAGGCCCTTGTTTGGGCCAGCATACCCCTTGCTGGGGTCATCAGGCCCTTGTTTGGGCTCGCATACCCCCTGCTGGGTTCCATCAGTCCCTAGTATGGGCTTGTTCACCCCTCACAGGGGTCATCAGGCCCTTGTTTGGGCTCGCACAGCCATCGCTGGGGTCATCAGGCCCTAGCATGGGCTTGTACATCCATTGCTGGGTCATCAGGCCCTTGTTTTGGACAGCAACAGCCATCACTGGGGTCCCCACATCCTTGTACTTGTATGGTTTTACACCACTTGCTGCCGCCCCCCCCCCCCGCAGTATGGGCTTGCAACACCTGATTAGTTTCCTTAGGCCCTCGTATGAGCTCGCACACCTCAGATGGACTTTTACACCTGTATTACCTTTTTTTCTTTAACTTTGGCCTAACCCTATACAGTAAAACTTGGTAACAACGAGGTACCTACAACCACAGTAGCTACCTCGTTGTAAGCAAGTGCTCGTTGTAACAGAGGTAAGATCAGACACCTATCTAAATTCTAAGAAGGGTACCGTAGGCGTACCAGTGGCGGGGGGGGGGGGGGCGGGCGGCGCAGGGTCGCAGGGGAGGGGGGCGTGTGAGCACCCTCACAGCTTTATTTGGGCGGCACAGACACAGGTACGGATTTGTGAGGGGGGTATGGACAGGGGTAGGCTGGTGGTGGGGCTGTGAGAGGCCCTCACAGCTTTATGTGGGCGGCACAGGTACGTAGGTACGGATTTGTGAGGGGGTACGGACAGGGGTAGGGGGTCGATGAGAGGGCCTCACAGCTTTATTTGGGCGACACAGGCGGCACCAGTGAGGGGTGAGGGGACAGGGGCTGTCGCTTTGATATGGCATTTTGAACCATCACAATGTTATCTTATATATGAGGGGCAATTACTCCAATAATTACCTCGTTATAATCAAGTTTAGTGCAAGCTTAGCTTGTTATAACGAAGTTTCTTTATTATAGAAATGTATAGAGGAAATTCAGGTGATGGCAAATATCCTCGTTATAAGCAAGTGCTCGTAGTATAGCCAAGTTTTACTGTATAAAGAGGTATATATCCCATAATGTTTAGAACACATTGTGGTTAGGCTAGAAAGGGGACTTTGGCACCTGGCCTATCAGAACAGAACCCGATATATATATCCTATATCATACTTTGAATAACTATGGTGTTATGTGCATCTGAAGATTCAATAAAATATGTTGAGGTGAGGCTAGAAAAGGGACTTTGACACCTGGACTACTTTTTTTTTTTTTTTTAATTTGGCCTAATTCTATAAAACTACAATCTCTGGGCTGTTCCAGAATTAATAGAATACATTGTGGTTAGGCTACATAAATACTTTGGCACCTGGACTATCTGGACAGAACCCCAGATATATATCCTATATCACTTTTAATAACTCTGGTGTCATGTGCATCTATGGAAATGAATCAAATACAGGATAATGGGTGGTTAGGAGAAAAAGGGACTTTTGCACCTGGACTACTTAAAAAAAATCATACATCATGATTTGAATATTTTGTTTTAATGTGCATAAATATAGAAATATAATTATTGCAAAATGTCTTAAGTTTTCAAGTTAAGCCCTCCCTTTTCCCTCAGGGCTTTAGAGCCCCACCACCCACATTATGGCGTTATGGTACCTCCAGCCTCCTCCAGCCTCCTCCAGCCCCCACCAGCTGATAAGGAGCTGTGGTCAGGTTATGTTACCGTCCACTGTGTGGACGGTCCAGGAACCATCGGGACTAGGGTGGGGGGGGCGTAAAAAATGTCGCCCCTCCTCGCGCGAAATCTCACCACCCCCCCTGTAATTAATAAATGAACAATCCCCAACGCCACTCCAAATAATGTCCTTGTTTCTCATCACAAAGTCATGACGAGGGCGCTTTTTTATTTTTTATTTATTTTTTATTTTCTTTTTTTCTTTTGCTGGGTACCAAATAGGTGGGGAAATGTTGAGCCTTGGCAAACTAAATTCATATTTCAGTGATCAAGAAATTATCAATCAGCAAACATTGGTCACTGCAAAATGTGGGATAAACGTCTGACAATAGGTAGCCAAACCGTTAAACGATTTCACATGTTTTTGGGATTTTGGTGTTGGAAACTCCCTAATTGATTTAACTTTGTCTGGGTTTGGATGTATGCCATGTTCAGATACCACAAAGCCCAAAAACGTGATGGTTTTAAAAGCAAAATTACATTTGGCTTTCTTGAATTTTATATTAGCCTTTCTGAACGCTGAAAACAAACCATTCAAATCAGTTAAATGATCTTCCCATGTTGGTGACGCGACTATGATGTCGTCAATGTAGGGTAGACACGAAGGTAAATGTTGCACGACATTGGCAATAACATTGTGGAACGCCTTCGGTGATGTAGATAATCCCATCGGCATGGTTCTTTAATGCCAAGTTTTACCCGGCGTGGCAAAAGCTGTTAGATTTCTATCTCTTTCTCTTAAAGGTATTTGAAAAAATCCTGAGTAGGCGTCTAACGTTGAGAAATATTTTGCCTTCAGATTTCCGACCTCATTTAAAGTGTCATCAATTATTGGGAAATTGAAAGCTTGGTTTTTAATTTGTTGGTTTAAATGTCTGAAATCAACGACTATCCTAAAGGATCTTTTACCATTAACAGCCTTGCCCTTTTCCACTAAGAATGCGGGACTACACCATTCAGTATGTCCTGGACATCTTTCTATTACCCCAGCTTCCTTCTGTCCCTTCAATAGATTTTCCATGATTTCTTTACGACCTGGCGAGGTTCTATAGGCCATTATACAGTAAAATTCCGCTATTACGAATTCGGTTATAACGAATTTTCGGGTATAACAAACAAATTTCTGTACCCAAATTTCTTTCCATACATTTCTATAGTAATAAAATCTCATTATAACGAATTGTTTTTCATTTCAATTCGTTTATAACGAATTATTTTTGGCCAAAAATAATTTTGTCTATAATTTTCCCGTCACCTAGGGCAAGCTATTAAGGTATTATAGGAACCGGTTATTGAGCCAGAGGACTTCTGCCTTTGATATCCACTCATTGTGGCCGCCCCTACCCCTCCCCAAGCCGCCAGTTTACCTGTCCATAAAGCCCTCCCGCCCAGCTAACCTCCCACCTACCTGTGGCCGCCCCTACCCCTCCCCAAGCCGCCAGGTTACCTGTCCATGAAGCCCTCCTGCCCAGCTAACCTCCCACCTACCTGTGGCCGCCCCTACCCCTCCCCAAGCCGCCAGTTTAAGATGGCTTGTGCCGCCTCCCTGGTGCCCTGGCGGCTTGGGGAAGTGTAGGACGTTATGTGGAGGTGTTAGGGAGCGTTCATTATTTATGGCCGGGGGGGGGGGGGGGCTGAGCAAAAAAGGGGGGGGGGCCACTTTTTTTAGGGGTATTCGAAGGGGGGGGGGTCTTTTTTTTAAAACCTATTCTTAGGGGGGGGGGGGTCATTTTTTTTAGGGGTATTCCTGAAAATGTTGCGAATTTGGTACGTGAAAATGTCGCGGATTTTGGTAATAGTCTGTGTTATATTTCACCAAATTATGTCCAAATTTTCCAAATTGTCCTTGGGGGCATAGCCCCCAAACCCCCTTACAAGTACCTTATTGTGTCCCTGCTGACATCCAGCTTCGTGCTTCATTTACTTTGGCTTTGCCTCCCCCAAACCAAAGTCAAGTTGCTTCTCACACCCCTCGTTATGGCTGGCAGACTGTTTGACAGATCGGCTGTTTGACAGATCAGCTGTTTGACAGATTTTCTAAATTTCTGGGACTATTCGACAGGACTATTTGCCTGGCTTTATTTTTCAACAGGACTATTCGACAGATCTGTACTTACGCTATTAACTCCAATTCTAGTTGGAATATTTACACACTTTTTGTAGCTCTGGAAGGCCTAATTTGACAAGATGCTGGTTATAAGATGGGATTTTGTGGTGTGATTTGTACAATTGGTGTGGGTAGGTTGAGAAACCTTCTGGTAGGCAGAGTTGATTGTAAGCTTACTTTATAAAGAATTAATCCAGATGATCTTCTGGCAAAACGACTGCAAATAGAGACAGAACCCCATCTGTCAGTGCATCACTTTGGATTCGACTTGAACTTAATGTTGAAGGATAGAATGCATCCAATGCATCTGCAGGCCAGTAACCCACTGACCCAGCCCCTACATACCTCCCATCCAACTTGAACCACACTGAACTAGTCTCAGGCTAAAGTTTTTTTGACATGGGACTACCTGACCTAGCTGTTAAACCAAACCCCTGGTGGGATGACCATTTGCCCTGTGCCGCATGAGAATATTTATTTTGGTCACACAAATTCATCACTCTAATTTCTCCATTCCTCTGCCTACACGTGTATACAGCATTCTCTCAAGTAGAGCTAATGCTGGGTTTCTCCTTGGAACAATTCGTCTTTCAGTAAATTCAGTCATCATTTCTAAGGCTAACATATCTTTCAAGATTTACACCATACCTTGTGGAAGTAGTCTCACTCTCAGTTTCGAGTTTATCCCACATTCTCCCATCAGCAAAATATGACCAGCAGTTTTTCAAAATATCCTTGGGGGAAGCCTGCCTATACTCCCCTCTTTTAGTTACACTAATACAGAGCTGCACTTTGTAACACTCTGGTTAAATCTCACTCTTTAAATTCATCAAAAATTGAGGTCTGGGCTCAGGCTTTTAGAACTGCTATTATCATGGACACAGTAATTTACAATGATTTGCAGCATTTCCTGAGTGGCCAAATCAAGAAGCTATACCATTGCAGGAAGCTACTGCACATACAAAGTCAGACCCCGAGAATTGAGATCTCAGTCTTGAAGGGCAAAAACATTCAGAGTTATAGATTGTCTGAAGTCTGAACAACCAAAAGAGTATCTCATCAATAGTTCTTTTGTAAGTGTTGTTGGTCTACTTGCAATGAATGATCCGTTGGATAATTAAGTCTGACATAAATTTGGGTGCAGTGTCACCCTTAATCTGAGATTCCAATTCCTCACTCATTTAAGTTAGCCTCAGTTCCGCAAATCTTTTATCCACCACCGTGCAACAATATGGCTAGAACAATTTATAGTTGACCTACTATAAATTCCTGTATATAGCCTGTAACTTGCATGTAAGACAAAGGCTCATGATCATTGTTCACCATTGAGGGTTATTTCATGAGACAAAGCAGACAAAATTAGTTTCAACGATCTATCGGATTCAACATCAGACCAGCTTCTGCCTGCAACCGGACTGGTTGGACTAACAAGGCCTCACCGTACTGTTGTAATATTTCTAACAACCCTTGTACAACCGGCACTCCCAGCTTGGTAGAGGGTATAACGGCATGAGGGGTTATATGCACCAGGGGATATATAAACACCACAGTATGTAAATCTAAAGATGGTGAGTGTCTGAAAGGCCAGGATTACATACATTCAACTAGTACAAGCCAATTTCGTTTTTTGTTAAAAAGGAGTAAAAAGCAATCTATGGTGGAAGGGGGGGGGTCACTTTTTTTTCACCTATTCCGAGGGGGGGGGGGGTCACTTTTTTTCCACCTATTCCGAGGGGGGGGGGCCACTTTTTTTTGACGTATTCGATTTGAAAAATGCTCGCCCCCCCCCCCCTGCCATAAATAATGAACGCTCCCTTAGTGCGACTTCTAGCGCCTCCCTGGTGCCCTGGCGGCTTGGGGAAGTGTAGGACGTTATGTGGAGGTGTTAGTGCAACTTCTAGCGCCTCCCTGCTACCCTGGCGGCTTGGGGAAGTGTAGGACGTTATGTGGAGGTGCTAGTGCGACCTCGGCCACCTGTTTGGTCTTGTGTACGGGATGGGAGGGGGGGGGGGGGAGGTTTCTCTTTGATGTTTGAACATCCGTCACAGGAGAGGATGTAGGGGTGGGGTGGGGGTCTTTGATTCTTCCATCTTAGTCAGGTGAACTGCTCACCAGGTTTGTGAGATGTTCATTAGGCCAGTTCACTAGGCCTCCTTAAATAGGGTGAAGGGGACAGCCATCCCTCATTCACCAGCACCATGACTAGAGTACAGCACACCCTTCAGACCAAGGTTGATGCCATAGCAGCAGCAGAAACTGGGCAGAAGAAGTCACGAGTTGCTGCCCAGTTTGATATTAAACCAAGCACTCTCTCCACATGGTTGAAACAGAAGGACCACATCCGTGCTGAGTTCAAGAAGACAAAGCTGTCTTTCAATGGTTCCAGTCTGCAAGGAACAGGAACATTCCCTGCAGTGGTCCCATGCTGCAGGCTAAGGCTGAAGTCCTGGCTTTGAAGCTTGGTCACACAGACTTTAAGTGTAGTGTTGGCTGGCTCAACAGGTTCAGAGATCGTCATGGTGTGGTGTTCAAGGTCATCTCTGGTGAGGCCTCTGCTGTCCGTGAGGACCAGTATGCTGACTGGTACTCCAAAGATCTACCTGACCTCCTGCAGTCCTACAGTGCAGATGACATCTTTAATGCAGATGAAACTGGCCTCTTCTGGCGACTTCTTCCTGAGAAGTCACTTGTAATGAAAGGAGAGACTTGTAAGGGGGCAAAAAGTCCAAAGAAAGGTTGACTGTCCTGGTTGCTGCTAACATGTCTGGCACTGAGAAGCTGCCCCTCCTCGTCATTGGGAAGTCAAAGAATCCTCAGTGTTTCAGAGGGGTCGAATCCAAGCCTACAGAGTACAATAACAACAAGAAGGGCTGGATGACAGGTGCCCTGTTTACAGAGTGGCTTCAGGAGCTAGACAGGAAGTTTACTCTGCAGGGTCGGAGTGTGGCTATGGTGGTGGACAACTGCACTGCCCATCCACACCTGACCACACTCAAGTCCATCAAACTAGTCTTCCTGCCCCCCAACACGACTAGTAAGACCCAGCCCATGGATCAGGGCATTATCAGGAACTTAAAGTGTCACTACAGGAGGTCCATATTGCAGAAACTTGTGGACTCTGTGGAGAGTTCCGACCCTAAGTCTCTTACTGTACTGGATGCAATCAAGAACATTGTGAGTGCCTGGATGTGTGTCACACCAACTACAGTGTCCAACTGCTTCAGGCACTGTGGTTTTGTATCTCCTACTTCCCCTGAACCTGTGTCTGAGGCACTAGATGTGGACCTCAACAACAGGCTTCAGGATCTTGGGGTGGATGCTGACGACATGGATGAGTGTGCTGCTGAAGAAGAGGCTGAGATAGACACTTTTGCCCCAACCACAGATGAGGAAATCTTGGCCACAGTGCAGCAGATAGACACAACACCTGATGACGATGATGATCCACCACCACCACCTGTACCCACAGGTGCCCAGCCAAGAGCAGCATTTGATGTGTTACAAAGACTGTTCCAGGCCTTCCCTAATCAGCAGTCTACCCTCAGCACACTGAGTACAATGTAGATCGATGCTGAAAAGCTCCAACAATCAAGGAGAGTTCAGAAATCGATCACTGACTATTTTATTGTATGAACCTTACAACTGAAATATATAGGATATTTGTTGCAATTGTGAATGAAACAATATTAGTGATGGAACTGTTGCGTCTGCATTGTATCTATAAAATTATTTATTTTCATATTGTCTATATTTCACTTCATCATAACATCGTGAAGAATCCAATAAAGTATAAATAGACCTACTCCTGGGTTGTCTGCTTACTTATACATATAATAGAGGGTTAGGGACATATCTCCTACGATTTCTGGCTATATGAAGCTTGTCTACAGTGCTGTATTTGGATACAACGAAATTCGTTTATAACGAATTTTTTTGCTGTACCCAAGCACTTCGTTATAACGGAATTTTACTGTATTAACTGGCGTATAATCCCTTTTTAAATCTATTCGGTGGGTATATTCTGTTGTTGTCGTTAATTGGTTATCTTTGATGATATAAGGGTCACTATTCCTATCCAGCAATTTCCTCAACTCGGCTTTTTGATTGATTGTCAGACCCTTTTTATCGATCATATAATCACAAGCGTGGGAATCTACTGGTCTCTCTTTTAAATCATCTGGACCCATAAAGTTGTCCTCTACCCGTAGGGAGTATAAACCAATTATGGCGCCCTTTTTAATCTGATAATTCTTATCAGAAAAGTTAAATACCATCATGGGTATTTCATTACTAGTTTTAGTGGGCGTTACAACCCCTCTTTTCACACAATATGGTACATTAACTGATTTCCGCAAATTTTCTGTCACACCAATAGTATCATGCATAGACCTATTTGAAACTACAAAGGAACATACATAAGACTCAGCGTGAGGCGGGAAAGAAATGTTTTCATTAGCCCTGATCGTCAGGATATCCTGATCCAGGTTATGAAACTTAATACTAGACTTAGTAGTACGTAGAAAATCTACACCAAGTATTAGTGATCTACTTAATCTAGGCACAACATAGGACACATGTTTCAAAGACACATTCGACACAGTCATTGGGATTTCTATTCTGAGCCTAGCAACTTGTGATGCCCTATCCCAGTGGGCACAAAATTCTGTTCAACATTGAATCAATGTTGGATCAACTTTGAATCAACGTTGACAACCATTTATCAATGTTGATTCAATGTTCTGTGCCCACTGGGATCAGCCAGAAATACTCTAACATGACATCGTTCAGTTTTAAATTTTGATTTATCTAATATAGCTCTGTAGAACCTGTGCGAGATTACACTGATTGACGCACCTGTATCGACTAACGCTGGTATTTTGTAACTACAAATCACAACATTTATCTCTCGAGTAACTTCGATTATAGTTGTCTCGAGAAGGCGATGCAGAAGATTCCCTTCCAGATCTTGATGAGTTAGAATCGCGGCTGCTAGACCTGGATTTTGACTGTGATATAGATCTGTCATATTTGGACGCACTATTCTGTGGTCTGACACCTTTATCATTTTTATAACTTCTCCTAGAGCGGTCATTGAAGTTCACCTTTTTAGATTTAACTCTCATTTGCAAGGCATTGATTTTGGCCTTATGCAGTTGGATTGACTCCTGCAGATCTCCAGATGCAAAATTGTGCTGCTTTGGTATTGATCTATAAATGGCCTCTTGCTTTTCACCTTCGACAATGGCGTCTTCAATAGTTTTAGGGTATGAAGCCATGACTGCTTCTTTGATAGTGTGGTGCATATTGCTAATAAATAGCTCTACTTTAAAGTCACCTGACACATTCGTTTTAGCTAGCAGCTTCATCATATTGGTGCCATAGTCGCGCACCTTCTCCTTTTCACCTTGTTTATGATAGGCAGCACCTTTTTCCAATTCATCTATGGAGATGCGTTGGAATAGGGCAACAAAAGCATCATAGAACTTAACCATGTCCTCTGACGATTCCACCATCCTATAGGCTTGGTAATAATCCAAAGCCTCGGCGCTCAAGTATTGCGCATATCCATCAAGATAATATTTAGAATCTTCATGGATCTTGCGTGCATACATTAGGTAAGAGTTGATATGGTCTTTTGCTGAGAGCAAGACCGTCGGCCGTGAAAATGTATCTAATTTTCTGCCTAATAATTTTACTGCTTCTTTATGCTTGTTATAAGCTAAAACTTTATTCGGCCTGTCATTTCTACGATCCATTTTCGCTAAAAGTCTACTTTCTAAATCCTCAGCCATTTTTGCTCTTTTCTTCAAAAAGTCAATCTCCAGGTCATATTTGGCAAACATAGCCTCTGAACTACCAGGTTTCGGTGCATGTCCTGATTTTAATGCCTCCAAATCTGCTCTCAACTTAATAGTTTCTTTGCTAGCTACCTCTAATTGTTCTTCTTTATTTTGTTGCTGCTCATCATAGCGCTGTTGCAATTTCTGCAACTCGGCTGCCAGCGCTGCAATTTGCACTTTAGCTTCGTCTAAATTCTTACACTGATCCATAGCGACTGAGTCTGTTATTGACCAGAAAGTGTCGTTATTAAAATCCACTAACCCTAGAGATCTGTTTATACTAGTGTTAGGTTGTGAAACGGCACTATGGTCTAATGTTAGTGTATCACTGGATACGGTGTTATTTGCACCCAAAAATTCTACAACACTACGCGTTGTGTCACTTATCTGTTTCTTGTATTCGTCATCAGTTAGGTGTTGTCTGACCCCGGTCGGCGATCTTCTCCTGATTGGCGTTGAAGTCACTAGTTGTCCTAGATTCTGCAGACCCTCATAGGCTTCTTCAGGCAGTCTGCTCTTCAACTTCCGGAGCTTGTCTTTGTAGTCTGGATCTTGTCGAGACCTCCAGTCAAGCTGCTTGGACATCGGAGACGTTCATGTCCACCAACGGCTATGGTAGTTTACACCCACAAAAAACGACACCTTTTCACCTCGCTGCTTCATGAGAAGCACTCAAGACCGTCAGTTCTCCACCACATGTCATATCGGGCCATCGTCAATTAGCATTGGACTAATATCTGAGATTTGATATGCACGAAAGTAAGTAACACTACAAGCAGTGGTTAGGTGTGTAGTTTGGGTTTATTGTACATAAGGTCTACGATGGTATGCACCTAGTACCCTACCCAGCTCTCTCTGACTGGCTAGTAGCGTGTGCCCCTTATATACAATAGGGTGGTGCAGCGCCACTGGTGGTGGGTGTAGGTACTAGGTAGCAGGTGTTCGTGTGCTTTGTCCTCGGCTTGTGTGCGGGAACAAAGCAATCATATATGATATTCTTGGTTAAATAATAGAGGTTTGAGCCTTCATAATATCATACTAGCTCATTGCATTCGCAACTCTGTAAGCTTTAATTTGATACCAAATATGTCTGTATTTTCCATTTTTAATCATATTTTTCACTGAAAATTGCAACAAAAAAAATTTTAAATCCCAAAAAAGAGAACTTAAGAGACGCACGCGGTGATGAGAAACAAGGATATTATTTGGAGTGGCCTAAGGCTAAGGGTTTTCATGCACTTTCTGCCTCACTGGTGACCCTACACTGTAAAAATATTCCGTTGAATATACAGAGAATCAGTGTAAAATTTTACGGTGATTCATCATAACATATGATTACGGTGAGGCAATGTAAAATCAATCAATTTTACTTTGAATATCCGTAATCCAGTACAGTGAAACACCGTTTATTTTTACAGTAAGGGTTTTCATGCACTTTCTGCCTCACTGGTGACCCTACACTGTAAAAATATTTTGTTGAATATACGGAGAATCAGTGTAAAATTTTACGGTGATTCATCATAACATATGATTACGGTGAGGCAATGTAAAATCAATCAATTTTACTTTGAATATCCGTAATCCAGTACAGTGAAACACCGTTTATTTTTACAGTGAAACACAGTTTATTTTACGGTGAAGCTACGTTTAATTTGATTTAAGTTTTATCACACCAGGTGGCAGTTTGGTTCATGAAGAAATTTTCCTAGATGCTAGGAACACCATTTTTGTGGTGATAAGAAATATATATACAGACACAGCTGTAAGGTTTGCTCTGTAGCCATTCTAGAGTGACTTCTGCTCAGGGACTGGTATTACAAAGTGTCATGAAGCATTCTATAAGGCTTTCATAGACTAATTCCTAATGATTAGGTCTGAAGTCTTGACACTAAGATGATATTGCTGATTGGTACCAAATTGGGTTTGGAACCATATTGAGCATGGAGTTAGGTATAGGGGGATAAATGAACTGAATAACACTGGGACAAATCAGTTAAATTACACAAAATACCATTACAATTATTGTTTAGGCACTGAATCAGAATACAGTGATGTTTTGTATTCTGTCAAAATAACGGTGATTCACAGTTCCGTAGAAATAACGGTGACTTTGGGAAAAACGGTGACCCCGAAAATAACGGTGAAAATCCGGCACCCAGTGGTGCCAGTGAATCGCCATTATTTTAACGGTACTGAGAATCACTGTTAAAAATTGTATAACAGAGATTTCTTGTTTAAAAATAGCAGTGACAGTTCCGTAAAAATAACGGTGACTTAGGAAAAAACAGTGACCATAAAAATAAGGGTGAAAGTCCGGCACCCAGTGGTGCCAGTGAATCTCCGTTATTTTAACGGAAATGTTTTTACAGTGTAAGCAAAATGATTTTTTACCTACTTTTTACATTACTCTCTCATATGAAATTGTGCAGAAGAAAAATGTCATCAAAATCTCTAAGGTACAATGGTTATAGTTTATGAATTAAAAGATTTTGTGACCTGTAGGCCTATTACCCCACAATGGGGTAACACGGGACGTCATTGTGGGGTAAGAGTGTTGGGGGGCGTATTACGTGCGACAGCAAAATCCAAGATGGTATGATGCAGACAGTGTCTCAACATGTATTGATGTAGATCTACTGGTAACTCAACTGATAATAAAGAAGTATAACATTACTCTGACTCACAGCTTGTATGCTCCAACTTGGTGTCAGCAGTGGGGTCAATTTCAAACACTGGAGCTGTCAAGAGCCAGAGTCACCAGTAGCACCAGCAAGTCACAAGTGGGTGTCACCTTCAATTTCCATTCAGACTGTCTGGAAGTGGAGATTATAGTGTAGGCCTAATTGCACCAGATCTATGATAATTATCATACTAGCAGCCCTAATTGTTCCAACTCAGATCAGGACCCACCTTCATCTACCTGGTACACTAAGAAGACCCTGAGTGACGTTGTGGCGGAGGCTGACGAGGCAGTTAACTGGGCGGTCCAGGGAAAGGCCCACAAGGACATGCAGTTGAAGCGTGAGAGCAGCACATGCCACTGGTGTGGTGATAAAGGTGGCCCACATCCCTGGTCAAACTGTCCTGCCAAGGGAAAGACTTGCGAATGATCACTTCTCCCGCATCTGTCTCGAGACACAGGGGATAACCGCCGTCCAGTCCCAGGGCCGTGGCGCTGGCCAGTCATGTAGGAACCGCCAAGGGAGGGGAAGTTATCATGGAACGCCGAACAAACCTCCAACCGGCAACACAGTGTCCATGCAGTTCAAGCTGATGGCGACCAGGCTTGCACACCTGAGAGTGCCTACCCTCATGATCAGTAGGACGAACAGTGTTACTCAATTGGTGATGCATTTCAGGCCGGTGCAAGGAAGGGTCGTAAGTATTTTGCACACCTTCTCTTGTCGGACAAGGGGGACAGCTTTATCAGAACCTCGGTACAGATTGACTCTGCAGCAGGGATCAACACAATGCCGGAGCGCTTAGCTAAGACTGTTTCCCACTATCACCATGTCACGCTCACCATATCAACTTTTCCCATACAAATAGACCTCACCTGTGAAAACGCTTGGTCAGATCAACCTCCTGTGTGACCGCGGTAATCGATACCATGATCTAGTATTCAAGGTGCTAGCAGACAGTGACATTGATGACAAGCCTGCACTGCTTTCTGGTGAGGACAGTGAGAGTTTAGGTCTCATCAAGATCATGGCAGATGAGGTCCTCTGTCTTTCCTCAGATGTGGTATATGCAGCAGATTAGGGGCAATGCCAACCATCTCCAAAGACTATCCAGATTAATACCGCTCTCCAGACGCCTGCCACCTGCTGGCAAGCTAACTAGAAATTCCATCTTACGAGAGTACAAGAGCAGCTTTCAGGGCCTTGGATACCTTGGCCCCACTGTACATTTTCAAATGAAGGCAGACGTCATGCCAGTCCAGATGCCCAATCACCGGGTACCCGTCGCGAAGAGGGAGAAGGAGAAGGAAGTATTGGACAGGTATGTGGCCCTAGGGGTCATGGAGAAGGTGGATGAGCCCACCCCATGGTGATCGAATGCCCTCATCAGGGAAACCCCAAAGAAATTTCGGGTGTGTATCGACCCAAGTCAGACAGTTAATAAGGCGATTATGAGGCCTTTCTTCCAGATCTCCACACTGAAGGAGCACTTGCACAAGTTGGGTGATGCCAAGTGTTTTTCCCTCCTTGATGTCCTTGAAGGATTTTTGCACATCCCTCCTGATGAGGAGTCTTCACTGCAAACCACTATGATCACATCCTATGGCCGATACAGATGGCTGCGGCTGCCTTTCGGCATATCTAGTGCACCAGAGGAGTTTCAGAAGAGGCTCTTAGATGCCCTTGAAGGGCTTGAGGGCACAATATGCATGGCTGATGTGTTCTAGTGTATGGCGAGGGTGAGAGCTATGATATGGCCAAGGCCAACCATGACAGGAGACTAGTGGCTTTAATTGAGCGCTGTGTGGCCAAAGATATCAGACTGAACCCAGACAAATTCAAGTTTGCTCTCAAGGAACTCAAGTTCATGGGCAACATTATTACAGACAATGGTATGCGACCTGACCCAGACAAGGGGGCAGCCATTGTTGGGATGCCGACTCCAACCAACAAAGCTGGGTTGCTCAGGTTTATAGGCATGGCCACATATTTGTCACAGTTCTGCGAGAATTTGAGCTCAACCCTACAGCCACTTCGGATGCTAACAAAGGATGGTGCAAGCTTCATATGGTCAGACACACAAGAGCAAGCCTTCCAGTGCGCCAAGGCCCTCATCACATCAGCACCCACACTCCTGTACTACTGCTGGAGAAGCCTGTCACCTTACAGGTGAATGCCAGTGAGTCAGGACTGGGTGCAGCGCTCCTTCAACCAAATGCCAAGGGTGAGTTACAACCCGTAGCATTCAGCTCATGTCACCTCACTGAGACAGAACAACACTACTCTCAGATGGTGCATCGAGAAAGAATGTCTGGCAATATGCCAGGGACTACACAAGTTTGACCAGTGGCTATACGGGAAAGCTGACATTACAGTTTACACAGATCATAAACCACTGGTTCCGATAATGTCAAAACCACTACACAAGGTGCCTGCTGTAAAGTTTGGGAATTTGGACTAAAATATCATGCAGATATAGACACACTCTGGACTCCATTAAGTGCAAGTCATCTCTGTTTATTCAGTAAGGGTTCAGCAGCAGTAGACAATGCTGGCTTCTGATTGGTCGATAATATAGACATAATACTATGACATCTCCCCTTTTAATACCAGAAGTCTCTTGTTGACAGTCTCATAGTCTTCTGTTATATGACTTTCATCGATATGATACTTCAAACTGACTTTTCAAACTGACTGTTGGTTATGACTGTCTGTTATGACTGTATGACTCAGAAACTAATTATTTTGCTATTAAACGATCTGGCCTCTTAATACTTCTGCTTGAGCGGCGTAGTTCAGGTGTGGCAGCAGCTGCTGATTGACTAGTCCCTGAATCAACAGAACCAGAAGCACCAGGTGTCTCTACGGGACCTGGCATCGGACTCGCACAATATGTTTGCAGGTCTCAAACTGGTTTCTTGGGTGTCACACTCGGAGTTGGAATAGCTGGTTGGAGATGTCGTCTGTTTCTCCTAGTTGTTCCAGTCTCTGTCTGCACGACATACGACCTTGGTGTGTCAGCTGCACTGCTAACAACTCCCGGCCGATTCCAGCCCTCCTGGTTGTCGTCCTTCATGACGGTGCTCTCACCCGGCTGCAATGGTTGCAGGGGACGAACGCCATGTCGATGATTGTAATGCTCTGCATAAGTCTCCTTAGTCGCCTGATCTCTGTGGAGAACAGTCTCTCGGTCAGGCCACCTAGGCTCTAGGGTTGCTGAGAGCACTAGCTGTCTGGATATGGCGACCCTACATAAGCTGAGACGGGCTACATCCAGTTGCTGCTATCGGTGTGTCTCTGTAAACCATCAGACCTAACCAAGGGTCTGTTTGGCTGAGAAACCGCTTGGCAGTTTGCACGGCACGCTCTGCCTTCCCATTTGCATTTGGGATATACGGGCTAGAGGTGATATGACTAAACCCGTGCTTTAGCTCCAGCTTCTTGAAGTCAGCAGAGATAAACTGGGGACCATTGTCTGAAATCACTTCCTTTGGTGACCCAAACCGGGCAAACACATCCTCCATTCTACTCGTCACTGACTCTGCAGTCGTCTTATACAGGCGTAATACCTCAATCCATCTTGAGTAATAGTCAACTAACACAAGGTAATCCTTGCCTTTGAACTGACAGAGATCTGCCCGACCCTCTGCCATGGACCTTGTGGCCAAGGTGTAGGAAGCAGTGGCTCCTTTCGTTGGGTTGGTCTGGCTATCTGGCAGTGCTCACATGCGCTAACGATCCTTTTCACATCCGCAGTGAGGCCTGGCCACCAAACTCCAAGTCTGGCCCTCTCTAGACACTTTGTAATACCTTGGTGTCCATCATGAATCCTGCTAAGGATCTATGTCTCATGACAACTGGAATCACAATCCTGTTGCCAAACACCAATAGACCGTCTGTTACAGATTACATCGCTCTATGAGCATACAGCTCATGTAAACTTATTTTGGCCATCCTGTCAGGGTAAAGACTATCGCTGCTTGTAATACTGAGTCATTCTGCGTCGCTGCTCTCAGTTCGTCTCTTTTCTGAGGTGATGCAGGGAACCCAGCTACAACGGATTGGACATAGAGATCAACATCCTCAGCTGTGCTGCTTAAGGCCTTTGTTGACATCGGACTCCTGGATAGGGCATCAGAAACATACATGTCCTTCCCGGGTACGTACTTTGCTTGCGCGTTGTACCTCATGAGTTTCATGAGAAGTCTCTGGCACCTCAGCTGCACATTATCCAGGTCTCTAGTATTTATTAGAGGTACTAGCGGTTTGTGATCAGTCTCCAGTGTGAAGGATTCCAGTCCACATAGGAACCGGTCGAACTTCTCACATGCCCACACACCAGCTAGACACTCTTTTTCGATCTGCGCGTAGCGTTGTTCTGCTCCACTGAGTGTCCTTGAACAGTATGCTACTGGCTTAAGGATACCTCCATGGTCTTGTAGTAGTACACCTCCCAAACCATAGGAACTAGAATCTGCGTTGACGATTGTGGCCTTATTGACGTCATAATAGGCCAACACTGGGGTTGATGAGATGAGTGACTTCATCTTATCGAAGGCTTCTACCTGTGCAGGCCCCAAGATCCACTCCACGTCGGCCTTCAGGAGATCATTCAGCGGACGGGTGATCACATGTAGATCTGGCAGATATGATCCAAGGTAGTGTACCATACCTAGCACCTGCCTCAGCTGAGTCACTGAAGACGGTGGAGGCATCTTGGCTATAGCCTCGACCTTTTCAGGGTCGGCTGAGATTCCATCCTTGGTGAATATGTGACCAAGGAATTTCAGTTCCTTCTGTCTGTAGGAGCACTTCTCTTGGTTGAGCTTCAGTACTGCTCGTTTCAGAACATCGAGCACATTCGCTAGTCGATCATCATGCTCTTTAGGAGTGTTGCCGTAGATGGGTACATCGTCCATGTAGGTGAAGACATCTTCTACTCCATCTATAACCTCCATCATCTTTCGCATGAATTCTTCTGGCGCTGACGTGATACCAAAAGGTAAGCGTTTGCAACAGTACCTCCCAAATGGGGTTAAGAACGTTGTCAGTTCCTGGCTTTCCACATCAAGGGGGATTTGGTAGAATCCACTGGCAGCATCTAGACATGAGAACATTGTGGCTCCTGAAAGCTTAGATGTGAGATGTCGGTAGGATGAACCTCTCACGTCTGACATTGACATTAAGCTTCTTCAGGTCAACACACAAACGTACACTGCCCGACTTCTTGATGACTGGTACCATCGGTGCACACCATGGGGTCGGTTTCTTTACTTCCCTAATTAGGGTGTTCCATCAAAAATGGATTAGTGTGTCTATAATTGATGTCTATAGCCAAGCTGCTATACTAATTTAATGCTCAAATCAGAATAAGGATAACTTTAATGGAAAATGCTTGACAACCGTTGAAAGTTGGAAAAGTTGCTGATATTTCACCCCTGCTGGTCTATACATAGCCTATGACCCAGATGGCACCTATGGAGTAAAGCCCTACTGCTGCATGTAGCATAGGGAGTAATCACCCTGCTTGCAGCCACGCACTATAAAACAGGGAAATGCATGAACTTCACCTAGCTATAATTCAGTAAATATATGTGATGGGGCTAGGGTTATGCGGGGTTTATATGACGGGTTCTGTTGGATGCTGTGTTGCGAACTCCGTCCGAACCCTTCAGCCCGACAGCAGGTGGCAGCATCTGCTTTGGGCTTGGGGTATGGACAGAGGTCGCTATAGGCTTCCGGTCTGCGTGTGCGCACGCAGGCTGGCTGCCTATATATACCCAGCATCCGATAGGACTCGTCGGTTACTCTTGATCCACGCTTGGATAGAGGCCCCGCGATCACATCGGCTGAATAAGCCTACTGACCCGTTCCGAACTCTATAGGGAGTTCGCACTGCTAGAGCTTTGCCTGTCTAGGTTACTGAATAAACCTATTGATTCGCAACCTGTAACACTTGATCCGAACTGTGTTGGCTTTGTTCCTTTACTTAATACTACAGTCAGGCCTCGATTTCCCGGGCACCCCCGTTTGTGATAAAAATCGACCGATGTCTGAATCGACCGGGTGGGTGGAATAGGGGGTGGGGGGGGGGGGGGGTAGAGGAGGAGTCCGGTGGGGGGTGGGGGGTGGTCCTGTAGGCTAAATGTAGGGCTGGTGGTGTACACATGGGGGCCGGAGGGGGGGGGGTGAATAGACACAACGTGCATGTATGCCTGATTGTTGGCATCTCCTTTAATATAGATTTGTTTTGTTTAAGTAAGGAAGGAGGAGATATAGATTAAAGCCAGCCCTCTAACAAAGCATTTACCACCTTAACCTTCAATGGTAAGGCATGCCTTTGTAGGTGTAGGTGTAATAATTGTTATGCCTACACAGACATTACAGTGAATGTTACAGAGGCTGTATTGGGGGGGGGGGTGCTCAGGCTGGCCGATTTATCGTGACATAATTTGATAGTAAATATACACTCTGCTCCCCATAAAATTGACCGAAACTGGAAGCATGAATAACCGACTTATCATATACAGATAAAGAGCAATTAAAATGGTCCTCATGCAATTAGTGGCCGATAAGTGAACGCCCGACTTATCAGAGACCGGGATATGGAAGCCTGACTGTATAACAATATTACAGAGAACCAAAGTATCGTTTATTACATATGTATTATCCATTGAATTATTTTACAAATATAATATATGATACAATGCTATTTGGTAGTGATGTCTCTATTCTGGGTGCTTTGTGGATGTAATTACATTACCATAGCATTCACTAGTCTCAAATTCCGGAAGAGTTGTGAAATACTTTGATTGATCTTTTAATTCTAGCCTACTTTTAAATGTTTGAAGTCTCTAGTTCCTACTGTACACTTTTCGAAAAATCTATTTATCATTGTTAAATTTCAATTTATATTTTATTTCTTGTCATAATTACCAAACTACTTACACCACAAAAAGTGTACAGTATCTGAGATATGGCCCAATATGTATAGAATATCATGATACTTTGTTTTTTTGGGGGAATACATAGCAGTCAAAACTTGAATTGGGACTGGGACCTTGTTTGGGGGGAAAAAAGGAAAGTCTTCAAATTCTATATTGAAATGGTGCTATCTGCTGCTTTTTGGAACAAAATATATTAAAGCTGAGGTCTTTATGGTTGGGACTGGATCCTCTTTTTTTTGGAGGAAAAGGTTTTTAGAAAATTTTGAAATTCTAGAATTGAAATGGTGCTATATGCTGCTTTTTGGAATTTTTTTTATTTAAGCCTAAGTCTTTGTGTAAGCTCTCTGTCTGCAATGCCCCCCAGCCCTACTCTCTGGGGCTGGAACCCTTCTTTTTGGAGGGAAAGGTTTTTAGAAAATTTTGAAAGTCTAGAATTGAAAGTGTGCTATATGCTGCTGTTTGGAACAAAATATATCAAAACTTGTGTCTTTATATATTCTCCATGATTGGGCTGGAACCTGGTTTTTGGAGGGAAAGGTTTTTAGAAAATTTCGAAAGCCTAGACTTGAAAACTTGCAATCTGGTGCATTTTGGCAGATCAGGTCTGTTTCTGTTCTCTATGATTTGGGCTATTGTTGATACCACAAGTGAGAAAGCATCAACTATAGTTGATATCATGATGGGCGAGTATAGACTTTAGTTCAGACATGCAAACTCTGAAGTGGAAAAAATCTGAGCCCAGGATTTTTTTGGGGGGAATGTTTGCCCCCTCTGCCTCCCAGGTGGGGTTTGGGAGCATGCCACCTCTAGGAAATTTGAAAACCTATGACTAGCAATGCTGCATTCTCATGCATTTTGACACAATATATTAAGGCTCAGCTCTGAATTCTTCCCTATGATTGGGACATGAAACTTGTTTATTTCTTACGAAAGGAACTAAGGAGGCAAATGGTGCAATTTGATGTATTTCAATCTTCTGGTCTGAAGAATCAGAACTTCACTTTTTGGCAATTGAGTAGCAGACCCCCCCCCCCCCCCCCCCATTCTGAAAAAAAAATCTCATTGGATCTGGGGGAATCATGAGGGTCGACTGTTTAGCTCTATTTGGTGGGAAATCCTACCAAAGTAGGAGAAATCACATCCCTGACACCCCAGGGGGAGCTGTGAACCTTTGCTAATGTACTGTTTTTAGCTTGGGGTGGGGGGTCCTCTCTGTATGACATCATATTTTGAGGGGGGGGGGGGTGTCCAAGGGTTGCATGACAGAACATGACAAGGGGGGAGGGTGGGGGGGGGGGGGTAAAAAATTGTCCAAAAAAGCATGACGTCATTAATGGACGGGCCTTCCAGTGTTGTCATAAACTTATTTTGCACACAGGCCACATCGGCCTGTGTAGCAAGACAGGCCATTTCCCTTCTACACAGGCCCTCTTTTCATATATATGAATACGGATGGTAGTAATTCTTTAATAACAGCTTACAAAAATCGATTTTAAAATGCTTGAATTCACTGAAAAAAATGCTTCAAGTTTGATGTACCTATAATACGTTTCCTGACGAAAGCAAATATGTTTTTTTTTCAAGAAAAGAAAACGACCTAGTTTGTGTAACCCTGAATCAATTATCTCTTTAACAAATAACAAACAACAGGACACCCATATGATGAGAGATGACAATCTTTTTTTTTCATTTTTCCCCTTATTTTTTAATGGATGAAACATGACATGGAAACCCGATGATCTGATGATGTGAGAAATACAAGAATAAAGGTATGGTATTTTAGTTGTCATCTGTTAACAAAACAGTGATATCTGAAGCTTTTTACCATTTTCATCTCAAACTCTATTTAAATACTGTTATGACTTCTGCACTGTCCTTCGTATGCCTTTTCCAGATATCAATTTGAATATTACTCCAAAAAACGATGTTATATCTAAATGTATGGTTTTTGAAAGAGGTATGACTATATTCAACTTTACCATTTGATGTTATTGTACAATAAATGCAAAATGTCCACACATTTCAAGTGAATCTCAAAAACAACACTGACGGCGAAAGTGGTTATGTGGATTATGAAGCGCGGATGGGTACGATAAATGAAGACATAATGTGATGAAATGACAATATACCACACAAATCTACAAAGCACTCAAAATCTGAAAAAAAATTGTAACAAAAAAGCACAAATTTCACTCCTTGGTGCCTACTGTACTAGACTGACACCTAGCGTCAAATAATTCATTATCATGACAACCAAATAATTATAAACTATTTCCATAGTTACGAGGAAATCATAAGACAAAATACTTGATTATATTCGTACGATAACATACAAGCTCGTTGTAACTATCACTCATATCTTGTGTAGTTACTAAGAAAACGATTAGTTGAAGTTTACTCATGATTTCTAAGCCAACTGTGGGGATGATATCTATGCACCAAACACCAGGCCATGTGATTTGCGTAATCAACCAAAAACTGCTATTATACAGGCATGGGGGTTGTGGGGAGTGCGGATTTACCTGGTGCACACACGCCCGCCGTGGGGTGGTGTGGGTATACCTGTTGCACACACGCCCGCCGTGGGGTGGTGTGGGTATACCTGGTGCACACACGCCCGCCGTGGGGAGTGTGGGTATGGGCGTGTAGCCGGTTGAATTATCAACCAATGAGATAATTCCATGGCCTGCACTGCGGACTTTTTAGGGGGCATTATGTAACACCCTGTCCCCATTGTGATTGTTGTACAGTGCTTATCTCGCCAGCTACCAGATCAAGCAATGGTACCCCCTAGTAAGGAACCTGCAACCTCGGTATACCTGGTGCACACACGCCCACCGTGGGGTGGTGTGGGTATACCTGGTGCACACACGCTTACCGTGGGGTGGTGTGGGTATACCTGGTGCACACACGCCCGCCGTGGGGTGGTGTGGGTATACCTGGTGCACACACGCCCGCCGTGGGGTGGTGTGGGTATACATGTATCTGTGGAATTAGAACCCAAGCTGGTTCTTGCACAACAAGTAATTCTTCACAGGCTCTTCGGTATTATTCTGTTTCCTGGGATGTCAAATGATGGCCTATACAAAGCAACCGGTTACATTGCTACCGTAGATGGTCAGGCAATCCCCATTAACGCCTCAGAAACTCAGTTATGATCTTTCTTTTCTGGATGTGAATGTTGATGTCAGTCACCGTGCGAACATAACCAGGCAGTGGTTACATACTTTGATATAAAACGGTATCATAATGATAATCTCCAAGGGCACTTCAGGTTAAATATGAATGGTACGTCTCTCACTAGCACGGACTCAGCAACATGGAAAACAAAAGTCTACATAATGACAAAGCCTCTTTTCTTACTACCGACAGCAAATATTGGACAATGTACCTGACAATGCAATGCTAAATTACTACAGGACACTAATGTATCGGGTATAGCTATTATCTCTAACACAACTTTCAAGTGTTACAAAATGGCGATCTTTTCTGTCCATTCAGTTTGTCTAATACATGTACATCTGAAAATGCACAGTTATGTCCCCGGAAATGTCAAACATGAAGACTCATCTCTTTGCTGTATGATCCGCTTGTTTAAAAGAACGATTCTTTAAGTGAATAATACTGCTTATTGTATGATCTAATGATGACAACCAACATGTACCGTGAAGTTTGATATTGGTAGGTATACAGGTATCGTGTAGCTTTTCTTCAGTTGATCAGTCCAACAAAATAAGGAGAAAGGTGCAACACAGTCCTTCATGACCCTAAACATTTGATATTCCTAATATTACTCATAATAAATGCAGAATGTATTGGGTTAAAGTAAGGTCTTAGTGAGTTGTAACGTCAATAACCGTACACGGTACTCAGTAATTACTTTTGATTGTTTGTTTTCGTCACTGGATCCCTTTGTAAGATATAGAATACCACATGATCTAGGCGGTATGCTTCTTGTTAACACACAGTAACAGTACAAAAACAGCATACCAGACCCTGAAATGTTATATTGGGGAAATCTTGCCAGTTTCAATTTAGTAATTCACAGTTAGGCATAGTGCCAGAATACTATTAGTCATATATGCTGATAATATTGTGCCTATTCTTAGATAAGTATATGCACGAGAACAAAAATCAAAATTGACCAGACCAAATGCATTTGTACATGTCGGTGTAAATTGGAATAATACAGGGACATGTGTACAAGCCATAACTAGTCTAAGTACTCGTCATTGAGTTAGGTGAGAAAGGTATGAAAAAAGAGGGCATACCCTCGCCGTGTCAGCTGTAGCATAGCAGCTGTGGTCACCGACATTTGCCAAAACGGTATCGCACATCCTCACACATCTTAAAACGAATTTAAGCTAGGGTCAATTTATTAAAGATAATTGATATGTATTTGTTCTTCATACATTAAGCCAATTTGCCCGTTCATCCGACACTTGAGTTCACGATGCTAAGCTCAGTGTCAGACTCTCGTCTATTGACATCTATTCTAACTAAATATTGTAACATTAGCAGAAAGCTAGTCCCATTAAAGATCTCAACCGATCCATGACTTTGGAGCTAGAACCAGAACATGTCTCACCTTGATACATAAGGAGTTGTTACTGCCTAAAAATGTTGCTGAAAAACTCGTTATGAACGCAATCGAAAGTAAGCTGTGGACATTAGCTGAGCACGGGATTATTTAACACAGGACATAACATTTAAGAGAGAGAGAGCTCATTAGTATGATAAAACAATGCAGTACCGGACCCGATTTAATGTCCCTGATACAACATTTTCCCCCATTTGCAATTAACGGTTTAAATGACCATAAATTTAATCTGTCAATTGTGTTCATGCCACTATGGATTTACAGTGGCAAAAGCCAGAAAACCCCCGTCATTTGGACAACAATGGTTCTCTGTTCTCAGCAACGACGATCTACACTTTCTTACACAGCTTTGTTACCGTTCAACAACTGAGGTGATTTGCATCTGCTACAAGGTTTTTGTATCCACACGGAAGGTGACCGCAACTGCACTCAGCTTCAACTTTGTTATGCATCTTTGCTTACCCATGACTCCAATATGACTTACCATACTCTATATCTTGAGGCGTAGTATAAGATACACATACCGCCGAGAACAAATAAGATGGTCAGCGATCTACACATAGGATATATTATTATCATGTAATACACGAATATGATACATAAGTGGCTAAATACTTTGGAGGACTTCATTCAGTTCACAATCCTATGAAGTGATGTCTCTCTTTCCTGCTTCCATGTTTCTTGATTCATCACACCGATAAAAGGTGCAAGAGGAAGCCACTTGAAGTGCTGTAAAATGTCTGGTCCTTTTGGCGTTTAGCTCAGGACACGGAACACAGGATCTTCTTTGCAGAATGATGCTCACACGGTGATGGCTTGAGTGAGGCCTATCTTCAGTTACCCGAAACTGGAGTGGACAGCATGCAGCTTTGACGTTTTCAAACAATTTTTCTTCTTCGATTTAACATCAGTCAAAAGCAGTTCTCTTTTGTTACCTAGGTCATCCTCGCCATGAATTTGTTATCAAATTTGTTATCAGATGTTAGCACCTAAGTGCCAATCGTGAGTCGTACTTCAAACAAAAGGTATGCAACAACCAAAGAAAAACAGAAATTAATTCAACGTCCAGGTTGAAGATGCTTTGGAGAGGCTTATTGGTGAGAGGGGTAGCAATGATAGAGGAAACTACAATGAACGCTAACAAAAAAACATGACTACATCGAGACGCGAATAGACAATGATCATGTGAGATCTGTGTTGTCCTCATCGTCCCCCAGTTCTCGCATTATGCGTGCTTTGTATTGGTCAAAGTCTGTTGCTGGCGCCCAGAGCCGGGAGGAGGACCCGCCCTGCTCCACACTCGGTGCCGCTGTCTCGCTGCTCCCAGTCAGCCAGGGCGACATCATGGAGGAGCCCCAGATGGCAGAGTTACCAGAGTTCAGATCAAAGTTAGTATCCAGAGACTTGGAGACCCAGTCGTCTGCTACGGCGTCTGAGTTAGCTGGCAGGACACCACCAGGGGGTGCTGGGGTGCCCCAGATGGTGGAGGCCATGTTGGAGGCGGCCGCGTCTTGCCCCCAGATACTGGCGTCCAGTGGTTGGCTGAAGTCATACGCAGGTTCCGGTTCTTCCTCGTCACTTGACAACTCCTGCCCAAAGCCACCTCCACCTAAGGCGACACGGTAAGACCCATATGGAACATATTATATCATGGTTGCACATCAATTTGATCAAAATATGTATAAAGCTTTAGCTAACATCAAAATATCAATATGTTGTAAAACGTTTAGGCGACAGACCAAAGCAAAGGTGTGAACCTACATCTCCAAGCACAGTCTTGGTGGTTGGGTGGGTATTAGAATAAGGGTAAGCCATACCTGGCTCTACACTGGTGGCCTGTGCCTGGTCCCTGTGCTATGTTGCTCCCCCACCATGCTGTGGCTATGTAGGTCAGTCCTGCAGCAATCTTAGTGCAAGGCAGAGGGGGGACTTTGCTCGAAGGGGCTGTTTCTTTAGTTATAAATTTATTTGCAAATTCTGGATACCAGGAATATTCCTAATTATGCCTAATAACAGATAAGTGACCTTTCAATGAATTTAAATACATGTACATGTATTCTCACCAGAATACAATGCTCAAAGGAGATGGGGGACTTCTAGTAGCTTACCCTTATTCTAATACCCACCCAACCAACAAGACTGTGCTTGGAGATGTAGGTTCACGCCTTTGGGCCAGAGGCAGTGTTTATAAAGCTCCCGAGAATTTATGTGTCAATGATAAAGTGAATAAGATAATTTGAAGCAAACAAAGAGGATGAAAGATGAGTTAGATTACAGTGCGGGCAATTGTTGTGCCTCTACATGGGTAAAAATCGACACGGGCGACACAGCCCTTTTAAAAATCGACATGGGCGACACGGCCCTTTTAAAATCGACGGACATGGACACATAAAGTAGAGTGTATACTAATGGTATGGGATAAAAATCGACACAGCGACATGGTAAAAAAATAGGGGTACCCATGTAGGGGCACATTGTTCAAGTCGCCAGAAACAATTCAAACGGTGGTCAACAGTTGAGTGGCTAAAATATACTGTCAATATGACAATGTTATTATTTCACAATCTAGCAGATTTCCTTGACTTTATATCAAATTTCCCTGACAGTTACGATATAAGCTTATGTTTGTAAATGACCTCCAACTATAGATATGTTATCCTTTCAAAATCAACTTTTACTTTATACAGTGTCATTTAACAACAGGGATTTGGTATATTTCCATGTGTGTGCGCAAACAGTTTTACCCAACCCCCTCCATAGAGGATTTCGAACTGTTCTGATCTCCCTTTAAACTATAGTAATATGTATCCGGTTATTGTCTTTTTTTAAAGCTGAAAACAGGTGATTTCTTTGTGGTATTTAGAATATTGTCCATGAAAAAATATGATATTCCCTGACATTATCAGAAAATCTATTTTTCCCTGGCAATTCCGTCAGGGTGACATTTGACATGAAAGAAGCCATACGAGGCTAGAGAGGATATATTTTACGATTGTTCACATTAAAACTAATAGTGAGTATTGTACAAAAGTACCTAGATGTAGGCCCCGGTCAATAATTGTCCCCAGCTCCTCGTCATCATCCAATCCGAAAGTCCGGCTATAATCCTGTGGCTCTGCAAGGGACATTAAAACATAGATTAGTATTTGGATAAGTAAAGTTACACTCAGAGATCATTGAAGGTTGCTGTTGTTTCTACAGGACAGGCATTATAAGAATTAATTTCTTTTCTCATTTTATAAACTTTAACTTTTAAATGGTTCCGCCACCACTGCATCTTGCAACATTCTGAATCGGAGAGATCTGACCCCAAAAATAGATTGATTTGCACCTCAGAAAACCCTAATAGCAATGTGTTGTGTGTTACACAGGAAAATCTCACGATCTTGAGTTTTCGGCAGCAATCTTGGTGGACGCCTTGGATTGAAGCTTTAATATATGTTCTATTATATATTGACTTAGATACTCGGCTATTGTGCTTCCTCAGAGATTCTTCTTTGCATTTTCCATATTTGAGATAGTAAGGTTAGAGGGAGTCACCCAGGAAAATTCTCAAAACTAGGTTGTTCTGACGCAGAAAGACCCAGCAATTACTTCAATGAAACCAATGGAACTAACCTTCAGTGAAGTCCACATCTCTGTTTTCGAAGAACTTGGGGTCTTCATCAGGGTAGTCATTCCTCCAGTTATCCTCATCATTACTATCATCTTCATCATCGTAAACCTCCAGTTCCTCTGGCTGTCGGTACTGATCAAAGTTGACGTCATCAGCTAGGGCCTCGATGTTTAGGACGTTATCAAGAGTGCGCAGGTCGATGTCACGACGGTTCATGTAGTAGAGGTCGTAGACATACTGGTCGTCTCCGCCCCCCGGGCAGGTGACCGCCTCCCGCTCCATAGGCACGCTGTTACAGGTGATGGTGCTCTCATTGCTGTGCTTGGGCTACATATGTGAAGAAAGCCGTTAAACATATGTCAGTATGGATTTGTTCTTTCCCTGTCTTTCCAGAAATATAATTACCATATGCCTTAGCATACTGCTCTTCAATTTGACAGAGCTTTATCCTGTGCTGGATTTTATTATTATTTCTCCTATTTTCCCTGACCCGCGGCCTATTTTCACAAAATTCTTGACTTTCCCAGACCACTTTCGTTTCCCTGGCTTAGACGATTCCGATGTTTTTAGCTCATTTTACAACATTTGATTTGTCAAAACTCTTCCTATTAGCAAAGCGTTATATGGGAGGGAGATGGTTTAGTAATACGCATGGTTTTCAATGCACCTATACCCATGTGCCTTAGCCACCACTGGCCTGCCATGCACTTATACCCATGTGCCTTAGCCACCACTGGCCTGCCATGCACTTATACCCATGTGCCTTAGCCACCACTGGCCTGCCATGCACTTATACCCATGTGCCTTAGCCACCACTGGCCTGTCATGCACCTATACTAATGTCACCTATCGGTAGCCACCATTAGCTTGTTACGTCCCTATATCTGCTGACAATGTATACAAGTTCTACATGCAGTAACTGAAAACCAGATCTAGGTTACTAGTAAATCAGTCTTGCACACACCTGCAAGGACAGATGGGGATACCAGTCCTAGGCAAGATTTCAGGGCCAGCTAGGGCTTAATCTAACAAAGAACAAGAGGACCTATGCTAGCCAAAAATAAAATGAATTTTTACATTTTCGTTTTTTTAATGTAAAATTAAAAAACTTTTTTTCTTTTTTAAAAAAAAATTCCTTATTTTAAAAAGTAGCTCGGGAAACCCTATTTTTCTTTTCATTTTCCCTTTTCAAATGATTTAGGGTTGCCACAGAAAAACAATTGTGAAATTCTGAACACTTTTATTCAATGGGATCGACCCACCTTAAATGCAGCACTGGCGAGTTACTTGCCAGGGCTGCATTCATGCATCATGACGACCAAGGGCATGATGCATTAATGCATTAAAGGACTAAGGGTTAGTAGAATGAATGGTATTTGTGATTGATATCACAAGTGAACCAGGACATTTCATCTTCTGTGATACTGTGGATTATCATTTATTGTGACGTCCCTTTCTGTACATTGTGATGTTGCAGTGACAGAAATAGGCTGAGACCGGCCACACCTCAGTCACTTTCTCCAGAATGCGGGGAGAGCACCTGTCAGCAACTGTGAGAGCAGAAACATATTCCTGGTTTAAAACTACCCTGAAATCATGTGTTGCACCAGTCTGTCATAACATTTCAGGCTAGAAAGTGAGCCTGAAAAGTAAGCCTGAAAAGTAAGCCTGAAAAGTAAGCCTGAAAATCCAGCCTGATAATCAAGCCTGACCCCCCTCCCACCCCCACCTGCATGCATAACGCATAGGATACAGACAATAAATGAGGCATGTGAAGATGTTGCGTGCGTTATGTAGTGGTTATTGGACGTGTACCATGCTGTATGCAAAATACAGTGAAGGGAGCCTTATAATGTGCCTCTACATGGGTAGCCACAATTTTGACCATGTCGCCGTGTCGATTTTTAGCAGAAGGACTGAGTCATTGTGTCGATTTTTAGGTATATAAGAACAAAGAGAAAAATCCCTATGGGTCGATTTTTATCCCTAATTTTCTTGGGTCCGTCGATTTTTAAAAGGGCCTAAAAGGGCCGTGTCGCTCGTGTCGATTTTTAACCCATGTAGAGGCACTATAATGCTTTGTTCTCTGTGCCCACTGTGGTATAACATAGTATATTCGATGTAAAGCAGAAAGAAACCATCATGTCTTTGAAGGTATCTGAAGGTTTTGGCTAAAATGCTGTGTTAGAGCGTCTCAAAAAGTGTCTCACCTCAGTTTTATATAAGAACAAAGAGGATTCTGTGCAAAGTGCCAGTTGGCGAAGGTCTCTGCTTTACCTAGAACCCTATCCATTAACATTGACTGAAAAAGTTGGTTTATTGCTGTTTTTGTCACCTTTTTACAATCTCAATTTTGATCATGAAATGTTGCTGGGATTTTTGGGGGAATTCATGCTAGGGATTGGTATTGAACCAAACTTGCAACATGCTGCATTTATCCATTTTATTTTCCATTTTTTCATGGGCAAAAAACACTCTGATTGCAAGTGAAATTTGGCAATCACCGAAAATACCCGTCTCTTAAGAACCTGGTTCAAAAATGCTAGATTTCAGTCCTAACTAAGATAGTTATTTGATTGGATCTAATATTTCTATTTTGTAAATCTTTTTATACTGCTAGTGTGGGTATACTGGCGAAATCCAGCCAATAAATCTCCCCAGAAAAACTGGTATTCGGAATTAGTTTGGAGATAATGCATCGGTATGCCTACAGAAGTAGATAAAAAAGTTTGTACAAACTGACCCGGCCAATTGGTTTCGGCATCATCTGTGCTTTGCCCTCATGCTCGACGTCCCAGAGGAGGTAGAGGCGATTAGCCTCTGCCTCCGTGGTCTGCTCGTTCTCTTTGTTATCCAACTTCTTGTATGGTAGCTTCTCATCCCGGCTCTTGTTAGCTGGATCATTCTCCTTGTCCTCTCGGTCTAGGTCTTCCAGCTGCAGGGCACGGCGCTGGGAGACCACCTTGTAGCGACCAGACTCACGACCTGCCTTGGAGCGAGCCCGGGTTCGTGACATGATGGCTCCAGGGTCAACAGAGTGCAGCTTGAACTCCTTCTCCAGCTTCTCCTTCTTAATGGCATCACGCACAGCACGAGACACACAGTCATCCTGAAATGAAGCATTGACCATGTGAACAATGAGCTAGATAGCTTAAACTGCTTCCATATCTTTGATTGACGTGTGATTTATATCTCTAATGACTCAGGGTGAGGGTGATTAAATTTAGTTATTGAAATGTTGAAGGTGTAAATCATTTCAGGAAGAATGAATTATTTGTCAATTCTAGGACCTCCTGGGGTTATCTGGGAAATCCCTGTGACATTTTGTGAGTTTCCCCTTGAGCCACCTGACCCTTCCCAAACCATTTGGGACTGATTTTCTCTTCCACTTTTCCCATCTAGAAACTCCCGGAAGTCGTCTAGGAACTACGGGGAGTTATCTGGGAGCACTTTGTTACACTTGCCTCTCCCCTTGGCCACTTGATCCTTCCCAAACCATTTGGGACTGATTCTCTCCTCTACTTACCCCATCTAGGAACTCTGCGAGTTTTCTAGGAGCTCTGGGGAGTCCAGGAGATACTAGGTCCACTTTTGTCCACAGATACTAGGATCCAAGTTGTGGAAAGCCGCAAATAGGTCTTTAATACAAAACACGTCTCACACCAGCTGAAAAGAAGTGTCCAATTGACTTCCTATGGAAGTAGATGAAATATCTACTTTAAATAATACTGTGTAGTTTGCCCACAGATTGCCAAAAATGTCACTTTTTGCAGGCCACCTCGTTTTGATAACGGGCTTAACATTAACAAAATCACATCACAAGTTTTCTGAATCCTCAATATATTGGTTGCATTTTTGAATATGAACGTGGATCACTCCGTACAATTTTACCTCCAATTTCACATAATAAATACATGTACTGTATATCTGGTTGCTACATTTTAAAGCCCCTCACGCGGAAGAACAGGCACACAACGCCATTTAAAGGCTGTGCCAGGGGGGAGATGATGGTGATCGAATAACCTATGTGCGAGTACGCTGACCTACATGCGTTACCATGGTGACCCCTGGAGTGCTGCGGGCAAGCTTGCGTCCACTCACACCGCAACAAGGACACTGTTGACGGGCTGTACCCACGCCAGTGTCCGGTGAGTCTCCCAGCTGAGCTCCTGACCCCCGTGGTTGGATATTTGTATCTTCTATGATATGTTTATTAAAACTACAAAGCCTTCCAAAACTCGACAGGTGAGGTGACATGACCCTCTCTTCACAGTGTAACCATTTTATTAAATGCAGGGACTCAATCAACAGAAGAATTCTGACCAAAACAAAATGTAAACATGTGCCCTTACATAGCTCAACTGCCTAAAGCAAGGAATAAAGATGGCGCAGGGGGAAAGCTTGGCAACAGTAGCAACAGCCGTTATCAGCGCCAGCCCTCCTGCGGTGTCCTCCTCTCGCACACAAGTTATCTATGAGATGTGTGAAGGGAGAAAGCATGCCCCTACACTTTTACTGAGGCAATGGTTCTTTTACACCCGACACGTCATAGGCCTAGTGTGAGATGGACAGGCCTTTGGTATGCTGTATGTCAAGCACGGGGGGGGGGGGGAGGTCAACAGCAGGGTGCTGCTGAGCCTTGAACGTATGACCCAGTACGTCTGAGGCAAACGCTCTACTACCTGAGCTACTCCCCAGTCCCACTGTATATCTTTGAGCTATTGATGGTTTTCAAGTTTCATGAATGATAATTGAAGGCATGGTTCAAAAGAGGGTTTATTGAGCCTGTTCAAGTCTCAACCAATTCGAAATATTAAGCATAATCATTTTGGATTATGGGAAATCTGCCAAGCTCTTAGTGTTAGTGTTGTGCGATCGTACTAGCATAATAGTTGACACCACAAGCCAAACAAACTTACAACTTACATCAAGTGGAGGAGTACTATGTAAAATAGTATTTATGTGGGGGATTCTCCCTGTCGGGCAGACTTGTACTGGTCACGTGACTACGTGCATCGGAATCCACACTCAATGTAAATTGTACCTCAGAAATCACTGCAAATATCATTTAAGGAGCGAATTTCTCCGGGAAAGTGATGAAATATGTTACAAATATCCCACCCGGATATTTATAGACCAGATATTCCATTGGATTGATGGTATTTACTTAGATATGATACTATTTCTACCATTATTTACCCTGCCGAAAGCCGCCGCCAACTCTATATAGCTTCAGTAATAGAAATTTGTCTCTGATTTCTCAAAATTTTCAAAAGCTAGGGATCTATGGCTGACATATATGCATGATCATAGCTATGTAGGGGGTATAAGGCCCTAAATCGGGGCCCCAAAGGTTAAATACACAGGCACAGGTTGACAGTTACTATGCTTCAGTATGGGGAAAAAAAGGACCTGGCTGGTTTGTTTGTAGCAACATCCTTACTACTGCGGCCGACGCCCGCAGCGCCACCTACGTTGGTCGGCCATTGATGACAGTAAGAATCTTTTTCTTTATTTCATGGCGAATACAGCACTCCCATTGACTTAACCAAGGAAGGCCGTATTTAACACCCCGTGAAATAACCCTGGTCCGTATTTCATAGTTCGACACTTCTACCCCTGTAACAGGGGTAGAAACCATGTGCCTTTGGGCTAACCAAGTCACTCTGCCAATCTGGCAGAGTAGCTATTTTGATGGAAGTATTCACTCTTCATGTAGTGTATGTGTTGCAATTAGGTGAGTGTATTGCGTCATCCTCTTTCTACTGTGTACTATGTATGTTTCATGACCCAGTTTGGTTATCGCATCGTACTTATTTCTCTGAAGCTGACCTCAGCATGTGAAGCTGACATCATCCTTCTGGAATGTTCCAGACCCTATTGAACTTAGGTAAAGGTATTGCATCATCTCTTTTTCTGGAAGCTGACATCAGCCTCCTAGGGTTATTGCATCTTACTTATTCCTCTGAAGCTGACCTCAGCCTGTTGGAGTCTGACATCAGCATGTCTGTGGCCTATAAAAGGCAGTGCTGTGGAGGTGGTGAAATCAGTAGCTACAAGACCACCATGGGGAGCAGACCTGTGTCAGAGTGCTCCAGGATTACCCCACCTGTATACATTGGACTACTGTAAACGTATTAATTTTCGCTCAGTACATATTTTCGCGCATTTCGCGCACATAGGTATGTGCGCGAAAATATGATGTGCGCGAAAATTGTGCACAAAAAATAATCTTTCCAATGATGTGTGGCACTCTAGGGTCTGTCTCTAGGACAGACACACACCATATGTCATTAAAATAACTTGTCACTAGTACTACTACTACTATTACTTGGAAATAATGAAGGGAATCCAAAGTGTCTGATATCAGGTGAAATTGGGACTTTGATTTCCACAAATGTGATGTGGAATATTTCATATTATAGGCCCTTATGCATAAGGGCATAGTTTTTATGTCAAAAGGGGTTTTCAGAAACATGAGTTTAAACACTTTGCTTGATATATTTTCCTCAGCGCCTCTCGCAACAAGAAATGTTATTATTGTAATCCTCAGATTATACTACTGTCTAATATATGGTAGAACCTTAACAACAGTTTACTGATGGTTCTACCATTTCTTTATTTACCACTTGATAATTCCTGTGTGTCGATCCAAAGTTTTCATATTGATGTGAGATATATGCGTACCGGTACGCTTCGACTTAGTGTACGCAAAACTATTCTTATTCATCCTTCTTCTAGTCCTGTAAACTTGTCAAACTATTTGGCGAATAAAGAAAATCTCGTTCTTAAAAAAAAAATCTCGTTCTTAAAATATAAAACAGATTAGTGGATGCGTATAACGTCTCAACACTCCTATATCCAGAATACTGCCAATGAGGGTCCAAAAGTGGTGAATCTACCCTATATTTATATTGCACTGCAGTAGAGACTTACCAAATCTAACATGCTGGAAATATCTCATCCTGACAACTTGTTTACAAAAAAAGACCATATGACAATACAGGGCTATTTATTTCTGTGATAGAAGAATTTTAGACCCCCCCCCAAAAAAAAGAAATTTGAACAAACATTTTGGGCTGTAAAATCCTTAATAATTGTCCGATTGAAAAACCGTAAAAACTGACATGTAGCTGAAGATCACCTGATTGCAGGTGCGCGAAAATATGATTGCGCGAAAATGCCTTCATGTGCTAGGTGCGCGAAAATTTAGCTGCGCGAAAATATCTACGTTTACAGTATATTGAACTTGCTGAAGCTGGACTTTGTACCTGAGGACTATAGGAGACAATATTCTTTGTACAGTTAAAGTTGGAGTTATACACAGTTCCATTTACATTCACCAAAGGACTTCAACACTTTAAGACATTATAAGGAGTGTATGGACTGTATGTGTGCTACTGTGTCAAACCATAGGAAATAAGTATCTACCCAAGAGATCTCCTGTGGCTATTCTATGTGATTGCAGGACAAATCATCAACTCTGTAAGAGTACTCATGCACCTGTAACTGCTCTCATGTGGAAAAGGTAATAAACAGTAGCAAGTCAACTTCTGTCACAACACTTTGTCTCAATCATTGGCTTTGGCCACTACACTTCAGTCTAATGCTTCCAGCCACATGTTCCTCAATGTATTCCCACCTGTTCACCATCAACAAGGTATTCCTAATGCATAAATAGATCTGTAATACTGGCGTTGTTTGATGCCAATTCCACTCCTCTGGGACACCCCTCCCACCACTTCTCCCTGCAGTTGATATCAAAATGTGTGACATACACTAACATTGACATGTTTGCAGCAGTATAAGTGTGCTGGACATGTGAAGTACCTTTTGGGGAACATGATTGACTATTTTGAGGGACTGACAGTGAGTACATATATGAGAAAAACACCCATTTTACTCTCACTATAGGATCTCTATGTAGCTGCAGTCTGGCGCAGTAGCGCCAGATGTGTCGGACTAGTATTTCACGGCCTGTCAAATGATCATAATAGTTAATTTAACCACTATAAATTTGCTTTTTCAGAGTAATTAAGTGGAATTTTGACAAATATTATTAATATTGACATGAAATAAACACAAAGGAGCACTCGTAGAGTTCCCCACTGAGGGTTATTTCACTCGGCTTCGCCTCATGAAATAACCCTCAGTGAGGAACTCTACTCGTGCACCTTTGTCTATTTCTTTCCATCTTCTTTTCCATCTATGATCTATTATACAGTCTATATAGTCAGAAAATATAGGGATTATTTCCACTAGAGCGAATTAATCATCTAGGCCTACTAGGGCGAACTGACAGTAGAGAGAATCGTCCATCTCCCTTTGACATGTGATGATGATTCCAAGACTCAAGAGCCTTGAACTTTGAAGAGGCAAGACCAAGACGAAATTGAACGTTCAACTATGTTGGCAACGTCATAGAGAGGGTCAGTAACGATGCAGTACAATAGCAAAATATGAAGAAACAAACTATAAACTTCATTCTTCCGTGTATTTAGATGGTCACCAGTCTCCCTAATTAGGAATATACTAGTTGTCATTGTGAGCTCGGCGAACGTGAGCCTCAGTCAATCAGGGGGGATAGGAGCGGGGAGCCATGTCCATCCATGGCGCCCGTATTATCGCTCTAGAGTAGGCTCACCTCAGACTGCACTGTGCCGGCGAATTTGAAGAGATTCTTTACTTCTTCCGTGCCATTATCACCCGAAGCTTCTGTGGTGCTGTCTCTCCTTGGTTTCTTGGATGAAAACACTAGAGAATCAGCAGGATCGTCGTTTATTCGACGCTTGACGCGGACAATCGCCGCCATCTTTTCTAACCGGAAAGCCCCCGAATCAGTGAAAACGGCGAAAGTGTGGGTGGTCATAATGCGTTGCAACGGTGCTGAAAATAAACAGTGCCAGCAGCAGCAGCTGCAGCGTTTTTCTGTGCTGCTGCCTCTGCTTCCAAGCTCGCACCACCTCGACCTCGTTTCCCGAGCGTCATCGCTGGGACCAAAGGCTGCTGGTTAAAATAGTTCCTGTGCGCTAGGTGCTGTTGTATTAAAAGTGCAGATGGGTACCGCGTACGAATCCCCCCCAATATACGGGGGAAGTGACGCGGTCATGGCCCCCTAAATACCAGCGATGTCGCTCGGACTTGTCCAAGCGCGAGTTGGGGCCAGCTTGCCTCTGCTTCGTCAACGATCTAATCAGGGACAGGAAGTGGACCGACGAGAAGGAATGACATCCGTGTCACCGTGATCTTTCTACAAGACACACTCAATGCTGTTCGTGTCTTCTGACTGGTTTTGGGTCGGCGTGGGACTGACAGTGACATAGTGACAACTGCTCACATCAGGCTCATACTACTCAACAGTCAACTCAAGGCCCAAGCCAAGGCTCATTTGGCAAGTGCTACACTAGCCAACAGCTAGCTAGCTGTCGCAGGACACAATTTCATTTTCAATTGTACTACACTAGGCCACATATATTACTAGGTTCAGTCGCAGTATCACTATACGACAAAACTGGGAGATGAATCCACGAACTCCCGTTTTCTGTAAGCTGTGATACGGGCCATATACTGATATAGCCTGATATAGACATAGTGGCTATCGGCAGTACCGCAAAGTTGTACATACTACATATATCTAGTCACCGATGTCGACCAAGGCACCCGTCAGAATTTAGCGACCATTAGTTTTGGGCACGTTCAACTACATATATCTAATGATAATGTACTTCTACCGCCCAATGTTTGAGTCTGTCTTATCAACCATTGCCATGGCCAGGTTGATCGTTATTGCCGCCCTCCTACCTCTCGTCCATTCAGGATACAACAAAAATCGTGAGTACAATTGTTTACTTAATATACAGATAATTTGCAGCTACTAGAGGGGGTGGGGGAGAAAATTATAACTGTGTGATAGATCATTTTATTTATAATGCAAACCTGGATGCACATTTGAAAGTGACTAATGCCCCAAGTTAGAGTGCATTTAACAGGGGTGGACTGAGGATACCTTCTCAAGGAAGGACCATGGATCAAGAGCTGGAAAAACCCACTTTGCACATACCGGTACTTGAGAGGTTTGGCCAAAATGTTGTCACAAACTATTCGCCAAATTGTGATGTGCCGAGTGCGACATTATGGTGGTACCACCCTAAATGCCTAGTCGGGCCTAGGAAAAATCAACATCACACACCTTGGGTCTAATATTTGAAATACTTAAAATTCCCTGAGAGCTAAGCCAAATATACCATATTTTAGCTATTGAAATGGAGAAAATTATACAATAGGCCCAAAATAAAAAAGTCAGCCTAGATTTAGTATAAATCGCCATGGAAACCAGGACATTGATTTTGTGCCGTGAGACCTAAGCAGTGTATGAATACTATATATGGCAATTTCACCCCCATAACCCTCCACTGTTTACATGGTACCAATAAAATATTTAGCCTGGACTATAAACAAACACCTCCAGATTATTATGATGCCAAATAAGCATACATTTAATACTTTTACCCCCACCCTGAGGTCCAAATTCCCAAAAATAACAAATTTTCTGAGGGACTATTTGGCCATTCTACCCGGAAGTGGCGGATTTAGGGTGGTACCACCTTAACAGTATAAGTGATTTTTTGGTTGCCATGGTTACCAGATAATTCCTTCATAAATAGAAGCTATTTGATACCCTAAGTCATAAATAAACCCCACAACTTGCCTAATAACCCTACTTTCTTAGTAATTTGTGCTAAACTAGGCCATGGTCGGGCATGCAGCGACAAAAACCTGCTCAAAATGTCCGGGTTTCAGACACGATTTTTCAATCGGTCGTGGAAAAAAATCGGGCCTGACTTTAATATGTCCAACATACCTCTAACTGCAGCAAATAACATCTATTTTATGCATGCTAGGCCCACTAAGCTCTCAGGAAGTTAGGGAAACAACCAAAACCCATGAGAATGCCCAAAAATGGTCATTTTGGGGCCAAAATCGCTGTTTTGGGCGCAATATAGGCCTCAAAGTAAGATAATATGTTGTTTGGTTGCCATGGTAACCCATAACAACCAATGGAATTGCCATATATTTGATGCTTAACCTGTTCCATGATATAATACCATGACATTTGATACTAAAACTGCTATGTGGACTCTAAAATATCCCATTTTTTGTCAAATTTTGTGAGGACTTGGAAATATTTTCCGGGCGCCATTAAGGGTGATCAAAGCAGACGGCTACTTTTGAGGTCAATTTTTGGAGAAAATTGGAACATTCCTGGGTCAAATCCATGAAAATATGTAATTTTAGATGTTTATATTCAAATATGAGCAGTGTACTGCACCAACAATTAAAATTGTTGACAGAAAAAGGGGGAAACGGGTTGAAATATGAGCTCCTTTCGCCTACTTTTGTCAGAATATCTCTACTGTTAAGGTGGTACCACCCTAAATGCCTAGTCGGGCCTAGGAAAAATCAACATCACACACCTTGGGTCTAATATTTGAAATACTTAAAATTCCCTGAGAGCTAAGCCAAATATACCATATTTTAGCTATTGAAATGGAGAAAATTATACAATAGGCCCAAAATAAAAAAGTCAGCCTAGATTTAGTATAAATCGCCATGGAAACCAGGACATTGATTTTGTGCCGTGAGACCTAAGCAGTGTATGAATACTATATATGGCAATTTCACCCCCATAACCCTCCACTGTTTACATGGTACCAATAAAATATTTAGCCTGGACTATAAACAAACACCTCCAGATTATTATGATGCCAAATAAGCATACATTTAATACTTTTACCCCCACCCTGAGGTCCAAATTCCCAAAAATAACAAATTTTCTGAGGGACTATTTGGCCATTCTACCCGGAAGTGGCGGATTTAGGGTGGTACCACCTTATCGCCCACCCACTCTGGCAAGTTCCGGTCCCATTCTCCAAGCACATTCTTTACCGCCTACATAGCATCATATAACCCTAAACTTCTGCAGGGAGATTGTGCAAGCCCGTCACTTTGACCCCAAATATCTCCTAAACTACTTATATTTACGGGTTCCCTGGCGAATATGTTATAAAATAGAAGTGTATTTATCATATATATTCACGGCAAAAGATTAATATGTCTATATCCATTGATATAGCACTTCAAAGTAAACATCACAAAGAGGGATTTGGCGCTAGAACTTGCCAAAGAGTTGCGCGAGACCGTGAGACTTGTTGCGTGAACTGCGGTTCACAATTGGGCGAATGATAGATAAAGACCAAGTGATTGCAGAGTATAAAGAAGATGTAGAAGAAATACTACTTATTGCTACAAAGTCTGAGAAATTGCAAGCAACACATGTGTGTGTGAGGGAAAGCCATTATTTCCAGCAGATTGTAAAGTGTCCAGACAAAAAACGTTGCTCAAATCCAAGGAGCGCTTATATGATGTTGATCAGGGACAGGCTCTTCCCAGTACCAAAGGCTGTGGTCCACACAGCCAAAGATGGCCTTTCAGGGAAACTAGATGGGTCAGGGAACTACGTACCCCTCAGTATTTGTTAGCCTTGCACCCAGCAACAACATCCTCCCAATATCTGCAGACAATTATCCAAAGGGTCTGCCCCATGACTTTGCATGTCCTGGTGTACAGAATTAGGCATCCAAATGAACCTGTAAGGAATGTGAATTATACCTAACATCAATTAGAGAGATATCAAAACAAGGTTCTTCCAGCATCACCTACAGTCTGATTCTAGGACGTATCATCCCAGTATCTATTGCCGCTAATGTGAACTCATGTAAGCTATCCAGAACATAGACCATGAAGATCTGGTGTGGATAGAGGATGGATCCAGGTGGGGGACACAGGGGGGGGGGTATCCCAGCCCTTTTTATTATAGGATTTTAATGTAAATGGGTCCAATACCATCAGTACATTGCCTATATCATGCCCCCTCTTTCTTAAGTTCCTGGATCCACCCCTGCCACAGATTTACCAACACAGGATTGACAGGATAGCAGTGGCACACCTGTTATTCCTGTAAACACTGTCAAGAATCTATGGATTGAGGATACCTCAGCCACAGAGATCTAGAGTGCCATGATTATTGGTGTGACAGTCTATACGAAATCCTGCCGGACACCCGCTATAATCGGCAAAAAGCCTGCCGGTCCGGCAGAAAGGCTGCTACCGCCGGCCCGAACGGCTGGCTGTAATCTAGGGATCCTTGCCTGCATGTAATTTTTTACGGCTTGTAAATCGGACCAGTGTAAAACAGAAAGCTTGAATATTTTCTGTTATGTTCTTCCGTAATTTACATATTAAAATAATGAATATTATTGTAACATACAGAGGAACCCTGTTCATGTATCCCTATCAGTATAAACACTTCATTTATACTTAATGCTTAAATAACAAGATCCCACACCAATACCTGGGCCTGCAAAATTCAAGCTGGGCCTGCAAAAAGATATTTCTGCAGGCCCGAATGTCCTGCATGGTGAAAAAGTTTTCGTATAGACTGGTTTGAACATGATACTGCCACTCTGAACATTTGTAATTGAAAGAGTTCTTTTCATTAAATTCATTAACATTGGGTCTAAAGGTGTTTCGGAGATTTGACTGATGTCATACTTTAACACATTTTAGTAGCAATCTAATTGTAATAAGCCTTATAAGCAATTACTGGGTTAAGATAATGCATGTATGCTCTTTTATCAAATTATGGGCTCAGACTGATACGGTACCTAATTACATGCAAAGAGGGGGGGGGGGGTATCAGCAGATTTGTGACATACTTTTCTAGGGGGTGTTGGAAAAAGAGTGACAAAGTGTGACATGGGGGTGGGGGAGTGTTCAAATCGGCCCAAAAAAGCGTGACATACTTTATGGACGGCCCCATTGGGGCTTTGACCACCTCGTAAGTTGTGGTCTACTACATTTTTCTTCAAATATTGGGGGTGCAGAGGGGTCCCCTCTCCTGAGAGTGGAAAGTCCCTGAAATTAAGGGGTCCAGGTCGAAAAGTCGCTTTTTTGGACCCCTTAATCCATTTTGTCCAAAAGTCACTAGGTCGCTTTTATTATTGCCTTTAAGGTCGAAAGTCGCCTCCAAAACGACCGGTCGCCTGGTCGCTTTTGAATTTAACCCATCTGCAGCCACAAAATTGTACCAAAATTGTATTTTGTGATTGCAGATATGATTATTACACATTGATATAGTTACCCAAATCCTTCATACTGGTACGCTGATCAGCAATTTTTTCACATGGTCATTTTGATATTGGTCTCGCACAGAATGAGGTGAGAAATATGAAGAATGAAGTGTTCATTTATCAATTACAGGGGGGGTGGGTTGGTGAGATTTTGCGCGGAGCCACAAACATTTTGACCACAACGCAAAATACATTTAGAATTCTGGTATGAATCTATAGTAATGCACTGGCATGGGGTACAGTACTATATATCGCTGGTAGTGGAGATTAAAATAACCGGGTGTATATCTGTGCGTGGCGCCACTTTGGGGGGCACACAGCCGTAAAAAAAGTGAAAAAATCTGCCTTGTCCTGAACTTTCATCACTGGGATATATTCTAAGATAGATAACAATGCTAAACTATTTACAAGTTCCATATTAACAGTAGGCCTACCGAGAAAAACAATAAATGTTTGCATTTTTCCAGAAAATATTAGCTATTAGATCAAATAAATCATCTAATTCGAAGTGATGTGGGGCTATTTTGGCCTGTCTCATGCTTGAAACATTATGGGATCTAAAAGGTATTTAGGGTAAAAAAGGTAGCTTGATATTCATCTGACCTTAAAATACCCAGCATAGTTAATTTCCACAGGTAATTGACCCAGGGTACCCTGGGTCTCTGTGAGACGGTTTTCCTGCAAAAAACATAGATTGGTCAGCTGAATTTTAAGTATCGCCCTGCCTTTGTTATTTGTTTTTACTGTTCAAAATGAAGCTTATGTTCTACTGTGGAACAATCTGTGTCTCCCTCTTTTTTTCAAAATGTCCCCATGGAAAAAGCCCCTTAAGAAAATGTCAAAAACAACCCGAAAACAGAGTCTGTGTAAACTAATGCTGAAGAATAGGCCAGTGACCTTGAAACCACCCTTTAAAAGATGCACGTTCACACAGACACCCATAGAGCTCAGTGTTGAAGGGAGGGTGAGACGGTTTTGTGTGTGAGACGGTTTTGGTGCAATTTCCACTCTAAAGAAAGGTCAGTGGGTACCAGTTGATCTGTAAAGGCACCCCAACTCCTATACTTGCAAGGGTTAGGGTGGTGATTTTGTGGATAGGAACAAAGGGAGGTTGTGTCGGCCTCTTCCCTTTTTGACTCAGGGTAACTGAGTAATATACGACGACTGAACCATGTTTTAAGACGTTTTTGTGACATGGGAGAATCTATGTCATTCAGTGTGCGTGGCACATAGACATGAGATGACAAAAGGGATAGATAGGCAAGGTGGGGGGACAAATGTTTCCCGTAAAAGATATGGTGGCGCCACTAGCAGTTCTCGTACTCCGCAAGAAGTCAACAAGACAGCACGACAGTCATGAGTAAGCATTTTCTGGAGGAGTCTGGGGTCCTGCTGTCCCTGCTTCTCCAGTGTGCAGGCTTCACCAATATTTTACTGTCTTATTATGGGCTTAATATTACAAAATTTGCGATGGCCCCTGGCAAATTAGGGTTCTCAGGAAGAAACTGCATAGGAATCAATTGGGCCTAAAAAGTTGTGTTCCGGTATCCCGACCAACCCTATGTTTTAGGGGCCGACCCTAATTTTTTTTGAACATTTTTTAAATTTTGAGTAAATTTATGACATTTTGGCGTTTTTACTACTAAAATTGACTTTTTTGACCAAAAAAAAATTGTAAAAAAAAAAAATCCGACCTACCGACCCTGTTTATTTTGGCCATGTTACCGGAACACAACTTTTTTTTTTAGGCCTTGTCTAATCACAGGAGACTCAGGGTGTCCGGCTACTTTATGTCTTTACCCAATCCCCAATCACACAGAATGGATGACAATTATGACTTGACTGCACCCGCACTATTAAATGTATATTCCAGGGCGATGCACCCAATTCAATCAATTTTCAATGGAGTCTGAAAATGAGCCTGAAAAACAAGCCTGATAATCAAGCCTGATAATCGAGCCTGATGACAGAGCCTGATGATCGAGCCTGATGATCAAGACCCCTACCCCCCCCCCCCCACATTGGATCAACTTCTCAGATACAGGATACTGCCACTGTAAACGAGCAATGACAGTGCACACACATGGGTTGTCTAGTCTAAAACACTTTCTTGTGCACTAAGCCTATAGCAAGACAAGCACACATTGGTATATAGAACTTTTATTGAATTCAAAACATAGCAGGGAGCAAGGTTGTCTAGAATAGTGCACACTGCTTCAGCATAGAGTTCAATGGGAGGGCAGTATTTGTGCTTTGTTGATTCAAGAAAGTGAAAACATTTTGGCATGATTTTTTTGCAACAAAAAATGCAAAATTGTGTGTACAGTACATTGTGTGCCACAGATAAGGTGAGAAAGTAACAAGTCATGAAATTAAAAAAAAATTGACATGGATAGTTTATGAAGTATGATTGTGTGAAGTTGGAAATTTGAAAATCCCTGAGTCAAAAACAGTCTCTCACATACTAAGTAGTAGAGTAGATTCTGGACATTTAGATGTCTAGCTATTTTCTTGACATAAGACCACTTAAAAAAGATTATCAGCTTTGCGGATACTGCCGGCATAAGTTAAAAAGGGCCGCATGAGTGCTTTTTATTTGATATTTTCATAAAAATGACTCCAAAAATCCCGCATCCTTGAACAGGGGTAACACAAAATATAGAGAAATGTTCACATTTCAGCCATTAACTGACCTAAGGACTAGATTTAAAAAGCATTATACTTTCTATATCTATTTCTATGTGTTTAGCCTATCATTCAAGTTAACTATAATGGCTATAGTGAGCATATTCTATTAATAATTAATAAGCATGGAACTGCATGACAAAGTCAATGATGCCTGAGGACAGAGGCTGGTGGATTGGGGGTGCTGGGTGCGGGCTTGGGGGTTGAAACTTTGGTTGGAACTTTGGTTGGGACTTTGGTTTGGATCAGGGTCGGCACTTGGGTCAGGGTTGGGGTCGGCACTTGGGTCAGGGTTGGGGTCGGCACTTGGGTCGGGGTCGGCACTTGGGTCAGGGTTGGGGTCGGCACTTGGGTCAGGGTTGGGGTCGGCACTTGGGTCAGGGTTGGGGTCGGCACTTGGGTCAGGGTTGGGGTGGGCACTTGGGTCGGGGTGGGCACTTGGGTCGGGGTGGGCACTTGGGTCGGGGTCGGCACTTGGGTCAGGGTTGGGCACTTGGGTCAGGGTCGGCACTTGGGTCAGGGTTGGGGTCGGCACTTGGGTCAGGGTTGGGGTCGGCACTTGGGTCAGGGTTGGGGTCGGCACTTGGGTCAGGGTTGGGGTGGGCACTTGGGTCGGGGTGGGCACTTGGGTCGGGGTGGGCACTTGGGTCAGGGTTGGGGTCGGCACTTGGGTCGGGGTGGGCACTTGGGTCAGGGTTGGGGTCGGCACTTGGGTCGGGGTCGGCACTTCAGTTGGGGTTGGCCCTTTGGTCAGGGTTGGGGTTGACATTTGGGTTGGTGTTGGGGTCGGCACTTGGGTACTTCGGTTGGGGTTACAGCATAAACACAGTCAAGACTGGGTTTAAAAAACGAAAAAAAAAGATCGCTTTCCAAGACTAAAATCTATTGAATTTTTTCCCTTTATTCGTTCGCTGGCATAATTTTTTCAAAAGTGAAAGGCATTGACAAACCTTTTTTTTGGTGTGGCCTAACCTACATTTCCCCTACTCACAAATCAGCATTGTAAAAATCTAAACGTTTCTATTAAAAGCTTTTTGATATTCCTCACATAGCAATGTTGTCCTGTCGAAACGTGCTTGGTACTGAATATCTAATCAGGACGATCACTTTGTGATGCGGTGAAGATTAAAACAAGAATTTAAAAGAATGGCATTAACACCACACATTAACCTCATTTGCAGCCACATCGATCATCTCTCTTAGTTATTCATACCGATAGTACGATATTTATAGGTACAATTCTCCGGACCCTTTTGTTAATTGGAATTGCTAGAGCCAATCTGGTAACTTGGAATTGGGGCCTAGTACCCTGATACATGTAGCCTATGTGGGTCATCAGCCCAAAAACGCGGTTTGATATAGAGCAGGAAGACTCTACAATAAAGATTTAAAACGAATAGGCCCCCCCCTATAGAGTCAATACAGAACAGTCAAGCGCAGTGCAGAATGTCTTATAAAATAAGTGTGCCAGTGTTTGTGGGGAAATTGTTGTGTGTGAACTGTGATAAGCATAATTTAACTTCTGATTGATATGATGTAAAATCAAACAGTTTACTTTCTGTATCCCACAGTGTACATGCCGGGAACGAACTGCAATACTATCCGCATCCGTGAGATAGACGGGGCAGTGATCCGCAGCTCCCCCAACAAGCTGTGGAGTAACTCAGCGTGCCTCATAAAGCTTGAGGCTGACGACAGCATCTTCACATCCAAGCGCCTCATGATAAACGTGGAAGAACTCAACATCCAAAATTGTGAAGTGTCACTCAAAATATATTTCCACAGAAGCTCTGACGGGCGCACACCAGACGTAAGTTCCTGTTCATATAACATGAACATGCCAACTCTCACCATACCTTTCCATACATGGTCACAGTCAATGCTGATCATGATTCGTAGACAAGTGTGCTCAGCCGTGACTAGGCCAATATCCTTAGTACAGGGCTCTTGATGTGGTTTAACTGACTTATGCCCCACCAGTGGTGAGCGTTTTTCCCACCTTTGGACGTATTATACAGACAGGCAATTTCTTTTATCCTCCCAGGCAACCGTGGTATAACTTGTATTAACCAAACAGTAGGGATGTCATCGATACCCCCAGAATTGATACATCGACATTTCTTATATTTCAATTATCGCATCGACAAAAGCTTTATATTGATACAGTAATTTTAGCATAGTATAGCCTCGTATTTTACCTTACCAAAACTGCAAGAATTGTGTAAATATCCCATCTAGAAGTTGCTTTTTATTCAGTTTGAATATTGTGCCCTTTTTAGGCCAATTACATTGATGGAAAAACTTCAGATTGTGTTTATAGTGTTGTAGCTGTTGGCTATTCTAAGATAGGCATGAGCTATGAAAAACTCCTGATTCGAAAATAGGTTGTTTAGAAATTACTCTATATTCATTCTGACATATGGCTCGTAATCATACAGACGGATAATGATATTCAAATATGCTTTCCAACAACAGGTGTTACATGAACATACAGGAGTGATACGCTCACGGTCTAATCAATAATTCCCCAATGTCTAAGGCTCTCTCCGATCCCGGTAAACTCCATATGGGCCGGACTCCTCAGAGGGGGGCGGACCCGGAGTTATCTACCAATGCGTCTATCTCCTCTGTTCCCCCAGAGGGTGGAACAGAGAGAGACACAGGGTCACCGAGGTAGGAGCAGCAGCAGGACTAGGCCGAAAAGTACAACAGAGTTCTAGGAATCTCTGTTGAGGAACAACAAAGTTGGCCGAAGTGCACAGCAAGACTGAGTCCCCGAGTAGAAGAACCCAGGGGTTTATATACCGAGAATTATATAACTCCACTCCATTACTCGTAAACACTTGAGTTCCCGAGGAACTCCGGGTAACCTGAAACCGGTTGCCCCGGGCCGACACGGTACCCAGGTTAGTTGGGCTGACACGTGGCGGTCCCGGCTCGGTGCGTATTACCAGGTTGCACTCCCAATCCTCAGGTGCCGGATTATGTAATCACATACCGGAGACCAGACAGGAGTGCGGCCCGATTACGCCACAGTAAACACAATCAAATAACTCAATCCGGTTCTATAGAAATAGTACAGCGTCCCACTACACTACCCCCCTTCAGACAATATAATAATGTCCAAATACCGGAACAAAGTGCAGTATTTTCTCACATACAACACCTCGATATGATGACAAATCATATTTCAAAGCAACCCAAAAAAATATATTGTCTCCAAACATATACATAGTGGAGACAAATGTAACTCTTTCGTATAGAACAAATTTATACATCCATTCTTGAATACAAAAGATACCAATCTCTCTATATCCATCTATATCTTGATATCAGCATCACTCATACCAATCATCAGAACTCAGCTTCACAATATCCTGAGTATCACTCTTCAACAGCTGCGTCTAGTCAAGCCCTATAAAACAAACTTGACTATATAAAAAAATATAAAACTTTTAAGATATACCACTGTATCCCAACCATGTTTCATCGAAAACGAGGTATAGTATACATACAGATCAACATGAACACTTCTCTTTAAAAAGTTACCAATCCTTCATATAAGAGTCATTGGAACCAAAAAAGGTGGCAAGCGTCTGACTAATAGTAAACCTTGACCCAACCCGCCTATTTAAATAGACCCACTCGCTACATCGCCAGAGTAAAGTTAGAAGGTCAATATTTTTGGAATAAATATACACATATAGCGTAGATCTGGTAAACATGATACAATCATCTTAAGGTTCTCAAAACCTCATATGAATCAGAGTCACATCGGTGTCCATTCGGTGCATCTTAAGTAGTAGCACAAGTCACATGGCTTCATAATAGTCAAATGGTAATGGACTAGATTCATCATGGCAACTATTTCTTTTTTTATATATATGTATATACCAACTCAGGGAACATATCCTTGAAACTTGCATGAGCCAGAGCACAGAGAAGGCAGCATAAGCTGAATCCTTCTGAAAGTATTCAATGAGGACTTGTGGACCTCCATAACAACTGCATGATATCAGAGACTGACTTTGTCCGCGCGGGAAAGGGAAGCTAGCCAGAGTGAACGCCACCCACTGCGCATGCGCGGACAGGAGGTGGACAAAACACACCACCGTGGGCAGGGCGATCGGGGGTGGGGCGATCTGTAGCACACGCCGCCCTGCGTCCGACTGACATGGAAAAACGGAAACTCAGATGCCGTCGCTGTTGACGCTCCGATCGACTCGGTTTTCGACTGAGATGTAAAACAGCCGTTACGCGCTGCCCGGCGCTGAAGCCCACAGCCACCTGCTCGCCCCCAGCCACCTGCTCACCTACAGCCACCTGCTCACCTACAGCCACCACCTTGAATTCGATTATATATGACTTGTAATATATGAAGTTGGGGTAGCTTTTTCTGGAGATTACGATTCTGCTGTCAGAAATGAGGAATAACGTATTGCACTAAAATTAGGTACATAGTCCAGCGGAAGCGGTACTGCATATCTCTTTGTGGCCCTTTGCGACCTCTCCCTGGCTCTTCCTGACATCCCCACGGCCCCCTGTTCTCTGTGTGGGTCCCTACTCGCCAAATCTAGTTATTTTGGTGCTTAACTCGCATCCTACTTGCCAGAAATTACAAATATCCCGATTTCTGTTAGACCGAGTGACTTTTACACAGCATTGGTCACCCAAATCCGGCAAGTGTTTGTGTTTACAATCGCTGCGGAATTTGCCATCTTTATGGCCCTCTCCCCAGCCCTTCCTGATATCCCCATGGACCCCCCCCCCTCATCTGTCTGGACTCGAGTCGGGCGTCGGGACTCGAGTCGGGCGTCGGGTCTCGAGTCGGGCGTCGGGACTCGAGTCGGGCATCGGGACTCGAGTCGGGCGTCGAGACTGGGATTTCAGGCACTCTGTCAATCAGTCCCTCTTGCCCCATGAACCCTGAGTCGCCCTGCGATGTTAGTCACTCTTCCTCTTTGATTCTCCCATGCAACTAGACGGAGATGGAATGGAGGACAGTCTAAAACTCCCCTCCTGTTTCTCTGTCGTTTCAAATCTACCAGACCCAACCCTCCCTGTAGGTGGAGTGGACCGCTGGTCCACCAACTCATCCCCCTCAGAGTGGATATCAATAGTCCTATAGACCAGTTTACTCTTTGAGTCTACCTTCTTACCCAATGACTTCAGTTTCCCTGTTTTATGATCCCGCCTGTCTATGGAAAAGTCCTCTACCTATAATACTTTCCTTGACAGTTCTGGATTCTCACTACCTTCAGTGAGTGTGATAGGAGTTGTTGACTCCTCTCTCACAAAGACACAGTCATCATCCTCCACTGCAGGAGAAGATAACAGATCAATTACCATTCTCTCGTTTTCAGCCTGCTGTGGGCTGACAGCAGTCCTCAGTAGTTGTTCACCAGTCCCCTCCTTCCTGAGCTCAGAGGTTTCCCTACTGAATCCAGAAACGGACCCTGGGACTCGTCTTTTAGTCGGGGTAGACCGACCATCAGCCGAAGCTGGAGACCCACCTGACTCTTTGGCCTGCACCTGTCTTGGGTTCACAGGGACAGGAGTGTGCACTCCACTATCCACTGTTCTATCTGACGACAAGGTTTTAGCCTTTGGAGGAGTGGCCAACCGCGACTTACTGACATAGTCAGCAGCCTTTTCAGAAAAATCCTGAAGATAGTAGGGCCACGCCTTCCTATTCAGCCACAACCTTCTTGGGTTATGGTTGAACACTAGGGTGTAAGCGAACCCCTGTGGTGTCCTTATGCACTTTTCCCTATCCGTGAGTCCTAAAGACTCCGGAGGCATCTCAAGTACGTCCAGATTAGCCATGGCCACCTCAGCCTTGATGTGATGAACATCAATCTGGTGCCTTAGCATACATCCTTTTCGGGAGGTGCTAAATGGCTCGTTCCCTCTCATACACCTGGGCGAACGGTTGGATTTACTCCTACATTGCCACATCATCTTGGAGTGTCCATGGAATTCTATTAAATGACGTGCAAATTGATACAAATCATGATATTCCGCTATTGGACTTCTGTCCATGCACTTGCCAAAAGGACATTGCCCAGTCCCTACTCGCCAACCCCGTCCGGATTTGTAAGTCGGACCACCCAGTGGTACAAACGATAGCCAAGCCCACTTCAATCGATCCCTGTCCTCACTAGAGAGATCGGCGGCTCTGTATGTCCCCATACTTTGCCTTATCACCTCATCCCAGAATTTATATCCCTGGTGAGCATTTGAGCTGGAGTGTTCAAGCCACCACTCCATATCTCGTTCAGTGTCTTCATAAGCGGGCAATCTAACTCTACCCCCTTCCTTGATGATTTCCCCTATGTAAGGTTTAGATTTCGAATTGTAAGAAGGGGCCTTATACAACGTGGTACATTTCCTCTCATTACATGTGTCTTATTGCTGTACGAAAGCTCCTCTGCACAATTTTGAACTGGGAATTCCCAGTGGGCACAGAACATTGAATCAACATTGAAAACTGGTTGACTATGTTGATTCAATGTTGATGCAACGTTGATTCAACATTGAACTGAGTTTTGTGCCCACTGGGTTACGTCATTCATGTCAAACTGTTCAAATTTGGAAGCAAGAGCATCAATGAATGATTTCTGGTTTTGTCTGATCAGGAGCCATGTACCGGATGCAGACCGTCTGAACGGTCGTATGACATTTGACCCCATAGTGCTCCCACCCGAGCGTCAGCAGTCGGGTACACGGGTATCCCGGGATAGTTCGGGTCAGCCCGGCCCACCCCCATTACCGGATGTGATTTCATGTTTCCCACCTGGAATAGAGGAAAACCCCCAGCCTCTAGACCTTTAATCCCTGGGCCCGAAACAAACCCTCTTGTTTTGGTAATTTCTGTCTTGCCCTAAAGAGGGTTTAGAAAAAAAAAAAGAAAAAAAAATCCTCTAGCCTGTGCTAATGTGAGTCCTTTGCTCTTTTGGCAAACTATAGTCAACCGGAGCTGTAGACTCCAGGTCCCCTAAAGCTATTAATTCCTTCTCATCCTCCGACGGAGGGGTAACCTCCGCCGAGGGAGTTGCCCCGGAGGGAGTTGCCCGACGGATAGCCATCCGCCATGACAATTCAAACAGAGGGCGGCCTAGAGGAGCCCACCAAATATGAGCTTACACGGGTAGAAAACAGGAAAAATTTGTTACAAAAGTGTCCTCCTGTACTACCTCACAAGTGTCTCCTCTCTCCCTCCTTTGTGTGTAGCAGTCTGGATGTACTAACCGCTGTTAAACATAAGAGGAGAGAGGTGCCTTCGCATCCACCCTCTCCGAACTGATGTGCTGGACTGACGCTTTGCCCGCCAAGATCAGCGCGCATGCGCTTCCAAGCGCAAAGGATCATGGCTATCGGATAGCCCCTCTCGGCACAGTTATCCGTTATTATCGGAAGAAACCCGGCGCAGGAAGCTAACTGCGTAGTAGTTGCATCCTTCCCCGAAGAACCTCGGATCTTTTTCCGTACACAATTTGAGTAAAAATACTTGTCCAGTTCGTACGACCTGTATTAAATGCAGTGTATGAACATAGATTTTTCAAACATTTTAGCAGAACATAAAAAAATAATGCGTGTCAAAGTAGATTTTAGTGACCCGAATAAATTCGGGAAAATGTTCTCTTTAGTATTCCTGGGCTGTATAACAAAACAACCAACTATACCAAAAACTTCCAATAGGATTACTCCATCCATCTAAAAAAAAATCACTGACTTAGTATGTGGATTTTCAATCCGAAACCATCACGACAAGTACTAAATGGGAAACCAACACACAGATTACAGCATGTAAACATCCAAAACTAACTTGTAACAGTAGCAAAATGTTGGGAACCCCAATGCCATCTACCGGTTAATTTCACCATAATTCCAGCCACAACAATTCCAGAAAAAAATCCGGTATTTCTCGTTGTGTTTTGCGACAATTAGCACCAGTTACGCAATTACCGGGGTTCTCTGGGTAAGTCCTTGGCGACCCGAAGAAATCCGGGTAACCAAAGAAACAAACCCGGCCCCGCCACGCTTACGTAACAGCACCTCGACCAGCTATACAAGCATTTCTACGTATTTTAATCTCATCACCTTCTGTCCTACTACAAACTTCCGTTCTCTCAAGCCTGTACCATATCCTACTTTTTGGTGGATGGCAGCCTTTTTCAAGTGCCCCCTTACCAATGCATAGCCTTCACGCAATTCCCTGCGGAGAGATTCCGCAAACGCCACTCGGCATGGAATATCCTTTCTCCGCAGAACACTGCCAAAGACCAAATCAGCAGGCATAATGATCTCTTATCCAAATACCAGGCCATTAGGAGTGCAACCAGTAGATGCATGCACTGTACAGTTGTAAGCATGGGCCACATACTGGGAGAACGTATCCCAGTCATCCTGATTAGAATTAACCAGCGTTGTTAACCCCTGTATCAACGTACGGTTGAGCCTCTCAACCATCCCATCTGACTGTGGTCGGTAGGGATTAGTGCGTGTTTTCACTATGGCTAATTCTTCCAACATCCCTTGAAAGAGATGCGATTCAAACTCCCTACCCCGGTCTGAATGTAGCATGAGAGGTGCGCCAAATGTTAGTACCCACTCCTCAACCAAAGCCTGCGCACAGGTTAATGCAGTGTGATCCTTCATAGGCATCACCCGTACATATTTGGTATAATAGTCTTGTACCACCATCATGCACACATTGGAGTTAGGAGTCGTCTGGAAGCCAGTAATAATATCAATGGCTATCCTAGCGAATCTTACTCCAAACAATTCCTGTTTTACCTTTACCAGGGCCCGGCTTCACCAAGCAACACGTTGGACATTCCTCCAACCAACGAATAACATCCTTAGACATTCCTGGCCAGTAATATTGTCTCGATAGTTTGTCCAGTGTCCGCTTCCTGCCAAAGTGAGCAGAGGTTTGGTGACCATGGAAGTACTCGAATACTACCCACCTTAAAGAAGCAGGCAGAACTATCTGCAACCTCCTTCTGGCTTTGCCTTCCAGAGTCTTCCATCTGCTTATACTCCGCCTGGATGTTGGGCCTATTGTTCCTACTGTAGGTTTATTTCCATATTCTGTTTCTACTACCATGAGAGGAGATTTTGTAGATCCTGTCCGGAGGTTTTGTAGGTGCTGTCTGGAGGTTTTGCCACATAATCTCCTGAGGAGGTTTTGTGGGTTCTGCCCTATTCAAAACCCTGCTTTTGATGGGACTCGAACCTAGATTGATAAATATTCCAATCTAAAGCCTGTACCCTAGCAGGTCGGGCACAGGGGATGACCTATGTTAAGCATGGTAGAACAAATACTGCTTTGTTTTTATATTCAATGATATTGTATTTTTTCCCATTTGTCCTGGGATATAATGTACAAGTGGAGGAGCAGTGATAGATGTCTATCTTGAGCAAAGAGGCACTAAGTTTATACATATGTTTAAAAAAACAACAAAAAAAACAAAAAAAAAACGTTGTGACAATTCACTTATTCGATCTCACCACCTCTAGATTGAGACTTTTGAAGCATAACCACTACACCACAGAGGACAATGTGCTTCACGAAGCAATCCTCAGTATAATCTTCAAGGTACCTAATACATAGGGTTATTTTGAAACCATTCATCCATGACAAACCAAGTAACCCCTTATATAATAGGATCAGCACAGGTAGAAAGTGTGGGTACGACTCCTACTCTAATCACATCATGCATTGTAACAAGTTGCATGACAAATGGCGTAATTACACCATTAATGTAATCAGATAATTACAGTATGGTACATACATTGAGTATAAGCTAGAAAACCTCCTTGGAGGTGTAGTATTTGGTGTAAAACCTCCTCGGCTACGCCTCGGAGGTTTTACACCAAATACTAGACCTCCGCGGAGGTTTTCCATCACATTATAGGCTGTCTCGTACTACCAACTGAGACCATTGGCCTACTAGATTCCTCACCTCCACACCTTCTAATGACAGAGCTGGCCTGACGGGACGAGCAGCCCTCTCCAGGATCAGATTCCGTATCAAGTTGATACCCTCATCCTCCTCTTGAGCTTCAAGTATGGACTCCACCGACCAAAACACCAAGTTCTCTTCCCAGGCTGGGTCAAAATTCATTATTGGTGCCACCAAAGCGTTATGTATGCCACAATCATCACAATCAACACGTGCACATCTCCAAATTGGTCTCCTAGACAAACAATCCGCGTTCACGTGTTTCACTCCACTCCGATGCTGAATCTGGGCATTCTCTATTCCCAACTCAGACAACGAGGAGATCCATCTACCCACCATTCCATCCGCCTCCTTGAAGTTCAGGAGCAATCTCAAGGATGAGTGATCCGTACGCAAAATAAAATTCCCACCATACAAGTAATGGCGAAATGTCTTTGTGTACACTACTATAGCCAACAATTCCCGCTTGGTAGTACAATAATTGCGTTGAGTTTTACTCAAGCTGTTGCTAGCAAACGCCAAGGGCACTTCCTTCCCATTTTGCACCTGGGACAAGACAGCGCCTATACTGTCATTGCTAGCATCGGTGTCAAGGATGAACTGATCACCCTCAGAAGGGTAACTCAACACAGGAGTTACAGTAAATAACTCCTTAAGTTTGAGAAAAGCCTGCTCAGCCATTTCTGTCCAAATAAATGGCGGTAGCTTCAGCATTCCTTTCCTTTTACCCACCACTAGCGCCTGTAAAGGAGCTGACACCTCAGTAAACCCGGGGATGAAATCACGGTAGTACGAGCAAAAACCCAAAAACGATCTTACTTCCTTCTGATCTTTCGGAGTTGCCCAACTCGCCACTGCCTCCAATTTCCCTGGGTCCGCCGAAATACCTGTGCCACTGACTATTCGGCCCAGATATTCCACCGACTGCCTAAAGAACTTGCACTTCTTCGGTTTCAATCTCGAGTTCTTCCAAAGACTATGATGTCGTCCAGATATACCAGACAGTTCTTCCATAACAAGCCTCTTAACATTGTTTCCATCATATTCTCAAATGTAGCTGGAGCGTTACACAAGCCAAATGGCATCACATTGAACTCAAACAACCCCCTATGGGTCGTGAATGCCGTTTTCTCTTTATCCTCTGGGTGCATTCCGATCTGCCAGTATCCTGACTGCAGATCCAAGGTACAAAACCAATTGTTACCTCCCAGAGAATCTAGGCTCTCATCAATGCGCGGTAAGGAATATGCATTCTTCCTAGTAATCCCCTTCAGTCTCCTGTAGTCTATACACAACCGACAAGTGCCATCCTTTTTGGTAACCATTACCACAGGACTGGCCCAAGGACTATCAGAAGGTCTTATAATCCCCTCATCCAGCATTTTGTCCACCTCATCCTCCAATGCCTGCTTCTTTAACAATGGAAGACGACGGTAAGGCAAGCGTAAAGGTGGGCTAGAACCGGTGTCTATCCGATGAATTACTCGGTCAGTTCTACCCAACCGCTCCCCTGGAGCTGAGAACAAGTCAGAATTGTCACACAATAACTGCGCCAGACTCTCCTTATCTTCCTCCTGCTCCAGGTGACTGTCTGTCACTAATGGTACGAGATGCAGTGGCAATCCATACCCTCCATTCCTTTCCTGCTCACCGGTGTTTTGCAACACAACTGGTGTAACAGATGGATCTAAGGCACCCAATTCCACTGCTCTCCGAGCTGCTAACTCCACCTCACCTGAATCAGCTCTTCCTACCACGTCAGCATATGTCACCTCCTCAAAGGTTGTTCCCTTCTCCAGGTACACGTCCTGGAAGGTCATATTACTGACTGGTACTACTGCTCGTCTCGAACTTTGCACTAGGGCACTAGTGGAAACCAACCCGAGCTTACCTAAATCCTCCTGATTAGGTTTCTCAGCCGTTAACAAGTTGTTACTTTCCAAATAGTTTTAAAGCTGGGCATGTAAAAAGCACCCGAATATCTTGCCCGTTACCGGTACCGTAAAACCTCGTGTATAAGCCTAACTCGCGTATAAGCCACACCCCGACTTTGGGCCGATCCTATAAGCCGCAGTGGCCTTCTGAATCACCCCTGGGAAAAACTCACGTATTAGCCGCACCCCCAACTTTGGTCTAAATTGCAGTGTTGCCGAAAACTTTTTAGGCACACAGGCCAATATGGCCTGTGTAGTGAGATCATACACATTTGTCTTCTACACAGGCCACATGAAATAACTGTGTATACATTGATGCCAAAAGGCCATTCGAAGTAAATTTTATTGATAGATACAGACAAAATGTATTAAAAAAGGTGTACATTTATTGATAGTTGTTACATGGCCATAACTTTGCTTCTAATAGGACTATCTGAAAAATAATTTCACTTTTGGAAAGCTGAGATCATGGCCGGCCATTGTGACCGATGTACAAGAGCCTTACATCGGCCATTAGGATTCTACATCGGCAAAAGCCGATGTGCCGATGTCATTCCGGCAACACTGAATTGTCATATCGATATAATAACCACCCCTCCCCCCCCCCTGCAACTTTCTACATTTGTATCCCTGGGCACCGGCGTGGTAGTACAATGTAACAGCTTTCTCTGAGTCGGGGGGGGGGGATGGTGGTTTGTATTGTTCGCATTGGGTATGAGGGTGTTGAAGCCATGGGTCGGCTAGGTGTGGAGTGGGGGGGGGGTGTGAAGGTAAGCAGAGTGGAAGATGTTGACCAATACTGTATGCACCTACAAACTACATGTACATGTGGTTTCCTTGTATAGTGGTCACTCATACTGTCCTGTGGTCGCGGCCATTAATTAAGCTGGTACTGGTGAGATAAACAGGATAACAGCGGATAACAGCTGCACAATGTGGGCACCAGTTAGAAAATGTACCCTAAGAATTCTGCGGTAAATAAAGGGAATTATTTCAGAGGTCTAAAATGTATTCCGCTAGTGGCCTATTCTATTCTACAAAGGGCGTGAATAGTAAGGCAGGTGACGGAGGAAGCTTTAACACCTCCCCCAAAGCCGCCCCACCCTGAGACTGGTGGAGGGGAGGCAGGGGGGGGAGGGAGGGGTCCAGGCCGGTGCATGCAGTGGCAGCAGGAGAGTATCAGACTTTGAAATAACAATTGAGAAAAACTCGCGTATAAGCCGCACCCCGACTTTGGGCCCATCATATAAGCCACACTGACGATCTGACTCGCGTACTAGCCGCAGCTTCTACGCGAGGTTTTACGGTAGTATTGTGGATCTTAGATCCGGCGTTGTAGCATTTAGAATCTTTGGCGCAGGCACCACCGTGGAAGTCTTCCATTTACTTTGAAACACATTTTTAACTATAGACAGATTTGATAGGTGCGTGGATTCAGTACTCCCATATCATTGCCCACCTTGCTTCTGAGCTCCATTTGTGATTCCATTTTACGCTAGTAATATCAACTCCAGCGCAGAAATCGTATCTCCAGTAGGTTGTATAGATCTGTGTGCCTACTACAACACTAATTAATCCAACTTAATTAGATGGCGATGATGCCCGATTAAACCTCGGACCCAGCAAGGTTACTCTACAGGTTAATACACTCCTGCTTTGGTGCATCATGATTACAAATGAACATGGAGCTTGAGGCACTGTCTTTAGGCATCATGCCACCCTAAAGGGCCCTAAATAATAGCAGCCTATATAGTTGGGGACATGTGGCCACCAACCACCATGTGTTTTCCATTTGCTAAGCACATCCTGACCACTACTACTTATTAACACTACTTTGCTTGGAAGTTTGGAGAGCAAGTTTGTGTCTACTCAAAGATACATTACCAGTTAATTTTGGGCGACTTTTTATTTTCATCATGTTTCCATATAACAAGTGCCTGTAAGTCTATATGAGAAATTTGGAATCTGTTATTTCTCTTTTAACCTGTAAATTTGGCCATAAAAGGGTGCAAAATATATAACTGCGAGCTCGCAGAAATGGGGAAACCTGCAGGGGGCCGTTATGAACAATCGAAACACATAGGCTCTCACAGTGAATTCATAAGTCTACCAGAGAGCCCTCCAATCAGTATTTTATCTAGATTTCATAGCAAATGGCTTTCCTATGATATGAGGGCCGGTAAGTTGATAAGGAAATGACAATGGAAGTCTATATTGGGCTTATTTCATGACTTGATTTTGGGTCGATTTAGGTGGTAATTTATCTTCAAGGTGGCCAGCGGGGATTGTAGTACTGGAGCAGGACACTAGGGGACTAGAGGGCGATTTGGTCCTATGCAATTGGCACATGCTGCAATGTAATTATGTCATTTATTGTATGGCAACTTGATTTATTGTATGACACACACAATCGTATGACGCATAGGTTAGTAATAATCTCGCTTTTGTTGTCAATAAAAGTTAGTATTGATAAAAAAAAACTCTTATCTAGTTTGGCATGGCTGGGACTAGAACCGCGGGCCTCTGAATCAGAAGTCAAACGCCATAACCATCATACTATAGAGGCTGTTGTATGTGCATGAGTAGAAAGGTATATTTCTCCTTCCTGGCATCGTTATTACCATATTACCATCTTTTCTATTTCAAACATCAAAAACCTTACAAATATGCCCCGGACCATGTGTTCAAAACGCAGTTTCTGGGCAGATAACATTAAATATTATATTGTCTTGAAGTCTGAAAAAGGTGTAGTTACTTTTTAATGTTATTTCATCCACATATGTAGCCCAGTACTATATAACCCTATTACAGGTCACCTAAACTTTGTGGTTAAATATCTCAGAAACAAGCTCGGGACCCCCCTATTTTTTTCTTATTTTTTGAGAGTATATACCATTTGGAACATCTAGTATAAGTATGGTGAGATTGTAGTTACTCTTAGCCCATCCCCGCCGGCCACCTTAACCTTTCTGCCAACTGGTGTCAAGCCAATTAGAGCCTGTCTTTGTGAAAAAATGTGATGTCACTCAATTCTACATGACATAAAAAAGAATAATGAACCCTATTCTTTTCACTCTATTGTACACAGTAATTCAAAACAAATTTATTCTAGATGTTTGAATACAAAATCCCCGGAGGAAGTCGATTTTCCCTAAAGTGGGCACTTTGGCAAGAACAAAGTTTAAAATTGATAAAAACTCAATTTTCCAGAAAGTGGATAATTTGGCAAGAAAATGTCTGAAAACGTTCAAAAGTTGATTTTTCCAGAAAATGGCCACTTTGGTGGGGGAAAAGGTTTAAAATGAAAAAAGTCTACCCAGTGTTTTCCTGAAATGGCCAAATTGGCGAGAAAAAAGTCAGGTTATTTCAATTATAAAGAAATAAACTTAACCTATACACTTCACTCATCATGCTTTTAATGCCTCTATTAAAAGTTGACGACAACTTGGACATTAGACCAATCTTCACCAGACACCGAGATGCCAGACTAATGAAGCAAAGAAGACCCCTGAACCCTGCCTATGAGAAAAGCTTGGAGCATAGAACTGCCTGCTGCTGGAATGCACTTGGCATACAAACCAGAAAGATTACAGAAGAAAAAGAGTTCAACCAATGGATGAAAGAAACCCTTGATAAGAGACTACTGGCCTATACTTAGGTGCGGCGGTCCTTTGCAAAAATCTCTGCACACACTCACTCCATCCTGACCCGACTCACCATTTGACCTCACTAGGACCACAACATCCGTCCTAATATGTCCAACAACATCAGGACAAAACTGTCCCAACAACATCAGGGACGTTCCCAATAACATCGGGGACATAGATTAGCTTAGTAACATATAGAAAAGGAAGAGCACGCATTTACACTGCGTGCCCTTGTACATAGATAGACTAACCTAAAACTGTGTAGCTACATTTAAGTAGGACACAGTATAGAGTACTTGAAGCCCATAACAACAGAGCAACTAACAGGTCCCACATATTCACATATGGCCATAAGCCCTTGCACTTATTATAACTTGCACCAATGAATATATGGTACACTCTAGCAAAACTTCTAAGTAGTGCCTCATGCACTCTGTAGGAGATATAAATACAGGCTTGTAGCCCACTATTCTTCAGACGAAATAAACGAATATACAATACAATACAATACATGTACATGAATTAGGTTATTTCTGATTTAAATCATACAATCAAAACTAACCTTACATTGGGATGGTCATTCACAAAAATTGTTTGTTCACATGTAAAAACTGTAAAAGTTAATGCATTTCTGATCAATCACAGCAATGTTGATATCCTTTACAGCATTCATTCACCTGTCGGTCTGCCAAACCTCAACTGATCCTCACGCCAGGCAAATACGCCACACTGCGGCTAGACACACGAACAGACAAGGGGTTTAGCTTCAAGGTCGTTGTCACATCCTTCAAGGAGAGTAAGTCATCATCAATCTACTTTATTAGAATTAACTCTCTGTGACTCAAAGTAGCCCTGAGTCATACGGGATCAGCTGCACCTTGACCATCAGTCCCAGTATGCCAGTACTCCACTTTCTAAATAAGAGCAACTAGTGACCCTCCCCCTGCAGGGGAGGGTCACTTTAGAGGCAAATATGCACCGTACATGTATATACACTGTGTGTCATAGCATACATTCTGGAGCTCTTCCTTTGTCAAATGTGCTTTATCGTGAGTAAATTGCTTTTGAGCACTGTTGTTTTATCAAAAAATCTCTAAAACCTTTCATTTTCTGGATTCTTGCTGAGCCACTTGTTCAAAACTTAAAGGGGCAGTGTCTCTGTCAGAATGCATCCATCTTGTTGTGTTATGCACCTCCCACCTACTAAGATCTGTACTTGAACAACTCGAGAGCGGCCTCACCTTATGTACAATTAATCATAGTTTTAGGACGATTCGGACGCCAGTACAGGCCACCACAAGTTGTTGTTTTTCTCACCGATAGTGCCCAGCACCTTATGAGTACCATGAGTCAACCACGGTGGTACCTTGAGTCAACCACAACATACCATCAGTCAGCTGCGGTATACTAGAATGTCTATTTTTGTACTAAATGCAAGGAAATGGCTTGTTTCTTGTAGACTGATGTTAGACAGTGTGTGAATATAATGCATGAACCAATTTTAGTTATGGTTGACTTTGTTCCTTGACCATTATCACATTATTGCAAATCTTTCCTTGTTTACTACTTGCACTTCATTCCAAGGTGGCTGGCAAATTATCAGAAACACAGCTCAAACTGCATAAACATTACCCAAAATATGGTATTTTTGACAGCGAGTGGAGAACACTACAACTGAATTCCAAAAAAATGTCAAATTGCATGTGCTGCATCTCACCACATTGTATCAATTTAAATATAGTAAAAAATCCACTAAAATAATCATTAATTAGTTCAGTTTGGTACTCAAAACCAAGCAAAATGGCCGACTCAAGGTACATGGCCGACTCAAGGACAGTTTACCCTAGTGTGGACAAACTGAGCATTTCGTCACTCTATGTTAATCCTATGGGAGCTCACAGTTTGGCATGTGTGAGATGCCTTTTGTCAGACCATTTTTGCACTTTCAATTATATGTGGACGTAAGGCTCACATGGTAGGGTGTATGGGTGCTGGTGTAGGGGGTTGGGGGTGTGGTGAGGGTAGGGTTAGGTATGCACACTAGGCACGTACATTAGGTATGCACACTAGGCATGCACACTAAGCATGTACACTAAGCATGTACTCTAGGCATGCACACTAGGCATGCACACTGGGCATGCAAACTACAGGCAGCCACCCTGAGTCTTTTGTGATTATGATCACACGTTAGATTTTTTGTGATGTAAATCACATGTTCAATATTTCCTCGATCAGTAATAACTGATTAATTGTGATGCTGCATGTAAATTGTGATATGTTCATCTTGATGGGTAGTGATAAAATAGTTAAAATGTCCTAAATATGGCTACAATGAGCATCTGACTGACCATAGGCATAACATTTGATTTTGTCCCATGTAGAATACATTTTTGCTGATATCTTTTGTAAGATGTTAACAAACACATCTCTTTAGCCTCGTTTTGCGGGGAGTTCAGGTGTGCAAATCGACGATGTATAGAGAATAAGCTGCGTTGTGATGGTATCAACCACTGTGGCGATCGGAGTGACGAAACCAGCTGTGCAGGCAAGTTAGACCACTTCTGTCATGTATTTAATGGAGCATTATCTAAGTGTTTTTTTAACCACCATAAATTCAAAATTGCAATTTTAGTACTATATTATACTTATAAAAACAATTGTATAAGCTGCACCCTATATTTGCATATTTGTCAAATGAATGCTGCGTTTGAATCGCATACAAGTTACGGCTTCTATATCAGAATATTCAGTAAATGTTCATTAATGTATGGATACTTTTGCTAGTGATCATTATGAGACCCCTATTCTGATTACCCCTTATGTCTCATACGATAATCGCCAGCTTGTCTGTTGGATGGAAACAGTGTTGCCGAAAGCTTTTAACGTACACAGGCCAGTGTGGCCTGTGTCGTGAGATCTTACACAGGCCATTTGCCTTCTACACAGGCCACATCGACCCATATATATATGTCCATTTCATATAGCTCATTTGATACCATTTCATATGGATAAATACAAATTGTAATGCTTCTTTGATGTCATGAACTTACAAAATTGATTGGGAAATAATTAAATTCATAGAAAAATACTTAAAACAGATGCATGGACCTAACTCAGCTTCTAATAGGAATATTTGAAAAATAGTTTCACTGCTAGAAAGCTGAGATCATGGCCGGTGTCCAAGGCCCTTACACCGGCCATTGGGATTTACATCGGCAAAACCCGATGTGCCGATGTCATTTCTGCAACACTGTGGAAAGTATGGAGGTTGGGCTTGAGAAACGATTACTTCCAGTTTCTGCCATGGAAGTTGTATTAAAATAATTCCCTCCCTCCCAGGCTGCTTCTGGTGCTTTTAGGTGAAGCAGATGAGATTACCCTGTGTTATGTAACCACCGTAGAGTCCCATGTAGAACCTGCATCTCATGTAGTATTACCCACGCTCAGACTATGGGAGGACCGTATAACGCTACACTGGGGTGCTGAATATGTCCACTTCAGTATGTGTGTATGTAATAGATACCCAACGAATGTATGTACTAGATACCCTACAAATAACTGTATGGTTAACTCACTAGTTCTCAGACTAGAGACATGGAGGGGGAGATGGGACACAGTAGAGAGGGCCCAGGATGCCTGCCGCGGGTGTTATGCTAATTAGGTGTCATGGCTGCCTGCATGGTAGGGGTCATGGTTGGCTGCACACACCACTGAGTACCACAGTATGCTGTTCCTTTACACCATCCTTTGACAATTAATTCTGAGAAAACTACCTATCCCACATACTAATGCAGTATAGGATTAGAAAGCCCTAGGCTAGTTGTCTATGAATAAATTGAGTTTTGTTCAAGTTTCCACTTCAATCAAAATCTGGGGATGGGACACTGATAACATATCTTAAAGGACACCAGACCCGTCGTCTTTATATAAATAATATAATATATTATTAATAATAATATATATATATAAACCATCTATGAGGTCTAAAAATAAATGTTGTTTTTTGAATCAGACGAAAAGACCAATTTTTAACGATTATATGAGCATTTATTGGATAAGACCCCCCCAGAATAAATTTCATGCTATAGGTGCTGCCCCCACACGGGGAGTGGTGTGAACTAGAGCACTGTAGGGCCGTGTGACGTCACACGGCGTGGCAACGCATTGGAGTGCTAGCCTGCTACTGTGAATCACAGTGGGGTGCATAATTATTGAAATGAAAACGGGACAAAATATGTGAAATGAATATAAGTTTATTGCTCTTTTGCTGCTACAAACTATATCAAACATAACATGATGTACGAGCAATACATTATACCAATATTCGATACAGGGCTGCTTAATTACAATGTTCACAGAGAATATTTTGATCTACATCTGTGTACATCTGTACCGTAGCTAAATCAGTCTCTAGGGTAGGCTACTCAGTATATCGGAAAACGAAACCCATGGTAGAAATTGCCGGGAAATTGGTTTCTGATTCTGTGGACTGCGCATGCTGGAATAACTTTGCGTTTTTTCTTTCCCAGAATACCATACACCCATCTGGTGAATCGTCTGTATGCAAGATACCTCATTTTCCTGAAAAAACATGGACATTTGTTTACATCCATGCATGATCAATAATATGATAAGAAGTACAATGTATAATAAGTAGTAGGCCTAGTATAATTTTACTATAATTTATCATGATTTATAATCTGATATGAAGTATAATTCATCAAAACTGAAGTTTACCACTGTTACTTGACACGCAATGTAACACGTTCTTTCATGCATATTCATCATAACTATTACAAAAAAACAGATTATCTGCAGAGGGCTATTATTGGAAGGGCTTATGATTACTACACTGTTATTTTTTACTGATGTCAACAGTACTATATATATACTTACTTGTGAAGTTGTTCTTCATCTCCAAGAGGTCCGTTTTCACGTACAAATTCATACATTGAAGCCTCAAGTACAAACTTGTTTAAGCAATTTCCTATGAAGCCCTCGTGGTCTGTGATGCACTGGACAGATTCTGAAGCAAGTAGATCTTGTAGAGCTGGGTAGTCCTGGCAGCACTTGCTTTCTGATTTACCACCCACCGACTCACAGTTGTCACATGTACACCTGTCATTGAAATTGAAAAAATAAAACGAAATTTGAGTGACTGATTGAGATATAACTTGAAAATGGAATTGTTGTAATCAAAGTTCATTATGAAAATTATTTATTACATTTGATCAATACAAAAGTGCATTAGAAAGTAATTTGCATTAGGATATAATTCACATCTTACCATATTGAAACGGGTACATCTTCCTCATCCTCTTCAGGCTCGGAGTCTGAACTAGACTCAGACTCTGATACCTCAGCAGCATCCCTGGGTAAAGGTTCAAACATATATGGCTGCACGACTGGACCTATGTCCAAATCTAGGATACACTGGTCATCTAATTCCAAGCTCATGTTGCAGAGAGTTGTACCTTGTGTTATACCTTCTGTGCTAGCCGAGAGCTAAGTGATTTTGCCACTTGCATGACCTAAACTTATACCCCACTATGAGCTCCAGGTGGGTGACTGAGGGGACCTCTCCCTCTCATGTCGGAGCCCTGGTCAGATGGGTGACTGAGGGGACCTCTCCCTCTCATGTCGGAGCCCTGGTCAGATGGGTGACTGAGGGGACCTCTCCCTCTCATGTCGGAGCCCTGGTCAGATGGGTGACTGAGGGGACCTCTCCCTCTCATGTCGGAGCCCTGGTCAGATGGGTGACTGAGGGGACCTCTCCCTCTCATGTCGGAGCCCTGGTCAGATGGGTGACTGAGGGGACCTCTCCCTCTCATGTCGGAGCCCTGGTCAGCGATCGGAGATGAAAGGCTAGAAGCCCGGCTAGAAGCCCCGTACTCACCCGGCCAGTGGTCCCTTTGATGTCTAACCCTGACACTCACGAGCAGAGGGGGGGGGGGGGGGGGTTGGTCAGGTAAGAGGCACTGGGCTTCACCCATGCAAGGTGAGCGACTTCTGTCACTTTGATGCCGCAGCAACCCACCCTACGGTACCGACGGACCCCCCCCCCCCTCCTCCCGGGATCATTTGGCAACCTGTGCTGGGCGTACATCACCTTGTACTAGTACTATATCTATAGCTGTCTTATAATTGAGGTATGTGCAATAACATACAACCTTTTGAGCGAGTTTTCTTTAAAGTATCATACAATGTAAAAATGGATTGACAAAAGTCGGACCAGACAAATTTGCCCCTTATATATACGGACCATTCTGTCTTTATTTCTAGCTCGCCTTATGGGACCAACTCCTATTTACAAAATAAGGATTTTATTACACATTAACATGCCTTCCAACTACTAAATAGTCTTTAACATCATATTTGGATATGAAATTATAACACCGTCCAAAACATACAAGCTGGCATCCCAAAGTGTGATTCAATGGTAAAAACTTCTATGAGCATGTGCAGTGGACCATGACAATCCTGTTGCTATGGGCCTAATGCATACGCCACCTAGTGGTAAACTGAGAAAACAAATGTCTCCCAATAATGGCTAGGTAGACCATGGAGCTGTGCGCAGAAAAAGTGTTAAAATACCATTGGTAATTGAGAAATCTGATAAAATAACACTGTGAAGTGGTAGATAACACCTAGCAGTAGAACTATACGGAGGTTTTCATTTTTTGACCATGTGTCTCCTGGTGTCCTTTAAGGCCGACAGGTCGGGGTGACTCGGCAGATATGAAAACGGATCCATCTTTGACAATTAATTCTGAGAAAACTACCTATCCCACATACTAATGCAGTATAGGATTAGAAAGCCCTAGGCTAGTTGTCTATGAATAAATTGAGTTTTGTTCAAGTTTCCACTTAAATCAAAAAATGGGGATGAGATACTGATAACATATCTTTTTGGGGATACGAGGGTGGGGGTCGACTTCTCTCTGTTGTGCTACCTTGATGACTGTGAGTAAACACAGTCAGACCAGACCGCGGTCTCCTTAGCAACATGCTGTGACATCATCAGGACATCATCAAAGCATGTGTAGTTACCATAGATACAGTGATTCATTGCATCATCCTTTCTTGGGTAGAGTGATACACTCTCCAAGCATAGGTTTGTTTGCCAAACATATTTCTAGCAAATTCCCTAAGGTTTCTGTGGGGGAAGGGTAACCGGTCAAGGTTTCGATCCTTAAAGTGATCTCATCAGGCACAGGTGAAGCTAATCAAGGTCTAGAACTTTGTTCCAGTCTCAGAAGTTAAGTTTAACTACCGGTAAAATAGGTCAGACCATGTTGCCTAGTTTTATTAACAGGGTTGGTCTGGGAGATTGTATTGCGCTTTTAATTTATTAGGGCAAATACAAGTGTGGTACACTCCATGAGGGGATTGGATGTCTCATTCCAGATTCTGGAGTTGAGGATTTCCAAAGTTCTCATTCCATGGTTACAGCCGGTAACAGCTGGTTATCTACGGGGATTAGGGGTTGTTGGGTTTTTGTAAGGATGTTTTCGAGAGTACAGATGAATTAATAGTTTGGTGCATCTATTAAATTCAGGCCATATGGTACCTGGGTGCGTAGTTTAAGCATCCAGTCCCGTTCTATCTTGTCGCGAAGTTTGGCAGCATAGTCACTGTGTGGACTTTGGAAGATGAAGTCCACTATATGGATTTCCACATCGTCTAGGCCTTTGTGGCCGTTTGTTCTAAAGTGTTTCCCAATATCGGTAGTTGGGGTTTCCTTGGTTATATTGCCGAAGTGGGTTACAAACCTGTCCATGAGTTTTCTCAAGGTCTGTCCTACATATTGCATTTTGCATCTTTTGCAGGATAGCACATATATCAGGTTGGTGCTTCTACATGTGACATTGTGTTTGGCTTCATATTCTATGTGATGTTTTTGTAAGGATGTTTTCGAGAGTACAGATGAATTAATAGTTTGGTGCATCTATTAAATTCAGGCCATATGGTACCTGGGTGCGTAGTTTAAGCATCCAGTCCCGTTCTATCTTGTCGCGAAGTTTGGCAGCATAGTCACTGTGTGGACTTTGGAAGATGAAGTCCACTATATGGATTTCCACATCGTCTAGGCCTTTGTGGCCGTTTGTTCTAAAGTGTTTCCCAATATCGGTAGTTGGGGTTTCCTTGGTTATATTGCCGAAGTGGGTTACAAACCTGTCCATGAGTTTTCTCAAGGTCTGTCCTACATATTGCATTTTGCATCTTTTGCAGGATAGCACATATATCAGGTTGGTGCTTCTACATGTGACATTGTGTTTGGCTTCATATTCTATGTTTGTAGAGCCAGATGTGATTCTGCCCGTTCTGTTTAATCGGGGGCAGTATCTGCAGTTGTTACCACTCAGGCAGGTTTTAGAGATTTTACCTCCCATGGCTGCCTTGTGTTTTCTGTTTTCTCCAGGGTGATAATCTATCTTTGCCCTTACTAGTATTGATCTGATAGTAGGGGGCTTTCGTAAACCCATGATGAGTCGAGTCTCATGTAGGGTTTTTGTTCTAGCTGATTGCGAGAGCATATCCCAATTAATTCTAATGATCTTTTGTAGGTCATTGAAGCTTGGGTGGAAGGTAGTTACTAGGATTACTGGTTGGTCGCTGGTTTTCTTCTTCCGATTTGGGATCCACTCTGCTGGATCTGGTCTGGGTTTTCTCAGGGCTTTGATAAAACCCTCCGCTACAAGTTCTTTCGGGTATTTTCGACTGACAAAGTGTGCTGCCATTATTAGGCCTTGTCTGATGTAGTCTTCTTCTTTGCTACAGATTCTCCTGACTCTGAGGAATTGTCCGTAGGGGATTCCCTTCTTGCAGTGCATTGAATGTGATGATTCAAAGTGTAGGTAGTTGTGTGCATCTGTATCTTTGTTGTGTAGATCGGTGTAGAGTTTTCTATCTTCTAAGATCACCTTAGTGTCCAAGAATGAAATTGATTCTGTGGATATCTCTTGGGTGAATTTGATACTTTCGTGTACATTGTTCAAATGTGTTATGAACTCTGTTAGAGAGTTGAGTCCGTCGTTCCATATTAGGAAGATGTCATCTATAAATCTTACCCACATTACCGGTTGGGTATGGTAGGTGTAGACAAATCTTTCTTCAAAATCTGCCATGAATAGGTTTGCAAAGGTGGGGGCCACCCTGGTTCCCATTGCAGTGCCTCCTACTTGTATGTAGTTCTGGCCATTAAACTGAAAATTGTTGTATTCTAGTACCATTTTCAGCATTTGTAAGACAGCTGGATTTGAGGGCTCTCCCTTCCGTATATTTCTGTCTGGTCTGTGTTTTATTAACCATCTAGTTATGGCTTTGCGTCCTTCCTCACTGATAACATATCTTAAGGCCGACAGGTCGGGGTGACTCGGCAGATATGAAAACGGATCCATCTTTGACAATTAATTCTGAGAAAACTACCTATCCCACATACTAATGCAGTATAGGATTAGAAAGCCCTAGGCTAGTTGTCTATGAATAAATTGAGTTTTGTTCAGGTTTCCACTTAAATCAAAAAATGGGGATGAGATACTGATAACATATCTTCAGCCTGACCAGTAGGGGTGCATCCGCGGATATGAAAACGATCCATCTTTGACAATTAATTCTGAGAAAACTACCTATCCTACATACTAATGCGGTATAGGATTAGAAACCCCTAGGCTAGTTGTCTATGAATAAATTGAGTATTGTTCAAGTTTCCACTTGGATCAAAATCTAGGGATGGGACACTGATAACATATCTTAGGGCCGACAGGTCAGGGTGACACGGCAGATATGAAAACGGATCCATCTTTGACAATTACTTTTTACAATTACAATTGTTTTTTTGTGATCGCATTGGTTAAAGTGCCAAGGCACATCGGTTTCTCCCTCATTTTTCTCTATCGAATGTACATGTTCGTATATCCGGAATTTGAGGGCCCTCTCTGTTTTTCCCACATATTGCATTTTGCATGTTCTGCATTCTAGGCAATACATTAGATTTGAACTTTCACATGTGATGTTTGTCTTGGATGTGAAGGTTTTGCCTGTTATTTTAGACTGGATTTCTCCTCCTTTGTCTAGTCTTGCACACTTGTTGCAGAAGAGTTTCCGACACTTTAGTCGCGACGTCTTTGGTTTTTCTGTGTTCCGGGTGATGCCATCTTCCTCGTCTTCCGACGTGGGGTAATTGGTGGCGGCTCTCACCAGGTGGTCTTTCAAATTCTTGGGTCGTTTCTGGCCTTTGACCAAACCCCCCCTTCGTAGGAATTAGGTTGTTTTTGACCGGCCAAGTCTGTCCCAGTTCTTGGCCAAGGTCTTGTTGATTATGTTGTTTCCTGGTCTATGGGTGCTGATCAGGTATGTGGTATCTTTGTTTCTTGCCTTTTTGGGTTTGGCTCTTAGGGTTTGTGCCCTGTTCTGTGCTCTTACTTTTTCTAGGGCCCCCTCTAGGATTTCCCTAGGGTACCCTTTTTCTACAAACTCTTCTAGTTTTTGTTGGCTGTGTTTTTCAAAATCTTCCCCTTTTTGACAGATGCGAAAGATTCTGAGCAGTTGTGAGTACAGTAGGCTTTGTTTGGTAGTGATTGGATGTGCTGATTTGTAGTCCAGATATGTGTTGACGTCAGTGGGTTTGCAGTACAACTCTGTGTACAGTTTTCTTGACACAGTGTCTAGTCTTATCCGGGTGTCCAGGAATGTGATTTCCGTCTTGGACGTTTCAGCTGTGAATTTGATGGTGTCGTGAAATCTGTTGAGATGTCGTAGCCATCTTTGTAGGCTGTCTTCTCCGTGAGTCCACACGAAGAAGATGTCGTCTATATATTGGAGCGAGATTATTGGCTTGTTGCCATGTGCGTGTAGTGCTGCTTGTTCTACATTTTCCATAAAAATGTTGGCATAAGATGGCGCTAGTCTGGTTCCCATGGCTGTGCCTCTTTTTTGTAGGAAGAATCTGCCATTGAATTGGATGTGGTTCATGGTTAGGACCATTTCCAAGAGCTCTACTAGACACCTGTTTGTCGGCATGAGTCTCAAGTCTCTGACTTCACCTAATCTTTCCGCTATGACCGACAAACCTTCCCCGTTGGGTATGTTTGTGTATAGGGATGTAACATCTAGGGTACCTATAATGGCTCCCTCCGGGAGGGGGTCTAGGTCCTCTATTTTGTTTATGAAGTCTGTTGTATCTTTCACATACGACTCCACATTTGGGACGAGTGGTTTTAGGAACGCGTCTACAAATGCTGAGATTTTTTCCGTGGGGCAGCCGTTTGCCGAGCAAACCGGTCTGCCTGGGGGTGGTAGCACCCCCTTGTGGATTTTGGGGAGAAAGTAGATATGGGGGGTTCTAGGTTTGATATTTCTCATGGAGCCTGCCATCAGATAGGAGATTTTTCCCTCTGCCGTCATGTCCATGATTTTATCATCTACTTTTTCCGCATAATCTAAGACCGGGTCTTTTTTCAGTCTTTCTTGCGTGCTTGTGTCTTTGAGTTGCCTCATGCCTTCTTTCACATAATCTCTGGTGTTTTGGATTACAATAGCCCCACCCTTATCAGCTGGTTTTATTGTAATGTGTATGTCTTTGGATGATACCGCTAAGGCATCTTCCTCGGCTCTAGTGAGATTCTTTTTTGCTGGATTTTGTTCTAGCAACAAGTTGGATACTTCCATCTCGTTGATAGCAACAAAATCTTCCAGATTTTTGGGGCCGTGTGTCGTTGATAGCAATAGAAAACTTCCAGATTTTTGGGGTCGTGTGTCTCTATACTCTATAAGTGTTTGTAACATTTGATAGCGATAGGTCTCTTTAGGGCTGTCTTTGAATTAATGAATTCTTGTATGGAAGTCTTTTGGATTTATGATATCTAGATGTTCTCTATTGTGATAACTCACATTGTGTTCTAGAGTCTTTCATTGGCAGGCTGACCTCGGGACTCTGGGATTAGCATGCCCATGAACACTTTTTAGAGGTCAAGCCTCTGTGGTGGCTTTATCGGCCTTCCTAATTGACTCCTAGTGGTCATTCCTGTCGTGGCTTCTTGCACCGGTGTTCTAGGGGGAGAGGAAGGCTGTGGGCTTGGTATGTCCTGCTGCGCCCTGTTGTCTCCAGTGTGCACCAAGGCTCCTCTATGGCGTGTTATGACTGAGCCTCGCTCTGTCTCTACGCGATAGGCTCTGGGAGAAGCTGTTCTTTCCACGACGGAACCATATCGGTCCTGGTCCTGTATCCAGACGCGGTCACCCTGTTCCAATACTGGTAAAGTAACTGTTCTATGGTGTCTGCTGTAGTCTTCTGCCATCTTCTGCCTGTACATATTTTCAGTAGCCTTAACGATCTCCTTATCATGACTCTGATTAAGATGTGTGGTTGTTGTTGGCAGAGTGGACCTGATGTTTCTCCCCATCAGGAGCTGACAAGGGGCTTGGCCATTCTGTAGTGGTGCTGTGTGGTAGGCCAAGAATCTGAGGTGCTGGTCGACGTTCTTTTTCATAATGTTCTTAGCGGTCTGAACTGCTCGCTCAGCTTCCCCATTCTACTGAGGGTACATTGGGGAAGAGGTCACATGCGTAAACTTTTTTTGAGTATGAGTTGACTTAGGCACGACAAACCCGTTTATTTTATCCTGGTGTACAGAAAGAACTTGTTCAGCTCGAAAATATCCGACACCAGCATCAAAGTCAAAAATAGTTCCAAAAGTCCTTGATGGATTTCGCGGACCGGCATACTTTTGAGAAGTGTCTCCCTTCTTTACATAGTGTACACTTAGCGTTGTTGGCTGGGCAGGCTTTCCTTGTGTGGGATGGCGTATTGCAACACCAATGGCAGGCCTTGTTGCTGCTGTTGGAAGGTGGTTGAGTAGGTTTCCAGGTTTCTTGCTTTTTGCCTTATGCTTGGACTGTCCCTGCATGTAGTGTACGCAGGTTTTTGCCGGCATCTGTTGTTTGTGGCGCCGTGAGAGTTCACTTGCACGCAGGCTTTTGAAACAGCGATTGAGGTCAGGGACTGGACGTTCCTTCAGCAGTTGATCCCGTGTGGCTTTGTCTGTAGTCCCAATAACCAACCGGTCTTGGATTAAGCTGTCTTTGAATGCTTCAAATTCACATGAAGCGGCCAGCTGCCGTAAGCATATTACAAACTCGTCGACCGTGTCCTCCCTCTGAGTGAGAACATTGAACTGTGTTGCTATGTTGAATTTATAATGTTCCATCAGCACATGACGTTGAGGAATAAAATGGGCTTTTAGCTCTGCGAGGATTTTCACTTGGTTCTTGTTGGCTTTCCGATAGCGATGGCAGATTATTCACGACTTTCTGACACTCAACACCCATGAGTGCACAGAGTGTTGCTGAAACAAGTTCTGCTTCCTCAGGGCTTGGACTGCCATCCTCCTTTTTTAATTGTTGACTCAGGTTTACTCTGAGTCTTGTGCGACGGGTAGCAGGGGGTCTCTCAGCCTAAAATTTAAAACAGCTGTCATTCCTTCAAAATTGGAGCTTTTTCTCTCAATTTTGTGTCATTAGATGCGGTACAATGTTGTCCTTCCTATGTAATCGCGCTTTAATCCATTTTCAAACGCTTCCCCCTGAAAAGCATGATTTTAATTTTGTGTCTAAAATGGTGGTAATTTGCTTCAGCATAGAGCCCTATGGGAGCCTGTAGATAACCCTTGACATTTAACAGTTACATATTGAACGGGCTCAGTGCTAAGTCAATGGGACAGATCTCGGCAGCCGACCAAACCGGGGTGAGACACTTTTTTTCAGCAAGCTTTGACTGGATCCAATGGTAATTTAACACAGGGAAGTACTACACTACTTCCCAAAGGAGATGCCATCCTATATCATATACTAGGCCCAACATACGCTGCAGTATGTTAGATACCGGTATGGTAATTTAATGGTAATTTAATACATATGTTGCTGTCCAGTGTTGTTCAATACATGACAAATATTTTGAGAACAAAAACAGACAACCCTGTAGTAGGATATAGCTCAGACCCTACTAAGCACTATTCGCTGTTACTTACAATATGGACATGGGAGCTTTTTATTCAGTGTGTGTCTGACATAGACGTGAGAGGACAAAAGACATAGATAGCCAAGATCGGGGAACATGAAAATTTGAATTTGGGCCTAAGTACCCCCCCAAAAGAAAGTCAATGTCCACATTTTTTTTGAGTATACCCTTCTTTTGCGCGGCTTGCCTCACTCGGTGTGGCTTTCTTAGGGCACCTGCGTCATGCGACCTATAGGTTGTGTGGTGCAGGCCTATAGGTAGTTGTGAGTTCCTGACTTGTGACGCACAATTTGGGTATGCTATCCGAAACAGTCCAGCCAGGATATAATAGGGGGAGCAATGGATGGATATGGATAGTGGACTAGGGTAAACCAAAGGTGCTGAATTCATTTCTGTTATGTGTAGGATGATATCTAGGTCGGAAAAAGGTCAAAATCAAGGTCAAAGGTCACATCTTTAAGAATCCCATTAATACAAGAGTGCACCCTTTCTCTTTCTTACTATGATAAATGATACATTTCCCTTCACACCTCTACCTGACCCTGAGTCTAGTTAACGGGGGAAGGGGAAGGGGAAGGGACTCGGGGTTGGGACTCGGGGGTGAGACTCGGGGGTGGGACTCGGGGTTCGGACTCAGGGGTGGAACTCGGGGGTGGGACTAGGGGTTGGGACTCGGGGTTGGGACTCGGGGTTGGGACTCGGGGTTGGGACTCGAGGGAGGGACTCGGGGTTGGGACTCGGGGTTGGGACTCGGGGTTGGGACTCGGGGGTGGGACTCGGGGGTGAGACGCGGGGGTTGGGACATGGGGTTGGGACATTAGCTTGGGATTTGGGGATGAACAATATTATTATATGTATACTCCTATATGATGATACTACATTTCCCCCCGAACCTGAGTCATTTGTGATGCAGTCACACGTTCGATTTTTTTTGGAGCTGTGTTGTAAGGAAGTAGTAGCCCCAGCTACTCTCGAAGTCCTTCAAGTTCTCAGCCACATCACCTTGAAGTACCATAGGTGGTGGGGTTGGGATGTGATATGTTGCCATTTTGTCCCTGTATGCTGATATTGAGTTTTAGAAGTGGAATTACCTGTACCAGTGCTGCTGTAATGAAGGTGTAAAATGTTGCCTGATTTGCCCCTTTTCCATATACCGTAAAACCCCGCCTTTAAGACGGATTTTATTTGGGATTATATTTCCCCACAAGACGGATTTTTTTCCAAAGTTGGGGGGTCGTCTTAAAGGTGGGGTTTTCCAAATTTTGATTTAAAAAAAGTTGGAAAATTGGTAGCTATACAAAACTTTTTTTACAGCTAAATAAAGAATTTATTTCACCGTAACAATAGTTCATCATAGAGGTCGTCACATGACCAGCTAAAATCTCAGTAGCAGGCGAGTTTTCAACTAGAAAAAGTTGGTAGAGAGGGGGTCTGGACCCTCTAAAAATCTCAAAATGGGGGGTCGTCTTAAAGGTGGGGTTTTCCAAAATGTTATATCTTTTTTGCACAAGACGGATTTTTTTCTAAAGTTGGGGGGTCGTCTTAAAGGCGGGGTCGTCTTAAAGGTGGGGTTTTACGGTACTACTTACTAGTAAAATTGCCCAGGGGTGGTTTTAGACAGGAATTTAGCTTGTACAAACACAATCAAAGTACATGTACACATCTAACAGTGTCAAAGTTCAATGTTCAATAGTTTCCAGCAAGTGCCAGGGTGTAAATAGGCATAGGATGCTCTAAATGTCAGTATTCAGACCATGTGCTCTCCAAATCCTTTGTTCTCCTGTGTATATGGCAAATACTGGATTTTTTTTTTTTTAATTTAAAATTCATACCTTTCTAGGGGGATGTTTTTCTTTAAATAGCTCTCCCAGGTGAGAGGACAGACGTTTAGAGCGTTATCTTAATCTTAAGTCTTAAAGGATGAGGCAGGAGGGCTTAAATTCACGTCGTACGCCAATGGGTATTCGATTATATAAATACATTCCAAATTTGAGGTCATTCTATGAAATATTGCCAAAGTTATTCCACATTTCTGATCTGGATATATCTCAGAAATTACCACACCTCTTAGTGCTGCCATCTGTGGCAGTGACGTCACAACCAGAACCCAGAGTGTTTACAATACTCACTGTGCACACATAAGACATGTCTGACACAGAGAGTAATGAACAGCTAGCCTCATCGTTATCCAACAGTGTTTTTTTTTGGGTGGGGGGGGGGGGGATATATAGATGCTAAGGCACCCTCCACTATCATGCAAAGTTTTTTCTGGGATAGCCCTCTTTGAATAACCTATGTGAGAGTAAGCCACAGGAGGGAGTTTCCCCCTAGCAACCCCGGCAGTACCACTGGTCAGCCCCTCACTGGAGGAAGGTCAGGGTGTTGTCGGGAGGGGGTGTCACCCTGGTCCGCCTGGAGGAGGCTGACCACCGTCCTCCCGTGGAGGCCAGCTTCCCGGCATGTACCTCATCTTTCAGTATATGCTGAGTGCACTAACATGTGTATAAAACATCTGATTTACTCTAATAAAATAGGTCTCACGATTGGCATAATATGTTCATAGAGATCTAACAGTTGCAATGCACTAGAGCTTAACGGACAATAAGTAAGGTTTTCCCTGTTTAAGGGACTAATTAAGTACCCAAAACCGTGAAAAAGCACGTAGGCCTATATATACTAGAAGACAAGTGAGGAATCTTGTATCAAAGCCCTATTACTAGAATGAAAGTATAATTTGATGCAGTATGCCTACATGTAGGTGTGGTAGGTGACTAGGGGAAGGGCAGTGACAGGTCAGTGTTGGCCGTGAGTAGGATATCCGAGGGGCCGGGGCTGGGAGCACTCAGCCCGTCCTCCCGTGGGTCTTATCTTCCCGTAATACACACTACTTTTCCCTAGCACCCACATCATGTGTTTATACTTTCTGGATATATCACTTCAGTGAGTGTACAGATAAAAGGTGTAGCAACATGTCTGAGGTGTCTGATTGTGTAGATATATAATTACACAGACTTTATTATAGGAAGACTGACCATGTGCACAGCCTGAACGCACACCCTTCAGTCTGAGCCTATATCATATAGTGGAAACCAGGATGGCGGAGGCTGCTAATGTATATCTGACGTGATATTGACCTTTTGGTAAATTCTAGAGGAGTCTACAAGTTCTTCTAGCCCCTGCATAAATATATGACGGATTATCTTGTAGGAGGGTATTGTGATAGTAGCTATATAGTACACCATTAATCGTTCATGGTGTGTATGTATATATACCCTACAAGGGATGGGTTCTTGTTGTGACGTCATGGGCCTGCTGCGCCTCCAGGAGGTGGGGGAGGGAGGCAGGGATTAGATGGGGGTGTTTATCTAAGTACTAGCGGACAGCTGGCCCATAAGGAGGTCGTGGTATCACTTTGCACATCTAATCCTTGATGGTGGAGGGTATGTTGTATATATTTCGATTTTGACCTGGCTCACCCTTTAAAGTCTTAATTCAGTGTCTTATTTTGCTTTTGAACAGTGGGAGCAGTCAGCAGTAGGAAGAGTAGAATAAAAATAAAAGTAAAAGAACGGGGGTTGGGGGGCAGAGCCCCCCCATGACATCAACCTCAACAAGGCTATCCTACTATTCGAAATATTAAGGCCTTACCCCCCCCCCTCCCGGGGAGGAGAGGCCCACACCCCCAGGGAGCAGTAGGGCGAATCATCCAGCCCCATACTCCTGCCTAGGGGTAGGGCGAATGGTCCAGACAGTAGGGCTCAAAACGACTATATCAACTCATCTCTTTCTTAACTGAAGCGGCCAATTATCTTTAAAAGGTAAATAATGTATAATTGTGGGTGGCTCCCTCTGTCGGATTTTGTAGAAGGTAAGGTGGCCACTTCATGAACTAACTTTAAGACTATTAAGACTGTCTTAATAGTCTTATTAAGATAACGCTCTAAACGTCTGTCCTCTCACCTGGGAGAGCTAACCCGTGCATGCGTGTATATGTGAGTGGGTCTGAGCAGTACTCCAAGTCATGCTCACTGTAAAGAATCTCGAGTAGATGGGTTCTGCATTCTTGTTCCAGTAGTTGCTTGAATTGCTCATAGATCAACCTGACTAGTTTATAAAGTTGTACTTAGCTTTAGTTAGGCCACACCAAAAAAAAAAGTTGGTCTACGGATTTCCCGCACCATATTTTTGAAAATGCAAATTATTATTTTTTTTGAAAAAAAAAGTGTATGGATGCGCCCGCACCACTTTTTGAGAAATTTGAATTTTTATTTTAATTTTTTTTTTTTTGGGTGGCTTTTTTCTGATCGCCAGCCAAATTTGGGAGTTTGCAAAAATGTTTCCCTCAAAAAAAAAAAAAATTGCCCCCGCTCCACTTGATTCAAGGTTAAAATCCGCAGACAAAAAAAAAATTTGGAAAAAAAAATAAAAAAATTCGCTCGCTCGCACCATTTTTTCAAAATGAAAATCCGTAGACCAACTTTTTTTTTTGGTGTGGCCTTAGGTGTAAATCCCAGTAGCAGTCACCATGCAGAATCATAACACAGGGAAAGCCATAAGGCTAGTTGAAGAGGTTTAATGAAATTGTGCACAGCATACGCGCCTCATAAGATATACGCACCACTACCTAGACCAGCACAACTTCCACCCCTCGACTATAACAATAGACCATAATTACCTCCACATTGTCTCAGATGTGAAGTGAGGGACTTAGCCTGATTGGGAGACAATGCACTGATTACACTTTGACTGACTGTGGATGTTAATGCTCTATTTCTCTTGAGGATTTGAAATAGTCATATTGCTACAAGCTTATCTAATTTAAGGCCATTTCATGGAAAAGACATTGATCTAATTCATACAGGAGAAATACAGATAGTAAATGAAAGAGAACCCTCCAAAGTAAACTACTCAAAGGGGAGAAATGGAGGCTTGACACATTACTATCTGAGCCTCCTGCTACATGCCTTTAGAACCAGCATAGGCTCTCAAGCTCCATATAACATGTCATACGGTATTATGTAATGTAACATAATCGTAAAATATGCAATTCGGGTGTTCTGTGGCGTGACACTAAGTTCCCTAGTTTTAATTGTGGGATAATTTGACTCAGCAAATAAATATGATATGTGATGAATCTTCATTTTACAGGTGTGCGAAGATATAGTCGGTTTGGCATGGGGTCGACCCTGGCTTCTGCCTTCTCCACCCTTGTGGTGGTGATGATCTGCGTGGCGTTGTGTGTGGTGTGTGTGCGGCGGCGGCGGCGTGCGCAGGGCGAGGTGCTGCAGCAACACATGATGGTGAGGACAGGCATAGAGGCCGGGCCGCCTCCACCGGGCATGGGCCAGCCAGGCCAGGGTCAGTACCAACAAGGTGATATACAACTCAGTTATTTTGGTGTGCGTCTTTTTGTGTTTATATTATTGAATAAAAATGTATAGTTTTCGTTTTACACTGACATTTTCATCACACCGTTTGCTTTTTGTATACTGTTTAAGTAAGTGTCCAATAATTGCAAAATTAGGCCAGACCAGAAAGAAAAAGTTGGTCTACGGATTTCCCACAACTCATTTCCTCACTGACTGGCTTATATTAGTGGGTGGTACATATATTTAGTAGCTGGGTGGCGAGTGAGGGTCCTCTGCTGTGTAAACCATTCTCAAAACAGATGTACAGTCAACTCCCTCTTAACGGCCACCCCTCTAATGCGGACACCTCATCATTGCGGCCATATTTGCAAAGTACCAAACGTGTTTTTCTCTTTATTTCAATGTTAAAAATCCCCCTAATTCTAATGCGGCCACCCTGCCCTGCGGACACTCATTTTGCAGATAAAAATAACATTTTCTCTCTCTACTGCCGCCGCCTTTTGGGAATCAAGTTCTCCAATTATTGAAAATAGAAGCCACTAACAGTGAAAATATGTGAACTGCTATAGTTGGATTAAACCATATAACAATTACCATGGTCACTACTGAACGTCTTTTGGATACTTCCAGGGAAACTCCCAACATTTACAATAGACTCATAGACCTACAGTATTATATTTAGTGTGTGTTATATTACAGTCTCCAATGGTTATCAAGTACCTAGCTATAATCCGGGAACCTATCCGCCTCAGGGCCCAATGCCACCCGGACCGGGTCAACCACCTCCACCTTATGGCTACCAGGCCCAGCCCTACTACCCACCACCCATGGGCCCTGCCCCAGGTGAGCTAACACATTTCTTAGTCTTATTGACTACCATAGTTACATGTATTCAAGTGCACTTTCAGTACTTCTATAGCATACGTGGTAATATGTTTAGATAATTTCCCCGTTAACAGTGCAGAAAGCCTAAAGTTTCTGTCCAATATCAATGTATTATAGTTCATTTAAAAAAAATCGATATCTACATTTTGTTTTGTGGGTACTAAAACTGTTTAGAACCTTGTATTTCAAATTGACCAATGGGAGAGCAGGGTTTACGGGTGTCTATATGCCGTAGACCCCATGGTCATTAAGGGTAATTAAAAGGTAATAAAATGGTCATTAAATACCAGGTTCTAAGTCGGATAGATCCCATTAACTCGGGGACTATGTCATTTAGACAGCCTCCCTACGGTCGGTGTCTAAATGCCATAGACCCCTCGTACAGGGATCTATCCTTAACGTATGCTACCCGTCCTTCTGTAGCGGATAATCAGAAAGACTGTGATGCAACAATTTTGAAAGTTACTGTACCATCCTAATATCCTGCCGGGATGCTCTTTTATTTGGCATGGTGTCGGACCTTTATCCCACAAAAGAGTATAGTTTTGTTGGATAATGGCTGACACTAGGCCTTTACACCACAAAATTGGTGTTAAAGGACAAAAGCCTTTATCTCACAAATAAAAGCCTTTAACCCACAAAAGTCTTAATCTCGCAAACCTGTATACTCTTCTGAGATGCCACATTGACTTGAAACATCAACTAGCCTTTATCACGAGAGTGTATGCTGGGCATAACTTCCATGGAAGTTATTCCTATATTTAATAGTAGGACAGACTGTGCCGCCAAAGGTCTTACCCTGGCAGAGGTCGAACTCTCCACCTGGGGAGGTCAGAACAGCATATGGCAAGGAGCAAGCAAAGCAGAGACTTTCTTTTTTTCTTTCTTTTATAGGTTCATAATAAATAGGCCGGGTGACAGGTATGACATACAGTTAATCGTTAATTCCTGCGTCATCTTCTATATCTCCTTCACCTTTAACCCATAGACTGGTTTCCTCAGTAATACTGGTCTCATACCAAATTTCCCTCAAATATCAACTGGCCTTATCTAAGGGAGTGCTGATTTTTTAACAACAGGGGGGAGGGGGGTGGTGGATTTGGGGGGGGGGGTAAAACATTTCGACCCCTCCAGGGGGGGGGGGTGAAAAAATTTCGCGCGCTCCCCGTGAAATTTCACCGCCTCCCCCCCTGTTGTTAAAAAATGAGCACTCCCTAACAAAGTACTATATTCCAATCAACACTTGAAAATCAACTTGCTTTTATATCACAAAACCTGATCTCATGCAGCTGGCCCCGTATACAAAATCACCCTTAAATTTCAACTGACCTTAATCCCACGAGAAAAAGTATATAGGTTTTGAGAGATAAAGGCTTTTGTGGGATAAAGGCTTTTTTCTTGTGCTTGAGCACTAGTTTTGTGGAATGAAGGCCTGGTGTCAGCCTTTATCTAAACAAAACTATACTATATTGTGGGATAAAGGCCGTTTTGTGGGTTAACCTCCGACACAGTGCTTAAGAATAATTACGAATAAGACGTCTCTACCCCCTCTTCTTAAACAAGACTGGCGCTCTTTCAATAATTGGCTCTATATCTTGATGGTACGGTATTTTATTCTACTTAGCAGTAAATCCTTTATAGGTAGGAATCTTGTATAGGAATCAAACTGTCTTGTATAGGAATCAAACCGAACATATGCATATAGGGTGTGGCTTATATGGCGTTTTATAAGTATACTACAGTACTAGACTAGGAATTTTCATACCCCTGTGTGCTAATACTTGTAATAGGATATGTCAAAGTGGAGGTGCTGCTTATACGCAGGTTAATTTTATACACGGGAATTTAAGGTTGTCTTTAATAGCTGTAACAATTTATTTTCAGGGTACCCGCCACAAGGTGACGCCATGTACCCCCCTCCGGGTCCTATGGGACCCCCCATGGGACCCCCCATGGGACCCCCTATGGGACCCCCCATGGGGCCCCCTATGGGACCCCCCATGGGGCCCCCAATGGGAGGCCCTATGGGACCCCCCATGGGACTGCCTGCTGGACAGCAGGGCCCCTACCCAGTCTCCTACAATGCCAGTTCTGAACAAGTCAAGATGCCTGGCCACCCTTAGAGCCCTAGTACTGCGCAGCACTAAGTAGCTAGAGAAATAGTAGCAGCACACCCTGAGGAATCTATACTCATATGGCTCTCCTTTTCTCAAGACTGTAAGTAGAGACATTGAGAAGTAAACAGTTCATCTTACAAACATATTCAGGATGGAGAGGAAAAAACGTTAATACCTTTGGCAGAAGGTCTCGCCTGCTCTAAAGATAAGGGGTTGTACAAAATATTTGCACATCCGCGCATAATTCGTGTCATCTCATCCACCGACCCCCGTTGTTAAATGGTGACCCCTCCCTAAACAAAGAACGCTGCACACACGACAAAGCTGCTGTAAATGAGACCCGCGGATGCTGCTCCTGGTCATGATGTTGTTGAAGAACTGTTCACCGGTAGCTGGCCACTGGCTTTTGGAACTGAGGAAGCACAACCTGAACCTGAAGCAATCAGTGCGGGACTGTCCGTGAGGTCCCAGGCGGGCGCCCCTAGGCGGGACCGGTGCCGGACGGGCACCCCTCCGGTAGTTTTCGTTTTCACTGGGAGCTGTTGACTATTGGCAACAGCTTACTTGGTGATTGAGGCAGCAGGTGATGAAAACATGATACAATACTGGTTTTTACAAGCATTATTTTTCATAAACCATTTACACTAATACAGGATTGATGTATGGTTCTGCATTGTTTAAACGGTAGCTTGCATGTTGATATATATATAAAATATACAGTGTACATACATGTACATTTATTTTTTCATGGAAAAGCTAAGGTTTACACTCTGTTTATAAGATATGTCCTATGGTTTGTTGATATTGAAGGAGTATGAGGGAAAGTAATACCTGGGAAAGAAGACACATTCCCAGACTTAAAGGATGGAAATGTCACATTGACAGCATGGTAGGTGCCTCCACATGGGTCCCCACAATTTGGACCGTGTCGGCGTGTCGATCTTTAGCAAAAGAGCCATTTCAATGTGTCGATTTTTATGTATATAGAATAAACTAGGGCATCATAAAGATGTCTGTGTCCGTCGATTTTTAAAGGCGGCATGTCGCACGTGTCTATTTTTAAAGGGGCCGTGTCGCGTGTGTCGATTTTCACCCATGTAGAGGCACTGGTATGGTGGAGCGAGATTATAGAGGTGGTATCAAAGGTTATTACAAACCTGTTAGAGTTTAAAAACCTGTAATTTATTCGTCTTTACATTGTGTAGAGCCTACCTTGAAATATGCTGTATTGCTGTATTTCAGTTCAGGTGTATTCTAATGATCAAAACACCATAGTGAAGTTACAATTATTTTCCCTACTTCTCGAAACATGTTCAGCAGTTAAATGATCATATGAACATAAACTCATTCAATATCCATTGGTTGTAATGTACCTGAAGTGGATTCGAATCTGAGAAGGCATTTGAATTTCGTTAAGCCGTCCTTGTTTATTCTAGTCATTCCATATAACCACTGCCATATTCGGGTTTAAGAGAGTTTGTGAGCCTTAGGAATAATGTTTATTTGTGTTCAAGGGAATTAGTTTGATTGGTTGATTTTCTTTTATTTATACTGAGTATGTATGGGCAAATATGTGTATGTATTTGTTGATATCCAGTCTATGATTTATGGAATTGAATTTTCCTTTGGTAGTTTTTCAAAAGTAGTATTTCCACGTTTTTCTGGGGATCGTTTAGTTTATTAATCATATTTCATTTTTAAAGTCTCAGTGCTGAGCATAAAAAGTCATGATGCAACCCCCATATTCATTTGTACTTTACTGGAATCAGAAATTAGACCCTGTGGGGCCTTTTAGATAGACTTCCTGCCTCGGTTATGTAGTTATGTACAAAGAACTCCTACATGCTGTCATAAGTGTGCCACTGTAAGGAGATACCCTGGACGAGTAGGGAGGGGTTGGTCTGACCACATGCTGTCATATTAAAGTGAGCCCTTGTTACCATTCAGAAAGGTATCCATCTATATTTCTACATGGCAACTACCCCGGTAGTCACTATACATCTTCATTGGGATATAGATATTATTATATTAGTCTACACTTAATGTACATGTATATTCAACTCCTAAAATTCAACCCAGTTTAAAATATGTCCCCAATAATCAAGTTTGTTTGTACAAGTCTACTCAGGATAGGCAGAGGTTTATACAATAGACATGTACCAAGTAGCAGTATATATTTATATTTCCTTTTTTAATCCAGCCTATATTGTCTAATGGGCATAACGTTTCATACCGTAACAGTATCTTGCTGTCCAGCATATAGAGTTTCTGGTAGTAGAAGGGGAACTCATTTTCCTCTCCAGGACTGCACATTTAATATGATTAACTTTTGCCCAGATCCAACTGTTAAACCAGTGTTTAAAGTGCTTTAGCGATTCTCTCACCTACCAGACCAAAGGTCTATTACACCAGCGGCTCCGCCGCCGGGATACTGCAGGGCTACGTAGATAGATTAGAGCCCGGTGGACGCGGAAAATGAATGTGTGACACCCTCCCGAGGTGCAAGCGTTTCAGTGACCTATATACCACCCAGTGCCGAGAGGTTGTCCCGTACGAATTGGTAGACACCATGAAAATAGATAAACAGGCATTATTGACCCAGGGGCACTACTGTGCCGCAGGGTCTTATACGACGGTTCTGAACTCAATTTAAGACATTTTTCCCATCACTTGTATCCGGAATAATTCTGCAAATAAAGCTTTCTGCAAAACAAATGTCACTGTCTCATAATCTCCTGACAAATGCCCATGTCCCTATACAAGTATTGCAACTATGGGTTTTGTCAAATGGTCAAAAATGGCATTTCAAAATGTGTCACTTTTGGCTTTTTTTTGACAAATTTCTTTAACACTGCAGGTATAGGAAAAGCCTCCCTCTAATGTCCTCCACCAACTTGTCAAGCCCATAGAGTTCCATGTTAAAGCAGCCAGGAACGGTTTTTTGAGACGCTATATGAGACGCCTTGTGAGTACCTCCCTCTAATTTTTCTTCTTTTTTTTTTATTATTATTTTTTTTTTTCCAAACTATTCTTTTTCCAAACTTTTTTTTCCCAAACTTTGTTTTTTCCAAACTTTGTTTTTTCCAAACTTTTTTTCCAAACTTTTTTCCCTCCCTCCCTCCCTCTCCCTCTCCCTCTCCCTCTCCCTCTCCCTCTCCCTCCCCTGGGTCACATGTGATGCCAATCGCCAATACCATTCATATTATAATGTAAGGTAGGGCAGAATCGCAGTATTGATGGAGGACACAGTAAAGTAGAACATGAATTGATCAGCAAAAACAAAGACGAGAAAAGATTTTAAGGAAACTATTTGACTGATACAACTGCATTCATCGCCGTATGCCAGGCGATCGGGACGAAAGTAAATAAGGAGGTAATAATTAGAATAGGTAGGCAGTACAATCATAACTGTAACAAAATGTTTGAATTCAAGTGTTCGTATTTAGAATGTACCCAAACTACACCGTAGAGTGTAGTGAGATGTGACAAGGTAATCCCTGCATTGGTACATCAGAATAGATACTCAGTCCTATGGCTCCATACCATGCACATGATTGTCCATGTCCTTGAATCTTATTGTGGTGGCATGAGGCCGCTCTAGTCTAAGGTAGTTGTGGTAAGGATATTTGTGCGTGAGTGGTGCATAACACAACCTGTGGGCGGGTCGTGGTATGTGTCAATCAAAAACGTAGGGTGCAAGATGGATGCATGTGTATGTCCTTAAATTTTGCATAGATAAAAGTTACATAATAGTTTGAGATGCTACCTGTGCCGGTACACTCCAACAAAACTGTCTATAACGCAAGAGGAGACAAACTCACCAAGTGACAAGACACCACGCATATTTCCCATCATCATAAAAATGCATATTTATGATATTACCAGTACCGCTAGTCTTACTCAGGGTTCCCACGTGTCATGGAATGTCATGGAATTTGAAAGCTGTCTGGAATGTCATGGAATTTTGTAGAAAATTGCCATGTGTCATGGAATTTGAAAATTATAGAATTGATATTACAATATCTCTGAGAATGTACCATATGTTTCTAGATTTTAGAAATTTTCTCAAGGGCCAAGCCCCATGAACCCACACAAGAATTTTATAAATCTCATGGAAAATTGAGATTTTTGTCATGAAATGTCATGGAATTTTGATCTGAATTTTTGTGGGAAAGTTACTAGGAAGCCTACTAGGAATATACTTTTTTTTGAAGATTATGGAAATGAGTGCGGTGTCTAATCACTTGGTGAGTTGGTCCCCACATGCGTCTATAACTGATGTCCGTATTCTCTTCCAAATCTATCCTCAGGTTCCCCATTACAGAGTGTTTGATTTATGTCGGACCAGATTCCATTCCAGTATACGTGGGGATTTAACCAGATAATGTTATTATATGATAAGATATGCTAGCAGTGGTTGTGCCTGGTTGCTCAACAAGTAGTGTGTGCCTCATACATCCTGAACCCATATCAGGAGCCACATTTATATGATATGTGCTAGATATTAGCTGAGTAAAACTCCCGAGTGGGGCTGAACTTTTGTGTAGATTTATATGTAATACAACTGTTGTAGCTATAACACATGTTAAAGAAAGTCAAAAGAAAGGTGCCTGGATGGATCTGATGTAGCTTCTAGTCATTGATCATATTCTATATATATACTTACTTGCTGTAACTAATATTTTACCCACTACAAAGTGTATATATAGGTGAACTTATACTATTAGTTTCTGTAGCGTCCAGAACTCCTGGTAGGCCATCGCAGATTAATGCTGTATGTATGATAAAACTACAGACATTAAGTTTGCTCTAAAGCAAGGTACCCACCCAGAGTCCATTTTCAAATTACCCTGTGTTTTCCCCGAGTCACAGCAGATTTCTCCCTGGAATCAATTGTCCTGATTTTTTTTCAACACTGCAAGTTTTTCATAGTGGGTGTCAAAATTCTTATCCCTGTTTCCCCTGCGTTTGGGCAAATTCCCCGTTTTCCTTACAGGAATTTGGCCGTGTCCTCAAGAATTCTCTTAGATCCCAGAAAGGTGTTTCGGGCAGCATGGTCCAAAAACTGAGCGTAATGCCGGGGAAAGAAAATAATCTCGAAAATACCAGCAACTACTCGCAAATTGGCACATCAACTAACAAATTGTCAAAATGATTGATAGATTGATGCAGAGTTGCTTTGGGTATGATAAATTACTGGAGAGAGCTGTGATGCTGTGCTCGGATTTGGGTGTGCCTGAAACACGTTTTTTCTATGCCAGCTACCATATCCCTATAGGGTCATAATCCAGGGATAATTTAGGCATATTAATACTGTATATAAATGTACCGGTACGTGTGTCTGTAAATACTGTTTTCCCCTGTTGATATATGCATGGTCAGGAATTGCCGGTGTGCTCAATTGTAAATAAGGTGACGTCTCTAGTTATGTCCATTGAAGATAAAGGTTATTTTCTATCTTTTGGAAAATGAAATTGTTGATAGTTATTGTATTCTTGTTTTGGAGAGACAGCTTGAACAGGTAATTTAAGGAAATCTGTGTTATTCCATGTGTGACATGCAGATCATGTTTCCTGAGCAGACAATCTTCCCGCTCCATATTTGAAGGGTCACATTGCTTTGGTTCATATGCTATATTTCGCAACTATGCCCAATCACTGAACCAGCAACATGTTTTTACGATGATTACATAAAAAAATGAAATATGCAAACAATTTCTAGAAACTGGAACATTTTTAGTAACTTTGTTTGCAAATAAAGAAAATAGATGTAATAAAAAATCCACGCAGGGCGTATTTGTCCTTTATTCTTGGGCGCATGACCCCCACTGTGAGGGAATGTTACAAAGTTTATAGGCAATGTTAGTCTTCAGAGCAAACGACTGCAAATCCATCCACGTCGCTGCGCTATGTTACTGGGAGCAGTGTCTGCCGTGTAATACAGTTACGTCAGCCCTTTTTGGCGACGCTGGGACGTATGGACTCTGTGATTGGTCAGTGCAATGTACTAGGAACTCATCATTTTGCTGTTTTCTCTATAAATACTGGGATGAGACCTTATTATGGCGCCCAATTTTGAATATTATCTTCCAGATTTACATTGCTTCATGGGGGTTGTAGCCTAGTAAGGGAGTGATATGCACACAATTTATAGACTATAGGTGAAGGTGGAGACCCCGATGCAGAAGGATAACACCCCTCTGAAGACCCAGAAAGCTACCGCCCGGTGTACCCAGGCAGCTATTCTGAAGAAGCTGGAGGGTAAATCGTATCCTGAGTTGGTGAAAACCAACAAGTCGACAGTCCTGATCCAATTGTCCCGTCTCCAAAATGCACCTAGTCAGGACACCTTTTGGGTGGTCTGCTTTTCCAGTATTGCCTCAATTGCGCTCCGCCTACCTTATATATAGACATATACCTTCCTCTATACTGACCCCCCCCCCTCCACGTACCTGGGCATGAGAAGTGGTCCTGATGTGTCCAATATATAGACCACTTTATAAGCTTATGTTCACCTTATATATTGTAGCGTCTGCCGTAATTAGGAAGGAGACAGAACTCGTTAAGTACAGTTGAACCGGAGATACTTTATTGCCCTGGCTCTCCTTGGCCACACCAGCTAAGTCTTGTTGGAGATCCTCTCTGCTTCAAGCATCAAACCAGACTGACTGAACCCTTTGTCCCCCCCTTCCTTATATAGCTTGATGACGTTTCTCCGACGCCGGAGACGTTCCATCCTGGGCGCCGGCGAACTTCGCCGACGCCCCCGTTTCGAACGTCTCCGCGTCGGAGAGGATTCCGCCAACTCCGCCGTTCTTTCAGCGGCGGAGCCAACCTTCTCCTCCCTCGTCCGGCATAGTAACTATTAACTTATATACAACCCACGCCGGGGCGGCGGAGGGGGCCTGTGAACCCACAGCCCCCTCTCCGTCGCCGCTACACTCTCCCCAACTAATTAAAAACTAAGTTCCCCTCCGCCGTAACCTGGCGTCCTGACTTAATTAGTATGTGAAGTGATTACCGGGGGGCCCCCTACTGGGTACTGCCTCCCCTCCTGACCCTACTTTTCGTTACATCGCAATATTTCATAGCTATGGCGTAAGGCCTATATTGGTTAAGTCTTATGTACACAGTCATAAAGTATTAACATCGCAATATCTCCGGCATGGCGTTGGGCATGCCGCCGTAATTACTCTCCGCCTTGCTCCGCCGCCGGTGCGTCTTCCTCCGTCCCCGCTGGCTGCTTGACAATTAAGTCTTATGTACACAGTAATATCGTCCTTCAGACAGTTCCGTACTATCTCCAGTACAGCGTTCTGTATGCCGCCGTAGCTGCTCCTCTCCTTCGTCCTCACGACCCTCCTTCGCCGTTCGTCCGCCATCGCTACGCCGCCTCCGGCGTACCCCGTCCGCCCTCTCCTCTGGTCCTCCGGTTCCCCGCCGGTCCCGTTGCCTCCAACCCCCGGTCCGTCTACGCCGCTCGGCCACTTCTGCAACATCAACAGCACCCATTGTTACCGTTCGTTTAGTAAGGCGAAGGTTCCCCCCTTCTCTTCTTACTGCCAGGTTCCCCGGTTCGCTGTACTACTGAACGTCCCCCGTCCCTCCGGCAGGTCCCGCTGTCCCTGCTACAGCTCCCTCTCGATTTCTGGTTGTCGTTACAGTGTTTCCCGCCATAGATGACGCCCACCGGCCCGAGATCCGCCTCCCCCTTCCTCCTTACTCCCGCCCGTTCCCCATACTGGTTTCCCTGGTACCGAGCCACAAGTTTCTGCTTACCGTGTGCTGCTTTATGGCGCCCCCTCCGGCTGCTCCGTCTGTCGACCTCCCCGGATGGCGTAGCGAGTCCGGGTGATTTGGACCACCTCCACCTCGCCGGACGGTAGTGTGACCAGGGCCGTCAAGACCTGGCCCCCGCTGATGACCTCCAGCTCCTCATCCGCCAGGGGCCCCGCCAGGAGCGCCACTGCCAGTCACGCCAAGCTCCTCGGCCCCTGGTACTGCTCGTCCCAGGGCATGAGTACCGCCGCCGTTCCTCCATTCCCCGGCTGAGTCCGCGCTCATCCGGGGAGCCGGGGTACTCGGCCCCGCCACCTCCTCCTGTCGCCCCTCCCCCTCCCTTATCACAGTCACTGTTTGCCTGTACAGGGCCTCCTGCGGCGATATGATGTGCGCATCCAGTCCTGTCCCCTCATCTACCTCCACTCTTAGGAGATATTCCCCCCTGGGGGACTTGAAGACAAGTCCGTTCTCCCCTACTATGATTGTTTGTGTCCGTCTCCCCTCCTCCGTCTCCTCCTTCCCGGCCGGCGACCCCGCACCGGCGTTCATTGACCCACTAGTGTTTGCTGGTTCCGCCGTTTCGTTTGGGTCCCGAGCCGTAGAAGAGCTCCCCGCGGTGCCGGACCGGACGGGGGAGGAGGCGGCGGTGGCCACTACAGCGGAGGATGCCGAGGTGTTGGACACGGCGGAGGTGTCAGCCACTGCGGAGACCTCCGATGTATGGGATGTGGCGGAGATGCCAGAGTTGGCGGAGTTATTCAAGGAGGTATTAGCCATGTCCTTCCCCTCCCATCCTTATCCTCCGCCGCCGTCTCCTTTTTCTCCACCTCCTCTCTCCTCCGGGCCTCCTCCGCTGCCCGTGCATTGAATGCGTATGCCGCGCTCTTCTGCTCAAGCAGCTGTCTCTTTGTCTCCGTACTTTTCCCCCTTCCCTTCCCTTTCGGCTCCTTCACCGTCTCCTTTCAGGCCTCGTAGGCTGCCTTCAATTGTTGTTTCTTGGTGGTTAACGGCTCGTCCTCCTCCCTGGTTCTGCCTTATCCCCCTCGTCTCCTTCCGCCTGCCCTGTCCCCTCGTCCAGATGCCATCTCGGCGTCCTTGGGGTCGCTGGGGTGTTCAGCGGGTCCTCCGGGCCATCCCCTACATGAGGGGGTGACTTCGCCGCCGTCCCTCCCCCCAGAGCGTCATAGTCCACCTCATAATCTAATCCCTGGTGTAGCACCAGCCCCTCACCCTGTCTTTTAAGGAGTTCCTCCTCAAACCCCGGCCCTAGGGCTAGTGGGTCGAAAGGCGCTCCTTGCAATGTCGGCGTGGCCAGCCGGGCCGTCATCTGCGCCACCGTCTCCCCCTTTCCCGCCAGCCTGGTGAGGATGGCGAGCTGTTCACTCAGCCGCCGGTTCCTCTCCTCTTCTCCGGGCTGCTTTCGTCTGAGGTACCTGGTGCCGGTCCCCCCGAGCCCCCCTCCACTACCCCCGTGGCCGTTGTTGGTCCCAGCGGCGTAGTCCCCGTTGGTTTTGCCATCCCCTCCACCGCCGGCTTCTTGGCCTCCTCCGCCGGTTTTTCGCCCTCCTCTTTCTTTTCCGCCGGCCCCTTTTCTGCTGCCCCCTTCTTCTTCTCCCCCGGCTCCTTCTTCGCCGGTCCCTCCTTCTTCTTCTTTTTCTCCGGCTTACCCTCTTCTTTCTTTTCTTTCTTCGCCGAGTCCGTGCTCTCAAGCTTATGCTTCTTACGCCCTCCTTTCGTCCTTTCTTCCCCATCTTTGGTGGCCTCTGCCTTCCCCTCCGCCTTTTTCTTCTCTGGCCCCTCACTTACTGTCTGCAAGACCACTGTACGACGGCTCCCCCCCCGCCTTGGACGGCTCCTTCCTCTTCTTCTTTCCCCCTGCTTTGCTGGTGGACGGGCTCGCTACTAAGGCCGCCACTGCCTCGCCCCACCGTGGTACCTTCCTCCTCTTGGGTTTCTCCTGGGCGACGCCTGCGGATGTCCCCGCCCCCTCCTCTTTCGCTCCCCGCTTCTTTTTCTTGGGCGGCTCCATAGTTTCGTCCTCGCTATCCTCCTCCTCCCCGATCGTGTACCCCGGCGTGGAAAGGTGCGAGGTGGCTGGTGACGGTGCCACCGTTGGCCTCCTCCGCCATGGTAGCGTCACTACCACTTCCACGTCCACCGGCGGCCCCGGCTCCCAGTCATCCGGGAGGCCCGCGTTGGGGTGCTTGGCCTTAAAGTGGTTCCTCAACTCCGGTTTACGGAATACTGGCATTGTCACACCGCAGTTCATGGGGCAGGCGAAATGCACCTGCGTATTCCCCTCGCGCTGCCTGTTATATGGCCGCCCCGGGCCCCGTTTCCCGCTCTTTCCCGATAGGCCACGCCCCTCGCCAATGCCAGGGCAGTTTCGCCCGCCTCCGGCTCCGCCGACGCCCGTCCCTCGGTCTCCGGCCTGTGTGGTAGTTCCGCATCCTCCCACCTACCGTAAATTCTCGCGTATAAGCCTAACTCGCGTATAAGCCGCACCCCTCACTTTGACAAATTATATAAGCCGCAGAGGGGGTCTGAATATTGCGATTTTGGTACTGTAGTGTAGGGGTCGGATTCCCCGTACCCTGGTGGAGAGCCCGAAGGGGTGAAACACCTGGGTAATCCTCCCCCTCTGTACCATACCGATCCAGTAACCTAGGGAGCGGAGAACAGTCAGACACGGGTTGGTAGTGTAACGGTTAGCACACTTGTCACCGGTGCGAGAGGTCTGTGGTTCGATTCCCGGCCGATCCAATGACTAAGTTTTCCGCGACCTCTACAGTAGTATACTAATAAAAACTCTCGTATAAGCCGCACCCTATATAGGCATGTTTGGTATCAAAAGAAAGCTGAGTCTGACTCGCGTACAAGCCGCGGCTTCTACGCGAGAATTTACGGTAGGTGTCACCCGCCTGACCATGTGCTGTCCCTCCGCCGGCAGTGGCACTTCTGCGGCGTCAAGGGAGCGTCCGGGTAGCGTGTGAGAGTCCGCCGCCCGTTGTCCGTCTGGCGCCTCCCTGTCTGGCTGTCCCGGCTCGTCTCCATGGCAACCCCCTGTCGTCTGCTCTCTGTCCTTCTCTTTCTCCGGCCCGCCCCGAGACTGCAGCCAGATTCGTGAAAATACCACAATATCGTCCAAGTACACCAAGCAGGTTCGCCACTGCAGGCCTCTGACCACCACCTCCATGACCCTCTCAAACGTACCCGGCGCATTGCACAGTCCAAATGGCATTCGTTTGAACTGATACAGTCCCCTATGTGTGGTGAACGCCGTCTTCTCCTTATCCCCCTCCTTTATGTCCAGCTGCCAGTAGCCGCTGGCGAGATCCATCGACGAGAACCAAGCCGCCCCCGCCATGGTCGGAGGTTGCTGGATGGGGATCACTCACCATTGTGACAATTACTACCTCATGGGAGATAGCTGGTTGAGCATCACCTGGAGGTACACAATATAACAAAGGTTACCATGTTGGGGTGTTGCACGTATGGCCGCTTGATGTCCTAACACTTGCTAATGCCGTAGGGTTGTACTTGAAATACTCCAAGCGAGTCACTGACAATGTGTAACGTCACTCCTTCCAGGATCTCTCATCCGATTCTAAACCTTACCTTGTGTGATAAGGCCATATGACCTGTAGGAGTTAATCAAGTGCTATCGAAAATCCCTTAATGTTCATATATATTCCTGAACATCTGCTAACTCCGCCGCTCCCCCCGCTGGTTCTCCGCCGGCCCTGTCTCCGGGTCCCAGCACCCTACACCATTCCCCGGGAGTCCTCCCTCCCCCTCCGTCTCCTGCCACCTCCTCCAGTGACGCCAGTGTAGTGTGCCGGTATATCACCACCGGTCCCTTCCCCGGGTTCAGCCGGTTATCCCCCCTCCATTCCTCCACCAGCCCCGCCTGGCCCTCCGGCCACCTCCCCGTGACCGTACCTTCCACCATTGCCTCCTGACCGCCGCCGATTACTGTCGGCCACGTGCAGACCACCCTGCAGCGGTCGTCCTTCTCCTCGGACCACCACATCCGTTCTCCCATTTAAAAAAAAAAATCAATCCTCGGACCCCTTTTCACCTGGCTCCAGTTTTGGGCCTGTGGTTTGTGCATGTATACTAATAGCAGGGCAGTCTTGCACTGCATGGCATTTTCAAGTAACAATTAGAGGTGACATTATTGTCAAGTAATCAATAGTACATATATCACATTTTCAAACATAACATATATAAACAGTATACAGTGTATGATTTGTAAATCTAAATCTAATAATGTATACAGGGAGTATCTATTTTTGTACCAGAATATAATTAACTTTGGAGTCGTAAATGAGGAATATTTAGTAGGATGATTATACATATGCGAGCCTTTTCTGGGAAAGTACAATTTTTTGATCATTGGAAAAGGCTACGTAAGTATCAAAAGACCGTTTATCTGTAGGTAGGGCATTCCATGCTCTCTCTGCTTTGTATTCTACACTTCTTTTGGCAATTTTCTTTTTGGCATTAACATATTTTAGAAGTAGTGCATCCTGGGCTCTAGTGGCCCTTCTATGCTCCAATCTATTGTCACCTTTTTCACATTTTTTTAAGGCATATTTCAGGAGTGAATCTATATCATTGATATAAGCCAAGAACAGTAGTGGGCCAAGAATAGAGCCCTGTGGGACCCCGAACTTCACATTTGCTTGTGTTGACAATGTGTTATTTGCCATCGTGACTTGTGTCCTGTTGTCTAAGTAGGAAGTTAGCCAAAGAATTCCATCTAAATTAATACCCATTTCTTTTAATTTTAGTAGTAATATGGAGTGATTTACAGTGTCGAAAGCTTTGGTAAGGTCAATAAATGAGGCTACAGTTGTTTTATCCTTGTCTATATCTCTTAGTATGGTGTCAGTGAATTTTGCTATTGTCGAGGTAGTGGAGTGGTTTTTGCGGAAGCCTCCTTAGGATTTATTAAAAATATCCTCGGAGTCCAACAATGCCCCTGAAACTCCACTGGCCAAGAAGAGAAGATTCTCCAAAACAGAAAATACCAAGAGAGACAACAAAAAAAAAAAAAAGACCAACAAATCCAAGAAAACACCAACAAAAAGTCCGCTATCCAGACGAGAAGAAATGCTGCAAATAAACACTGATGAGGACAAAGGTAGCAAGACCAGTGAGGTAGTACAGACCCCACCACGCAGGATAGTCAGTGTAGTGCATCCACCACCCCCGAGAGCACCAATGCACTCAAGACTGGCAAGACCAGATTACCAAGACTCAAGACCACACCAAAACAACTGGGACCCAAGATACCGTTGGGACAACAACACCAACCGGGCTACTACTGACAGAAACCAACACCAAGCACATGACAGATATCACACCAATAACCAACCCCAGTATCGCCAAAATAACACTGCCCAGGAAACACAGACAACCCCTCACCAAAGAACCACTAACACCAGGAGCCTCCTCTACAAGATGTATGACGTCATCTTCACTCTGGACAGGCATGTGGCCAGCTCTATGATACAGGGCATGCGGGATAAAGGCTACTAAGAACACTGCAACCAAACACTGCCTAACTAACACCAACAACATTTGGCCGACGATAATTCCACAACTAAATAATTCATGCTTGCATGTTTATTTTTTTTAATGGACTACCCAAGCGTCCATTTTAAGTCATATAAGGCTACCTGAGCGCCTTCTAGTTATTACATAGTCAATTTATAAGTAGTCTCTTACTGTTGTAATTGTTGTTGACTCAGGGTTACCACCCAGAGTCTATTGCAACACCTTGCAAGGGGTCGCAACAAGATAGTCAAAGGTCAACTTTACAGTTAATTTTATATATGAAATATTCGTCCTATAAACATATTTATAGATGGTATTGAACGATCTGACATTTACTTACATGATAGACCCAGAAATATTGCAAATATCTTGTTCCAACCCATCGAAATATTCAATTTAAAAAAAGGCACCAAAATACAAGAAAACATTCATCCGAAAAATTAAACTCTTAACTACTAAGGTGGACATTTGTCTACATTACGGTCCACATATTTCCAATGATAAGTCAATGGTAGCTATCTTGTAATACCAGGTGAGACGTTTTTTGTAAGACCTTTTTGGATATTTTTCCTCAACTATCTCGGACTATCTTGAAATATATTAATGTGTGGACAGATATAAGGAGTTAATGGTTTTGGCCTGCGCAGAAATTCTGCAAGTGTGTCTAAGTGAATGCAGAGATGAGGGTAGACAGTTCAGCAGTGGGACTGCAACATGTGAGGGAGAAACTTCTGACAGCTTCTGAGGGGCTATAGAGCATGCAGTGTGGACAGGGTGAGTGGGGTCACAGGGGTGCTACATGCAGACTGATCTAGACACAACATATTTTCCGCCACCCGTTGCACTATCGACCAATGCAGACACAATACGCGAAATCAAAACTTGCGGAGTATGGCCAGAGAGAACAGAAACACAGATATCTCAGCTGTTTACGCTCTGATCGACTTGACTTTTGGCGGGTATGGAAAAGCGGCGGGTACCTGCGGCCTGGTAATGTCAGCCGAAGTTGTGCCTGGGGAAGTTGTGCCTGGTGAAGTTGTGTCTGAAAGTTGTGTGACACATCATTTGGTATTAGCTTTCACTGATGAACACATTTATGAACTTGAAATCCATGTATGCATGATTGTAACTAAAATAGTTTTGGCACTGGTAATTTTGAAACGGGAATATGTTTCTGCTCTCAATTGACAAATAATTCATTGCTACTGAAATGATTCTACTCTTAATCTTTCAATCGATCAATTCAATCACTTAATCACCCTGACCCTGAGCCATTTGTGATGTAAATCACACGTTCAATCTTTATGATTATACAGGCTCCGCATGTACATGTATTGGCCTATGTACCGGTATATAATATTATATTAACTTAGATTTCCTAATGTTATGAGAAACCCACAAAGTTCAATAACTTCTATGCACCGCTCTAAATGTGATCATTTAATGTTGCTATGATACAGTTTGATGTCATATTATCACCATGGTAACCATAAAATAACTGATCATTTTTAGTACTTCAGAGGCACTGTTGCTCTCATTTAAGCATCTTATGCCTGAAGAAGAGTTATTAATAACTCGAAACGTCGCAATTTATAAAAGATCACTCAACAAAAACTCCAAAAAAATCCTAAAAATGTCTTCAACCTAAAGACTTCAAATAAAAATCGAAAAAATTGAAATTCCTGGTGTTGGGTTTTGTGTGATACATTTATCTCACAACAAAAATATCATTGTTTTCCATATAACCTGAAATTTTGTTATGGGCTATCCTTTCAATGATCTTGCTGGGGAGTGGTACCCCCTCCACCGCTTTACTCATCAATAGCGGGCACTCCCTCTTGAAGTGTCCCTCCTGCTGACAATGGAAGCAGCCCGTTGGCCGCTTTCTCTGCATCCCCGGAGTCTCCGCCTTCTTCGCCAGCCCCTCCATTGCGGCCATCAATGTAGCCGCCATTTTGTCCATCTTATTGTTCTGCGCTTTCATCTGCTCCGATACCGTGGCGTCCGCCCACCGAACTCTCTGCTTCTCCCCGTCGCTCTCCAGGTACGCCTCCGCCCTGATGGCCGTCATCACCACCGCTTGCAGGTCTGCCGGTTGAGACTGGTACACCCACTGCTTCAGGCGCCCGTCCCCCAATGCCGGGGGACTGGCGCCTGAAGGAACCGGTCCAGTACCAGTGCATCCACCGTCTTCACCTCTGCCTCCGGATATGCCAGCCGCGTATACTTCATGAGTTCTTTTTGGAGTGTTTGCATGCTCTCCCCCGGTTTCCTTACCCTCGTTCTCAAGAGCGCTTTGTAGGTCTCTTTCTGGTTCGGCGGTTCGTACCTTAGCAGCAGTGCTTCCCTGAGCTTGCGGTACCCCTCCGCCGTCGCCGGCTGGATTCCTGACAGCAGCCGCCTGGCTTGACCGTCAAGGCTCAACCCCAAGAACATTCCCGCCTCCTTTTCCGACCACCCGTTTACTTTCACGCACAAGTCGAAATGGTTGAAATAGCTGGGGAGTGGTAATAGTGCAATGGGCCTGTAATTACTCGGGTTACTGAGATCTCCTGTTTTGGGCAGGGGTATAATGGTTGCATGTTTCCATTTTGCAGGGAAGACTTTGATATTGAAAGAAAAGTTTATTAAGTATGTTAGTTGAGGAATTAAAGCTAGGAAGGCATCCTTAAGAATTTAGGCAGACAGATTAGGAACTGATGAGGCTTTGCTAGTGGCTATTTTCTTGCAGATTTCCCTAACATCATCTTCATTTGTTTGGATTTCAGGCATGTCTGAAGGGGTAAGAGGGTCGGAAATAAAATCAATATCTCTTATCTCACCAAAGTTATTTGCTAGAGACGGGCCGATATTGGCAAAAAAGGTATTGATTAGCTCAGCTGCTTGGTCTTGTGGTACTGGCGTGTTAGTAGTCTGATCAATTAGATTAATAGGTTTTTTCCCTGTCTTAGTAGGCATAAGGAATTCCATTTTGTCCCAGAATTTGAATCTGTCTTCATTATCATTGTCTTGGATAAAGAAAGACTTAGCATCTCTGAGGGCATTTTTTGCAACATTTTTTACTACTCCCATGATGTTCACTATTAGGCCTTGCTCCCGGAGGAATACCGCCCCCAGGATCGCTTGTGTCCCCATCTCCGCCAAGATAAAGTGTGCTTCCACCGTCCGGTTCCCCAATCTGAGCGCTAACGTCGCCCTCCCCCGAAGGTCCACGGGTTGTCCATTGGCGGCGAACACGTCCCCTCCGCCCGGCTCCAGAGGCCTCCCGACTCCCTTTTCCTGCAACCACCTGAGGGAAAGCAAGTTGGCGGAGGCCCTCGTGTCCACCAGCAACTGCACCTCCCCTTCCAGGTATCCTGTGACCAGGAGTCCTCCCCCGCCTCTCTCCTTTCTCCCTTTCACCATGTCCTTCAGCCCTCTACCCCCGACCTGCACTGGGCTACCCATGTAGGTCGGTTCTAGTTTCCCGCATTCGCCAGGATAGCGGCGGGCGTCCCTCCGCCCGGTACCGGCGCCACCGGGGTTGTGGTACCCCCTCAACCGCTTTACTCATCAATAGCGGGCACTCCCTATTGAAGTGTCCCTCCTGCTGACAATGGAAGCAGCCCGTTGGCCGCTTTCTCTGCACCCCCGGAGTCTCCGCCTTCTTCGCCAGCCCCTCCATTGCGGCCATCAATGTAGCCGCCATTTTGTCCATCTTATTGTTCTGCGCTTTCATCTGCTCCCAGGGTTCGCGCTAGCCATTCGCCAAACCGCCACTGGCGAATCAATTGTTGATCTGGCGACCCTTGCTCCTGTTGGATTAGCCAGACTGGCGAATTCTGCTTGTCTGTCATTGACCCACGTCAGGGAATATGTTGTGTAATATACCGTTGGAAAGCTGAGATCATGAGAGAAACAGTCGTATAAATAACAATTGGCTATGTCATGGTTCAGAATTTTTAGACATTTTCTAAAAAAAAAGAAAGGTAAAGGCGTTTTCCCATCATAACACGATGCTTTGCAAAAAGGAATCTCACCAAAAGATGGTTTTTCTCCCAACAATTGATTTTATAAATTTTTGGTAAGTCTCAAGAAAATATGATGTTTTATTATTGATGCCCAAATGGGTAGGATATTGTGGGCTGTCAGAGAACTAAATTCATATTTTAGTGATTAAGAGATTAATGATTTGCAAAAATTGTACATGCATTAAACCTTCAGTCCATTACATTGGCGGCACTGTTACATAAGCTTTAAAACTGATACCAAATATGCTCATAAAAACGATCTGGCGATGCACGTTGTGAGCAACAGTTTTTTTGTTAAGTGGCCTAGTGTGAGGGCATAATATGTGAGGGGGGTTCTTATTGAAAAATCATTTCAAAACATTATCTATTAAAGTAGACCATCATGGAAATGTCTTATTGTAGGAGAGATGAATGCCAGTACATGTATAAAGGTCTAACCAAGCGCTGCTCTAGAGTATTCAGTCTACAATCTTATAGTAAGGCCGTTTTATTTTGATAACTTGGATTACGGATCCGCCGCCGAGATTTTTGGCATTTTGCAAAAAAAAAAAAAGTTTTATTTATTTTTTTACCTTTCCCCTCCGTGATTTTTTGAGAATTTTACCAAAAAAAAAAGAGTACATGTTGACCAGCAAATACTAGAATGAGGCCTTTCAGATTGGGGATAATTCTCAATATATCTTCACTAGATTGCCCAGACATGAGATTTTTCAAGCCTTTTTTTTCTTTTTTTTTTTGCCTCTGTCCTTCGGGAAATTTGGTGATCTGGTGCCCTCCGTAGGACAGCTTTTTTTTTTTTTTGCCTCTGCCCTTCCAAAAATTTGGAGCCAAAAGCCTGTAATCCAAGTTATCAAAAAAAGGTGGCCTAAAGTAGTGAGCATAATATCATAAACAGGGGTTCCTAATAATATACCAAGATTTGAATAGGTTAATTGGACAGCTTTTTCTTTCAGTCATCTTTGGCCCTGATCAAGGAAACATGCATGGTTAGTGCCAAACATCTGTAGTAAATGCTAGTATAGATAAATTAGCTCATATCTAATAACATACTTTTGTGAATTATGCAGTATAGCCTGTCAGATGTATCATTGGAGGGATGGCTTTCTTCTTGTCACTCACGTTTCTGTGCGTTGAGGTTTTCCACATGATTGAATATCTCGTGATTGGGAGGAGGGGGGGCAGGGGTAGTTTGGAGGTGTATTCTGGTAATAATGCACCCCTTAATGTGGATTTTTCTGGCGAATGCATTACCAATCTGGCTAATCAAAAATTATAGAAATTCGCCAGACTGGCTAACCAATACCATGTCCTAGCGCCAACCCAGGCTCCGATACCGTGGCGTCCGCCCACCGAACTCTCTGCCTCTCCTCCGCGTCGCTCTCCAGGTACCCCTCCGCCCCGATGGTCGTCATCACCGCCGCGTGCAGGTCCGCCGGTTGAGACTGGTACACCCACTGCTTCAGGCGCCCATCCCCCAACGCCGTCAGGAACAGGTCCAGTACCAGTGCATCCACCGTCTTCGCCTCTGCCTCTGGATATGCCAGCCGCGTATACTTCATGAGTTCTTTTTGGAGTGCTTGCATGCTCTCCCCCGGTTTCCTTACCCTCATTCTCAAGAGCGCTTTGTAGGTCTCTTTCTGGTTCGGCGGTTCGTACCTTAGCAGCAGTGCTTCCCTGAGCATACGGTACCCCTCCGCCGTCGCCGGTTGGATTCCTGACAGCAGCCGCCTGGCTTGACCGTCCAGGCTCAACCCCAAGAACATTCCCGCCTCCTTTTCCAACCACCCGTTTACTTTCACGCACAAGTCGAAATGGTTGAAATAATCCACCAGGTCCCCTGACCCATCAAACCTTGTTGGCTTGCTTACTGGCTTCACACCTGAGCCTGTCCAGCCCGATCTCCTCCGGCACCTGGTCTTGGTCCCTCTACTTCGCCCCTCCTGGCTTCCCCCTTTCGGCCCTCCGCCGGTCCATCTCCGCCGGGCGCCGCCTCCTCCCTTCTCTCCGCCTGTCGCCGGATCCCTCCGTCCGCCGTCCTCCTACTTCCCGATCCCGCTGGTTCTCCTGCTCCTCTTCACGGGCTTCCGCTCTCGTTTCTCCGCCTTCCGGGGTCCATTCTTGATCCCTCGTCCTCTCTCCAGGCCACAGCCCCCGCCGTGGTCCCACCTGCTTTGGCCGGCCCTCCCCCTGTCCGTCCATCGCCTCCCGCAAGCCGAATCCTGGTGGCAGCGGCACCCTCGGAGTGTCCTCCGTAGGTTTCCGCGCCGCCGTGATCGTTCCGCTCTCTGGGTTATCCTCCGCTTTGTTCCTTCCCCCCGTTCTTGCCGCCTGACTGTCCCAGTCCCACCCGTTCGCCTCATTCTCCGGTATCGCCGCCCTGTCCCTTGGCTTGGCCGTTCGGTCCCCTCTGTTGATAGCGTTTGGGGCCGCCCCCGCCGTTGGAAACGATACCTCCTCGTCCACCATTTGTCCGCTGGATCCCCGCACTCCCTTTTCCAGTTCCTCGTATCCCTGTGCGTCCGCCATCTCTCTTCCTCGTGGGCTCGTTAAATGTGCTTACTCCTGTATTCTAAGAGTGAAACACTGCTGTCACCAATGTAGCATCAGCCGTTATTAGGAAGGAGACAGAACTCCTTAAGTACAGTTGAACCGGAGATACTTTATTGCCCTGGCTCTCCTTGGCCACACCAGCTAAGTCTTGTCGGAGATCCTCTCTGCTTCAAGTGTCAAACCAGACTGACTGAACCCCTCGTCCCCCCCTTCCTTATATAGCTTGATGATGTTTCTCCGACGCCGGAGACGTTCCATCCTGGGCGCCGGCGAACTTCGCCGACGCCCCCGTTTCGAACGTCTCCGCGTCGGAGAGAATTCCGCCGACTGTGCCGTTCTTTCAGCGGCGGAGCCAACCTTCTCCTCCCTCGTCCGGCGTAGTAACTATTAACTTATATACAACCCACGCCGGGGCGGCGGAGGGGGCCTGTGAACCCACAGCCCCCCCTCTGTCGCCGCTATGTGTTATGTTATATAAATGTATGAAGTGTTTGTGAATTGTGTGTGGCCAGGATCAGCCACTAATGATCATTTTAGTTTGAAAAGAATTTATTCATCTTCATGATATTCGACAAATGTTGAACCCTGACCACTCAAGGCCGCCCACCATTCAAGTGTTGCCTCCAAGTCTGGCGCAAAACCTGCCATACAGAAAGGATAGTCCATTTAGCACAATTTTCACCAAGTACCCCAATCTTCTACATTGAGTTACTGCACCAAAACTACAGAATCCATAAAACAAAGATTTAGGATGAGAGGTATTGAAATTAATGTGTGGTGCACTATAAGTCTAAATGCTGGTGTTCTTTTTATTTTATTTCTGTATTGACTTCCTGCATGAAGGGGTCCTCAGGTGCCTGGGTCAGGCCTCAAATAGCCTGGCTCAGGCTAGATTCAGCCAAAGTATCACCATACTTTTCCATAAACACATCCACAAATACATGAAGTTACCCGTATTTATCATGGGTTATACGCCAGAATTTATGGTACTTGATTTCAGGGAAAGCCGGATCACACACATACAGTATTAGATGATTGTCAATGTCTGTATTCCTCCCTGTTCCTAGTGAAGACGTAATTCACATAGTCTTTGCCAATGTAAAGATTGAGCGTGTGAGTGACCTCACAGATGACTCAGGGTAAGCTGGATCTGTAGCTTATCATGTACTTAGATAAAGTACTGCCTTATAATCATGCGTTGCTCAATTCTGGCATCAGAAATGGATTCCTTGTTAAAAAGTACCCTCAAGTCATGTGTCATATATGTATGTTATTCCATTTTAGCAGGTGGGTGTGGGTGAGCAGGTGGGTGTCGGAGAGCAGGTGGGTGTAGGTGTGCAGGTGGATGTAGCAGGCTGCGGGGATGTACCGCCTTCTGACCCTGTAAAAAAGCGAGTCGGTCGGACCATAAACAGCGAAGATATGGGTGGTACAAGTTCGCTCTGCACTCCTTTTATGCTGCCGCTGTGGGACTCTCGTGCTGGCACCACTAGCAGAGTATGAGAACTGCTAGTGGTGCCACCATATCTTTGACATGTGGAGAGAGAACTAAAAAGCTAATTTAAAATATTGTAATAGAAAGACTAAGGCCGGCTGGGGAATGCAAGGAACACGAGAACACAGACAGTTTATGAATAAAGGCTTGTATTCAGGAAGATGCTTGACTAGAGGTTATTTATTATACATAAGGCACATCGACAGTTCTTATGACCAACTGCGGAGTTAGGAGCTCAGGGAGTACGTCCGTCGCCAAGCTTGAGCCAGAGTAGACTGAGGCACGACTCCGCAGCGCGCCCTAATATAGGGCTCGCTACGGAGGCGCCCTCTGGTGGGCGGCGGACGCACTACTCCTGCGCTCCCGACTCCGCAGCGGCTCCTTCCCGCTACACCCTTCCCTCGTTAATTACAGCTGTACCCTCCCTCCCTAATCGAACAGTAGAGATAATATAGCGACTCCGCAATACCGGATTACAAATTACCCTGGACGCTGCGGCTTAAACTCTAGTTACTTTTAATTCAACATGCTTATTCCCATAGCGGCTGCTCCTGCGAAGTTACAGTCATAAACGATGAGATCGGTTCGATCCTACTCTAACAATAATAATATTTAAAACTGTACGACTCCTGCGGAGTTCGCTTATGATATAACCTATGCGTAACATGTGCGGAGTACCCCGTGGGGATCCTAAGTCTCTAATGCTGCCGGAAAAGTGCTGCCCGAACTTCTAGGGTGGTGAGGTGGTGGATGGTGATGATGTTGAAGATGACGGGTGGAGGGGATGACTGGTGCCTCCACGCCGGCTGCTCCGTCCGGACTTGCTGCGGGGTCACTACTTGTCCCTACGGCGAGGGGGGGACTCTCCTCCTTCCTACAAGTCAACACAATTTAAGGTAAGGTCAGGTAAGGTTTCTCTCTTCTTTTATTCCTCCCTCCCGTAGCGCTCACGAGGGTAGTATCACTTCTCCCCTTCTTAAGTACTACCCGTAGAGGTCCTGTACTGGTCCTCTGCCGCCCAGGGGCCCTATACCGGGCCTCTGGCGTCTGCTTCACTCCCCTCCCTTCCTCGTTACGGTTTCCCCTCCCTCTCGTCCCCTTTGGTAATTATCAGGTTGGATGGCGAACTCACCCTGCGCGGTCGTGGCCTCCGCTCGTCCTGAAGGAGCCGGTATCTGGTCGTTATTGAAGCTATGACATCGTAGGTTCCCGGGCCAATCACACGGAGACGGCTGGATACGTCGCCCCCGGTGGCCGCAAATTCCTCCCCCATGGAGATGGGAGGGAGTAAAAATGCAGCCCACCCCTCCAGCCGGTTTGGCTCCCTACCGGAGACAAACCACCACGGCATCCAGGCGGGTGGATCTGCCGTGGGCCTGTGCCGGTGGGATCCTAGCACTCGGGCGGCTGAAGGGGGGCGACTCCCTCGGCGAGAGTTCGGGGAGTGTCGTTGCCGTCGAGCGCTGGTGGGTGTGCGGAGTGGCCTGGTCCGCGCCCCCCCCAGTCGCTGCTCCTCTGCCGCCTTCTGTTGGTACTTGGCCGTCCCCTGCAGTCCTCCCCACTTCTGAGTGGGCGCCGGGGGCACCACCCTTTCTGCCGACATCTCCGGTCTTGTGGACTCCTTCTGCAACTTACGCCGCGGGTGGCCGTCTTCTGGTGACCGCCACTCCTCTGGCGCCGCTGCGGGGGGGAAATCCTGTACTAGAGCGTCCAGGTGGGGGTTGGGTGGGGAGTGGGGTTCGTCTGGTTCCCTCAAGGGGGTAGACGTAGGGGGCCGGGTGGGATCAAAAGGGTAAAACACTACTCGGTGCGTGGGGTTGCTGGGTGGCAACAGTGTTACGAGAGAGTTGTTCCACTGCCCATGTTCGCTGCGCCCCTCCTGCCAGACTATGTCCCCCGAACCATCCCACATAGCCAGGAGATGTACCATTAGGTTGGCGGGCATGATAAACAGCTCGCCGGCTACCTGAGGCGTCGCGGGAACCACCCTCCACGTGTCTGCCTCTCCAGTCGTGGGGGTGGACGTGCCGGGGATGGTAGCGTCTGGTTGTTCCTCCGGAGGTGGCGACTGTTCCTGGCGTGGCGACTCTCCGCCTGCTACCTCTCGTGGGGAGATGGTGACAGTGGTGTGCGCCGCTTGTTCCTCCCCCTCCTCTTCCTCCTCGGAGAGGGCTATACGGTGGTATCGTACTGGGGGGCGGGGGGGGGGGGGGGCTCTTCCACCTCAATGACGTATCCGGCGCTTTGCGGAATAAAAAGACCTGGGGAAGTCTGCGCAGGGGAGGAGAGGGTCTGGGTGTGCGACCTTTCGGTGGGAGGGGGAACTCCTGCTGCTGCCAGAGCCTCCTTCTCCTCTGGAGTGTCCCCAAAGCTCAAGTAGATGCGCATTCGCTCCTGCAGGCGGCGGGCCCTCTCTTGTGATGTTTCCTCGTCGTCTGGCTGATCCGTGGGGGGGGGGTGGCGACTGCCCGCCCGGGGTCCCCATCGCCATCAGGTTGGTGGCGGCCAGTGCCGCTTCTGCTTCGGAGGAGATGCTGGCCGCTGGTCGGCCTTCGGGCGAGCCCAGGCTGAACCCGGGTGAGGGGCCCAGCGAGTCCTCCCGCTCCCCCTGCAGGGGTGAGGTGGTGAGCTGCTCGGAGGCCGTCAGGGTGGACTCACTGCCCGATGGTGCCGCCTCCATCTCTTCCGGTGTCTTGGTTGGGGGTTGCTTTCGCTCCGCCTTGGTGGGGGTACGGGTCAGTACCACCACAGGCACCCGCAGCCCCACTTCCTCACCAGTTGCTGCCTGTCCCGGGGGTTTACTGGGGGGTAGCATGACCACCGTCTCCTTTCTTTTCTTACCACCCGGTGTGCCCTCCTCCTTTTCTCCCCCCCGCTTTCTGGCTGAGGCAGAGGTGGAGCCGGTAGACGAGGTGGAGGAGGTCTTCCTGGAGGAACTGGTGGAGGTAGAGGTGGAGCCGGTGGACGAGGTGGAGGAGGTCTTCCTGGAGGAGCTGGTGGGAGTGCCCTTCGAGGTGGTGGCTACCTTCCTACCCGACTCCGCAGATGACTCCGCAGCCTGTTGTCGCTCTCGGGCTTTCTTCTCCTCCACCCGGGGAGAAGATCGGTTCGGCACCACCACCACGCTAGGGACAGCTTTCGAAGACGAGGAGGTGGTCTTGCTCTTACCGGCAGTGGACGACTTGCTGCTGGCAGAGGTGGTGGGCCGGGCTGCGGAGTCGAGGCTCCTACTGGCGGAGGCGCTGCCCTCCCTCCGGCTGCTGGAACCCCGGGCCGGTGTGGAGGAACGTCGGCGGCTGGCCGACTCCGCAGACGGCGAGGGTGCCGTCTCCCTGGCCGCGGATGCTGGGGAAGTAGAGGACGCACGGCGGAGGGTGGGGTCAATCGGGTGTTTATCTGGCATGAGTTTCCCTCCGGTTACCCAGGGGTGCTTTGGGTCCCGGTGATAACCCTCCAGGTGTCTCCTTATGTCTCTTTTCCGCACGGCAGCAAACACCCCCCCTGCATTACCTCCTCGGCATCGGTTGGTGCCTGTGCCCCGGGGACACAGCCATCCCATTGCTTGGCCATCTGCATGCTGTTCCCTGACGTGTCTTGCTCGATTGCACGACTTAGTGAAGGTCTTATCACACAAGTTACAGTGGTACAACCCGTCTGCTTCCATGTCGTCTGCATGCGGAGTTGGAGTTGGCGGCTTTGTTATGGTGTTCATCCGGGCGGTGCGGATCTCGCCTCTCGCGAGACCTGCCGCGAGAGGATGACTCCGCGGAACTCCGCGCGGAGTCCCGGTCGTCTGCATCCTTAGTTTGCCTCCCTTTTCCCCTTTCTTTAGACCTACTTCAATCTCTACGGGAGCCTGAGCTTGCTTGCTCCTCCCTCCGCGTTTTTGATGGAGCAGTGGTTGATGTAACTCCCTTTCTTCCCCTCATTGTTACTGTGATGACCTGGGACGCTCTGGTCGTCTTTGCGGAGCTTCGCGGAGTCCCCCACCCGCGCTGGTGTGCGGCGATCCCCGGCTCTTCCCGCTGGTTCCCCCCCCAGGTGGTGCGGAGTCGACTCCGCAACCTGCCAAACCCGTTGTTTTTACTGTGGAGGGGGGGCCTTCCCTCTTTGGGCTGTGTTCCGACCATTTCCCCACCCACCTTTCTACCGCTCCCGCCTCTCTCCCTTGTACTCCCGGGGGAGGGGGGGGGATCACTTTCAGTTGATCGAACGGTACCACTTTGGCCTTCCTGCCCTCTCCCTTTATTTCGTACACTGACTGAGTAATGCGAGCCGTTACTACCCAGGGGCCCGTCCACAGGCGTTGCAGCTTGGGGCTTCGCCCTATCTTCTTGCCGGGGTGGTGGTGGTATACCGTGGCTCCCACCTCTATCTCCCGGGTGGTCGGCCTCCTGTCGTAGTGCGGCTCTGTCTGGCGACTGACGTCCCAATGTGTTCCCGGGCCGGGGCATGGGCAGTGGCGGTGTTCCTCTGCAGGCTAGCGACATACCCCGGTCTGCCCCCACCCACCTCCTCCATGGGCTCTGGGTACAGAAGGGCCAAGGGCAGATTAGTTTCCCGCCCCAACATCATCATGTTTGGTGTCACTCCGGTAGTGGAGTGCACCGAGGATCTGTACGCTGACATCACCATGGAGAGATGCTCGTCCCAATCTGAGTGGTCCTCGGCTACCACCGCGGAGAGCAAAGCCTCGATGGTGCGGTTAGCCCGCTCCACCATTCCGTCCGAGCGCGGGTTGAAAGCACAAGTGCGGGTCTGCCTGATCCCCAGAATGCGGATGACTTCCCGGAACAGGTTAGACTGGAAGTTGGGCCCTTGATCGGAATGGAGACTAACGGGGGCCCCAAACCGGCACACCACAGTGTCGACTAGGGCCCGAGCCACCGTGGCAGCCTCTTGGTTGGGGATGGCCACCGCTTCGGCCCATTTCGTGAAGTAGTCTATGATCACTACGATGTACAAATTCTTCCTGGGGGTTGGTGTCAGAGGTCCCATAACGTCTATGGCGATCCTCTCCATGGGCAGCCCCACCCCCACGTGTCCCATTGGAGCCTGTTTTCCAGGCACATTTTGCACGTGGCACATTTTGCACGTGGCCGTCCAGTAGGTTATGTCCCTTCTGAAATCCGGCCAGTACCATCTTTCTTGTAGCTTCCGTACGGTTCTTGTAGCTTTCGTACGGCACCATACCTCCCCCGTGTGCTGCCTCGAACGCCTCGGCCTTCCTTTTGTCAGGTACCAAGATCTGAAAAGCTCTGTTGCTTCCGGGGACGAACCACCATCTCCCTAGAAGCCCTTGTTTAATGGCCAATCTACCCAGTTGTGTAGCCAGAGATTTCACTGCGTACCCTTTGTCCGCCAGTGTCTCCTTGCACGGTTCGGTCCCTTCCTCCACCCATTTGTACACCAAACCTAGAACGGCGTCTTCCTTCTGGTCATTTTTCCAACTCTCTCTAACTTCCCCCGCTATGTCCGGGTCGTCTGCCCCCCGCCTAGTGATGGCCCGTACCGACGCCGGCGCCGCCTCCTCTTCCTCGTCTGACCTCCCACACTGTCGGCAGGGGATCCGGGATAGCCCATCCGCATTACCGTGTAGCCTACCGGCCCGGTGTTCTATGGTGTAATCATAAGTGTCCAATATGGAGATCCATCTTGGGACAGCACCACCCCCAGGCCGGTGTCAGAGGCGTCAGTGTCCATGACCAGTTGTCCCTCATCTTCCGGGTAGCCCAGGATGGGCGCCTCCATCAGTAGACGACGCAACTCGTCAAACGCCACCTGACACCCCCTGTCCCACTTAAAAATTCGTCCTTTGTCTGCCATCTGTGTGAGGGGTTTCGCCAGGGTAGCGAATTCCGGGACGAACGCCCTATAGTAGCCAGCCAGCCCCAGAAAGCTGCGCACCTCCGTGAGACTCTCTGGCACGGGCCAGTCCCGTATGGCCTCTATCTTCGCCGGGTCCGTAGCTACCCCATCCTTGCTGACCACATGCCCCAAGAAACCGACTTTCCTTCTAGCCAGCTGGCATTTTGATGGTTTGATTTTCCAACCGGCGGCTTCTAGGCGCCCCAGTACCTCCCCCAATCGTTGGAGATGGCCCTCGAAGTCTCGGGCGAAGACGACAATATCGTCGAGGTAGACCAGGCAGGACGTCCATTGTAGGCCCCGCATGGCTACCTCCATCAGTCTTTCAAACGTACCGGGGGCATTGCACAGTCCGAAGGGCATCACTGTGAACTGGTACAGCCCCCGGTGCGTCGAGAACGCCGTCTTCTCCCGGTCCTCCGGGGCCATCTCCACCTGCCAGTACCCGCTGACGAGGTCCATGGTGCTGAACCATTGGGACCCTGCCAGCGTATCCAAGGAGTCATCGATGCGCGGTAGTGGGTATGCGTCCTTTCTCGTGGCCTCATTGAGGCGGCGGTAGTCCACACAGAAACGCATGGTGCCATCTTTCTTTTTTACAAGAACCACAGGGGAGGCCCAGGGCCCGTTTGCCGGTTCTATGATGCCCGAGGTTAGCATTTTCTCTACCTCTGCTTCCACCAACGCCCGCCGATGCGGAGCGAGTCTCCTTGGTGGCATCCTAATCGGGGGGTGTTCCCCCGTTCGTATGTGGTGTTGAATGCAGTTTGCCCTCCCCGTATCCCCCGGTCTCAGCTGAAACGCCCCGCAGTGCTTGCGCAGGAGGTTCTCCAAAGGGGTCTTCCGATCTTCCTTGACGCCCTCCGTCAACGTGCGGATGAGGTCGTCCGCTTCCCCCGGGGTTCCCTGTGGATTGCAGGTGGCGACCCGGCACTTCGCCGCTTCCCCCTGATTTATCTCCGCCGGTTCCTCCACGGGCTCCAGCGAGGCCAGTGTCATGTCCTTGTACACGACGACTGCATCTTGTCCAGGGTTAAATATCCGCACTGGTGTGGTTTCTTTTGTCGTGTCCACCAAGGCACGCCCGACCAGCAGGCCCCTGTCCTCCTCCACCTCTCGTAGGCCCTCTACCAGGCCCCCTTCTCCTCCCGTCCAGTCTCCCACCAGGTATCCCCCTATAATGGCTTCCTCCCCTGGCGGTATCACTTTGGTGTGGCAGCTGATGACTCGACAGAAGTTCAGTTCCTCTTCCTCCAGCGTTGGTAGCAGCAGCCGCTCCCCCGCCAAGTCCACCAGAAATCCCGTTTGTAACAGGAATCGTGATCCCACGATTGCGTCCCTAGGTAACTCGGACAGCTGAAACGTCACCTCCCACGATCTACTTTTGACCCGGAGCAGCACAGTGACACGCCCGTATAATTGTAGTGGCCTCCCTTCTACCGAGTATACGGCCTCGTTTGTCACCTCGTAGGCCCCTGGTTCCCCATGGGTCCGCCACCACGAGAGGGAGAGCATGTTCACAGTAGCCCCCGTGTCCACCAGACTTTCTACGCTACTGTCCCCTACTCTCCCCTCCACTAGGAGGCCGGACCCGCCCTTCTCCAAGCGTGCTACCACGATCTCTGTGCGCCCCTCTCCCATGTCGACCCTAGACTGGCCATTGTCTAGGGTCGGTTTTAGTTTTCCGCCGGCTGTGGAATGATGGCTGGCGTGGAGGCGGTTCCTCCCGCTGCGCTCCCGCTTGCCTCCCTTGCATCAGCTGCGGCTATCTCGTCCCTCCACCTGGGGCAGCTACTCCTTTGGTGTCCCAACGCGGCACAGTGGTAGCATCGGATCTCGGACATCGGCAGCCGGTCCTTTCTCGGTCGGTTTGTTCTTTCTCCCCCCTTGTATGACGATGAGGAGGAGGAGGAGGAGTTAGCCGGTTTCCCTAGTGCGGCCTTCATGGCCTCCCGGAATTTGGCGTTCTCCTCCCTCTCCTTTACGGCGTCCTCCCGCATAGACTTGAGCTCTTCTCCCATTGTTTGGCCCGTAGCCCGGACATTCTGTGCCGAGCCGTGCGGCCACATGCAGGCTTCTGCGTGCAAGGCCACCTGTACCGCCTGGGAGAGGGTAGTAGCCGACGACTGGTGTACCCACATTTGCATCTGGATGTCCTTCAAGGAGTCCACGAAGTTAGGGGGCTGGAACCTCGCGATGAGCGCTGCTCTCAGTTTCCTGTATCCTCCTTCCGCTCCTGGTTCTATTCCTGACAGAAGACGTCTTGCCACTCCTGTCAGGCTTAGTCCGAGGAATACCCCGGCCGTGGTTTCGTCCCAGCTGTTCGCAGTACAACACAGATCGAAGTGAGACAGATATTCCGAGAGGTGTGTCTGGCCGTCGAACTTTCCAGGCATGTAAACTGGCTTCACCGGCTTTCTGCCCCAGCTCCCTTCCTGCTGGAATCCTTTCCCTGCCCCCGGTGTCCTCGGCGTGACTGACCCAGCCACATTTGGTGACAGGTACTTCTGCGCATTCAGCTGGTACCCTTGTGGTTTCCATTCCATTGCGTCTCCCCCGCCTGGTGGGCCTCCCCCCAGGTATGTAGCGGAAACCAGCGGCTGCATACCCCCTGGATTTGGCACTTGAGAACCCACTTGTGGCTTGGATTCTGCGTACCCCGTCCCCCATTCTCTTTCCGCCGGCTCCGTGGACACTCCCGCATAACCCCCTTGGTTGATAGCGGCCCCACTTTGCCCCTGCACTTCAGCTGCTATAGCCGCCCTATAAGCTGCTTCCCTCCTGGCTACTTCCTCTCGAGCTGCTTCTACCTTTGCTATCTCTCTCCGCACCGACTCCGCCCTCATGGCGTCCTCCTCTGCCCTTTCCACTCTCTCTGCCTCCATGCGTTTCCTCTCTGCCTCCAGGGCTGCGGCCCCTTCCCTAATCTCAGCCCGTCTTTTGGCCTCTATCCTGCTGATCTCTTCTCTCTCCCCCCTTCTCCTCCTCTTCCTCCCTTTCCTTGGCTATTCGCAAAGCTTCCACTTCCCTAGCCACTTCTTTCTTTGACTCCTCTATCCTCCTATTTTCCTTCACCAAGGCCATCTCCTTCATCCTCGCCCGCACCTCCTGTAGGATGTACTCATGCCCCGTGGGGGTGGCCCCGCTCTCTCCCCTTCCCTCGACTCGGCTTCCCGCTGCGGAGTCGACTCCGCACTCCTCTCCCGCGAGATCCCGCACCGGCCGCGAGAGCGAGACGGTTTCCTTGGTAACTTTGTTTACCTCCGCCGCCGCCTCCTCCTCCGGCGCCCATGGTACAGTATCCGCACTTTCTCTCCCTTCTAGACTCCCCTCGTCCTCTCTTGGCGCCCATATCCTCCTTCCTTCGTCTGCTACTCCGCAGGACTTCTCCTTTTCTTTGAATGCTTTCACCATCTCCTCCCATTTCTCATTCTGGAGCTGCCTTTCTCTCTCCATTTTTCCGATCCTCTCCGCCTCCTCGGATCTCCACTTCATCACCCAGTGTCGCTGTAACTCCGCAGATCTCCGCATTTCCTCCTCCTCTTCTCCCTCCTTCGTTTCTGGTCCTTGCGGAAAGCCTGGGGGTGGTTTGACCGTCTCCTGAAGACTTCTGGATCCCCCATACTCTGCTCTTCCCTCTACTTTCCTCTGCGGAGTCCGGAGGTACACGTTCTCTCCCACATCTACTTCTTCCACTTCCTCAAAGTCCCTCATCCTCTCTTCCAGATTTGCTGATGCCAACCCCAATGACCTTCGTCCATCCATTTTCTCCGGGCGTGATTTGCTGTCTTTTTAAACCGCTTGTCACCACTGTAATAGAAAGACTAAGGCCGGCTGGGGAATGCAAGGAACACGAGAACACAGACAGTTTATGAATAAAGGCTTGTATTCAGGAAGATGCTTGACTAGAGGTTATTTATTATACATAAGGCACATCGACAGTTCTTATGACCAACTGCGGAGTTAGGAGCTCAGGGTTTTTCTGGTGTTTTACTGTGTTTATGAGGGTATTTCTATTGTACAAGATGGCATTCCTGCATGTAAAGAGAGAAATATAAGGCAGTGTGGCTGAAAATCGGATTTTTATCTTTGGTTTAACATTGAACCCTATGGCACTTTCATTTAGAGGGTAGCAATTTAAGAATACTTAAGAGTTTATGCAAAAGAGAGAAATTAGTCGCTGAAGATCGCAGGTCAATATCACATGGAAGGAAAGACATATTACTTTTTTTTTCGAAGGAAACATTTGTCCCCCAACCTTGCCCATCTGTCTTTTTAGCTACCTCATCTCTGTCTGTCATACAGGCTGAATGACAGACATTCTCCTATGTAACAAAAACGTCTTAAACCTAGGTTGGGTCGTTTAGTATTACTCAGTTACCCTGAGTCAAAAATTGATAGGCAGGGGGTCTGGGAAGGGGTATAGAGGTCCCAAAAATCTCAAAAGTCGGGGGTCGTCTTAAAGGAAGGGTCTTCCAAAATGTAGTAATTGTTTTGCACAAGACGAATTTTTTTCTTAAAGGCGCACTGAACCCAGGACCTAACCCTGCTGAGTTTTGTACACGTTGTTGGTTGGTGGGTTGCTTTACGCCCTAATTAACAGCTGAGGTCATTTCAAGGGCGGTGATGGTGATCAAATCTATGGATGACTGAAGGTAGAAAGCACGCCCCTACACTTTTACCGAGGCAATGGTTCTTTTACATCCCACACTACATAGGCATAGTGTGAGATGGACAGGCCTTTGATATGCTGTAAGTCTACCACAGCAGGGGGGAGGTTGCAGCCCAAGCAGCAGGGTAGTTTTGTACACAAATGACATTGTGGGTTCAGTGCGCCTTTAAGTTAGGGGGCCGTCTTAAAGGAGGGGTTTTACTGTATTTACACCTCAACCTTCAATAATAAATCCCTATTGCTGATAGTTTAAACCATTCAATATATGTGGTTCAAGGTGCCCCAGCAGTCTATGGTCAACCAGCAACGTGTTTTAAACATCTCTTACATCAACCTGTAATAACCTTCACTGGGCCCCTGTACCTCTCCTTTTCTCAGTGTCCTGGTCACCACAGACGCTCTGGGTGTCAGGTTCCTTTACCCAGCTCAAGTAAATTCTCTTACTGGTTGGCAGGGGACTGCCAGGGGGTGGGTAAACCTGCCCAGGGCATGGGGCACATTGAACCACCCAAAGATTTTTTTTTCGAAAATTCAAAATAAATACAAAAAAACGACCATACTTGCTTTGCCATAGGTGATCATATATCGCCAAGATTGAGCGTGTGAGTGGCCTCACAGATGGCTCAGGGTAATCTGGGTGTGTAGCTTATCATTTAGTTAGACATAGTTCTCCCTTATAATCATTTATTGGTCAATTCTGGCATCAGGAATGAATTCCTTGTTAAAAGGTACCCTCAAGTCATGTGTCATACATGTATGTTATTCCATTTAAGGCAAGCAGGTGGGTGTAGGTGAGCAGGTGGGTGTGGGTGAGCAGGTGGGTGTGGGTGTGCAGGTGGATGTAAGCGACAAGTCGGCGGCTGCGGGCATGTACCACCTTCTGTCCCTGTCAAAAACCGAGTCGGTCGGACCATGTATGTATTAGAGAGCTCTTGTAGTGACGCTCACACTGTACACTCCTTGCTGGTAGGCCCACTGATACTATAACTATCTACCAAACCAGATATGTTTCATGGACCCTATTGGATGATCACAGATGGTCCAAGATGGACCTGCCGAGTGTGAGTTGCACTAGAGTCGAGATTTATTTGCCCAGAAAGTGCCCAGAATTTGCCCGTTGTAGGGTTTTATACTGAAGTTAGATGGTAATTTCAGTCAGATCAATGGAAATTTAAATCAGGTAGAGGGACAAATTACATCAAAGATGAGAGAAAGAACAAACCATTGAAATCTATTGTTGCCCGGAAAAAAGGGTGATCTACGAAATATGATGTGTTGGTGTTTAGACATGGATATGACATGTCACTCCGGTGTACAGGGAGGGGGCTGGGGTGAGGGGGACAGCTGTTGGGGGGGGGGGGGGGGTTGTTGTCTAGTGCAATGTCTGCAGCAGGTTGGGGGGGGGGGGCATGTTAAAGTGGGGGGTTGTGCAACTGGGGGGACTAAGATGGTCCAGTAGGCCTACAGTATGACTTTTGGGTTGTACTTTATTTCTTGAAATGTGTTACCAACAGTGTTACCACAGGACATGTCCAGTTTTTGCCCGGTTTGGCGGTAGATGAGAGAAATAACACAACTTTGGCTCAAAATATGATTTCTATCTTCGATAAAAAACATTAATACCTTGGAGCCTATGGTTGCCCGTTACCAAGGGTAGATTGGTTTTAATACATTTCCATAATATCGAAAGATGGAAAAAAATTGTTGAAGAGTTTTTTGAAAAAAATTCGAAGGAATTTTGTAAGCCTATGTCTCTCTTTTTTCCCCTTTTGTCTATCTCGAATAGCAACTGAAAGACAAACTTTTTCCCATGTCCCACATTTGTCTTAAAACCCAAAATGAGGTAGTGTATATTACTCAGGGTTAATGATATAAGGTAACTGCTAGATCCAAGATTAAAGTCCAGATGACTTTGATAAGGTCAGGAAAAAAATAAATGTGCAAAAGTGGTTCAACGTGCCCCTCTCTCCCCTACTCAGTTACCCTGAGTCAAAAGCATTTATAAGAGCTCAGGACGCTAATTATGTTGTGAACGTTTTTCATTGGTTATGGTTTAGTTTGTTTTAACGAGAAGAATTTTGAAGAGTTCGTTTATTTTTTGTCAACAATAACTATCAATTTTAAAATGTACATGTTAGTATCTCCATTTTTATTACTTCAGTACCTTTCATGACACACAGTGCCAAGCCGATTTTTACATCTTTCTCTGTAAGATTATTTAAGCCTCATACAGTAGGTACAGCCAATATACGTATCATAATATCTACAATGTCTTTTGGCATTTTTCCCCATCAATTTTCCCTGAACAGTTTCTTCTTGGACATACGCTGCATTTGTTTGTGACGAGGTTTGAGTTTGCATTCTACAAATAACCGCCCCTGGCGCTTTACAAAGTAGCAGGCGGGACATCGTTTGTGGACAGCAGCGGGTGTCTTGTAGGTGTGTAGCTGCACGTGCACTGGTGTGGACGCCCTGAGCAGTGCTGACTGTGAAGACGTCCCAGCTAGCACAGCCTGTAGCTGCCCAGGGAGGTATGAACCCGTACTGCTGCTGACTGTTCTCACACATGGAGCCATCCTCGACACTACAGGCAGACTGCCCACCGCTCTCTGCAGTACACGCCTCAGCATGGCACAACTTCCAGCTGCCTGTTCAGATAAAATAAACATAGCAATGAAGGTCGTTGTCTTTGTTAAAAAAACGTTTTTGTTTTCAATCGTTTTTAATCCATTAAAATGTATGACTGTAACAATGTACTATGTACTCCTATGACATTGTTTTAGCATTCTAATACTTCAGAAAGCTGAGTAGAAAGAAGAGAAAACGAGAAGCACGTCAGGACACACATCATTTGTGAACAAATGTGGAGATCCTCAGTTAGTTGGTGCTAGCGGGGAAAAGGGAGTACGGGATAAACGGATAAAGGGAGGACGGGATAAACGGACAACAGGATAACGGGATAAAGGGAGAACGGCATAAACGAAGAATGGGATAAAGCGAGAACTGGTATAAACAGAGAACGGGGATAAACACAGGAGGGGATATACGGAGAACGGGATAAACGGAGAACGGGATAAACGGAGAACGGGATGAAGGGAGAACGGGATAAAGGGAGAACGGGATAAAGGGAGAACGGGATAAACTGAGAACGGGGATAAACGGAGAACGGGATAAAGGGAGAACGGGATAAAGGGAGAGCGGGATAAAGGGAGAACGGATAAAGGGAGAACGGGATAAAGGGAGAACGGGATAAACTGAGAACGGGGATAAACAGAGAACGGGGATAAACGGAGAACGGGATAAATGGAGAACAGGATAAACGGAGAACAGGATAAACAGAGAATGGGATATACGGGGAATGGGATGAATGGAGAATTGGATAAACGGAGAACTGGATAAAGGGAGAACAGGATGAATGGAGAACGGGGATAAACGGAGAACTGGGATAAAGGGAGAACGGGATATATGGAGATTGGGATAAATGGAGAAATGGATGAACAGAGAACCGGATAAACAGAGAACTGCATAAATGGAGAACGGGATGAATGGAGAACTAGGATAAACGGAGAACTGGGATAAAAAGAGAATGGCATCAAGGGAGAACGGGATGAAGGCAGAACGGGACAGAGGAAGAACGGGATAAAGGGAGGACGGAATAAACGGACAACAGGATAACGGGATAAAGGGAGAACGGCATAAACGGAGAACTGGTATAAACAGAGAACGGGGATAAACACAGGAGGGGATAAAGGGAGAACGGGATAAAGGGAGAACGGGATAAAGGGAGAACAGGATAAACTAAGAGCGGAATAAACAGAGAACGGGGATAAACAGAGAACGGGATAAAGGGAGAATGGGATAAAGGGAGAACAAGATAAAGGGAGAGCGGGATAAAGGGAGAACGGGATAAAGGGAGAACGGGATAAACTGAGAACGGGGATTAACAGAGAACTGGGATAAACGGAGAACTGGGATATATGGAGATTGGGATAAATGGAGAAATGGATGAACAGAGAACCGGATAAATGGAGAACTAGGATAAACAGAGAACTGGGATAAAAAGAGAATGGCATCAAGGGAGAACGGGATAAAGGCAGAACGGGATAGAGGAAGAACGGGATAAATGGAGAATGGGATAAATGGTGAACGGGATAAATGGAGAACGCTATAAACAGCGAACGCGATAAATGGCGAACGCGATAAACGGAGAACAGGATAAACACAGAACGGGAGAAACGGAGGACGGGAGAAAGAGAGAACGTAATAAAGGGAGAACGGGAGAAACGGAGAACTGGATAAAAGGATAACGGGGATAAACGGAGAACTGGGATAAACGGAGAACGGGAGAACGGGAGAAAGGGAGAACGGGATAAAGGGAGAACGGGATAAAGGGAGAACGGGATAAAGGGAGAACGGGATAAAGGGAGAACTGGATAAACAGAGAACGCGATAAAGAGAGAACATTATAAAGGATGAACGTGGAGAAACGGAGAACGGGAGAAACAGAGAACGGGATAAACGGAGAACGGGGATAAACTGAGAACGGGGATAAACTGAGAACGGGGCGAACGGGAGAACGGGATAAACAGAGAACTGGATAAACAGAGAACGGGATAAACGGAGAACGGGATAAAGGGAGAACGGGATAAAGGGAGAACAGGATAAAGGGAGAACGGGATAAAGGGAGAACGGGATAAACGGAGAACAGGATAAACGGAGAACGGATAAACCGGAGAGCGGATAAACTGGAGAACGGATAAACCGGAGAATGGATAAACGGAGAACGGATAAACAGAAAACGGGATAAAGCGAGAAGGGGATAAAGAGAGAATGGGATAAAGGGGGAACGGGATAAAGGGATAACGGAATAAAGGGAGAAAGTGAGAATGGGATAAACGGAGAAGGGGATAAACGGATAAACGGAAAAGGGGATAAACGGAAAAGGGGAGAACGGGATAAACGGGGGTGGGGGGGGGGATTGGAGGCGGGGAGGGACCCGGGGGCGGTGGATCGACAGCAAAGGCATGGACACGTAGCACACGCCGCCCCGCAGCTGACCGACACAACAAAACGGAAACGGCGATGGTATCGCTGCAGACGCTCCGATCGACTCGCTTTTTCGGCCGAGACGTAAAACAGCGGTTACGCGCTGCCTGGCGCTGACGCCCACAGCCACCAGCTCCCCCCTAGCCACCTGCTTTCCCACAGCCACCTGCTCACCTACAGCCACCACCTGGAATTCGATTATATATGACTTATAATATATGAAATTAGGGTAGCTTTTTCTGGAGATTACGAATCTGCTGTCAGAATTAGGTACATGGTCATGGGGAATCGGTACTGCATATGTATAGCTGAATGGTTAGAACTGACAAATCGACAGGTGGTGCCTAGTACCACTGTTGGGCGCTATTTGCCAATTTGCGCTGAACGCCAATATTGACATTCTGCGCAGCACAATTTGTAAATAGCGCAGGATCAGAGCCGCGCAGAACGCCAATCTGCGTGGAATAGAAATTTCAGGCAATGTGCGAGTACCTGTTTCATTTGTAAGTCTCCGAATCAATCAAATCCTAATTAACTTAAATAAGGGATGGACATCATGGAAATCGATGGAGTGTATACATTCATCACTCTAAAAAGGAATAGATATAGAAATGTCAATCTAATTGAAATAACTTGATTAGAATCTCGCATCTATTTGTATACCGCGCACTGCGGATTGGCATTCTGCGCCGATTGGCGAATAGCGCCCAACACCACCACAAAACGACAGGTGGCACCACTGCTGCAAACCGGAACTGGCATGCAGGGTGCCGTGAGTATCCGGCAAGTGGTTGTGTTTACAATCGCCGCGGAATTTGCCATCTGCACAGTGCGTACTCCATGACCGTAATTCCGAATTACGGTCATACAAGATGGCGGCTGCAGGAGAGTTCAGTCTATTTCTTCTCCAGTCCATTGTATGAAATGTATAACATATTGAAGGCTGCTTTTTGGCCAGGCTGTAGTATATATGACAATGCTACTGACCCAACACTCGGATCTTGTTCATATGTACTGGTTTATGCATAAATCAGCCATTTAGAGCTGGACGGTATGACCGTAATTCAGGCAATGGTATGACCGTAATTCTGTCATGAGAATGTCAGGTATGACCGTAATTCTATCAAAAAGTATGACTGTAATTCAGTGTGCAGGTATGACCGTAATTCAGTGGAATGCTCTCCTACTACAAAAGAATTATGATGGGGTTATTTTGAAAAGAATAGAATTAATTAGAGTGTGCCATGTCTGCTAATACGATCAGGGCTGCCAACCTGTGAGAGATTGAAAAACCTGAGACATTTCTGTGGTGGTGATAGTTTCGTGCCAAAGGCATGTAGCGTCAGGCCGAAGGCATGATGCAATCCTGGGGGCCACTAATCTCTAAGTATACCCCTGTGAATTGATCAAAATCATGAATGTATTGTATCAGAAAATTGATAGAAATATCTTATTACCATAGGCCTATAGAGTGAACCGTCCTGATCTAAAATATCAAAGTAGTATCTATTGTCAGAAATAATATTGTTACAATGGTAGTTCTTATAGAATGGGGACCTCTTAATGATTGTGTCATTAATTTCACTGTTTCATACAGCTCTTCCCACATAAGAATAGTTTAATCAATGTTTCAAATTCTCATCTGGGACCTGCGTAATATGATCCCCTAGAGCCACTGATCAACCCTCGTGTAAAAATAAATACCGTATTCAATGTAATAAGCGCCCCCCCCCCTTTTTTTCAGATTTTCCCCCAGATTTTTTAACGTGTTTCTGCGATTTTGTTACTGATTTTCTCACCTGTGTGTAAGATGGATCACATCACACCTGTGCAAAGCCAAGTGTGAAGTAATAAGGGTGTAAGAAGCCTTCTAGATGCCACTGAGGTCTGTACATGACAGCCATGGGGGGCGCTTATTAGAATGATTATTTGAGGCTTTTTTTTTCACTTAAAATAATATTTTAAGCGCCCAGGGCGCTTATTACGTCGAATACGGTAAGCTACCCCGGAAAACTTGTGATAGATTTTAATCCTCACATTGTTATTAACCCTAGATATGAACTAGAACTGCTACTATATTCCTCAGTTTAATCTGGCGAATTCATTGTTATTCTGGCTAATCAAATTTGGTACAAATTCGCCAGACTGGCTAACTGATAAAACGTCCTAGTGAAACCCAGAGGATTTGCTTGTTTTGATGCAAGAAACCCTGAGACAAAATAAGAGTCCAAAAGCCGGAGTCTCCGGCCTAAAGCCGGAGGGTTGGCAGCCTTGTACAGTAACGATACAACGTTATAGACAATGGTCACACTCTTTCTACTGATCCCATGCGTCACATTTCTGTTAACCATTGGGGAATAGGGGCCATTTTAAGATACATTGTATTGTGATTCCCTTTTTTTCCATCTTTCCCTGCATCTACAACATTCTAGTTCCTTCTGTGTGTAGCCTACACAAGATCGGGGAAATTTGTTCTACCTGAAAGATACAAGCAAGTGCCAGAAGGAAAGTAATGGGAATGTTGTGTGACTGACAATTGGTACTGAATTACGGTCATACTCTATTTGTAAGTGAGAATTACGGTCATACTGTGTGAATTACGGTCATACCTGACCACATAGTTGGCATTTTGTTCTCTAAGGATGTTTGGTTAAAACTTATAGGGAGAGGAGATGTCCTATTACTCCTGGGCACATGTCTCATATATGGGAACACTGAACAAAGCATTATAAGCCAGAAATATGAGTTCAACTGACCATGAACTGACAGAATTACGGTCATACCTGAGGTGAATTACGGTCATACCATGTTTTGATGCAAACTGAATTACGGTCATACCATCCAGCTCTAAATGGCTGACTTATGCATAAACCAGTACATATGAAAAAGATCCGAGTGTTGGGTCAGTAGCATTGTCATATATACTACAGCCTGGCCAAAAAAGCAGCCTTCAATATGTTATACATTTCATACAATGGACTGGAGAAAAAATAGAATGAACTCTCCTGCAGCCGCCATCTTGTATGACCGTAATTCGGAATTACGGTCATGGAGTACGCACTGTGATCTGCACGGCCCTCTGCGACCTCTCCCCGACCCTTCCTGCCATCCCCACGGCCCCCTGTTCTCTGTGTAGGTACCTACTTGCCAAATCTAGTTATTTTGGTGCTTAACTCCCCTCCTACTCGCCATAATGTGTTTTTATCCCTATCAAAGTGGGGTTCAGTCACAGTCCCGGACCATACCATTTACTTAGTACCCAATAGGAGAGGCCGCTAGGTTAACATGAGCTTCCTATGACAGGTTTTATCTCGGCGATTCAACATCAAAACTCGGCAATTCAACATCAAACTCGATGATTCAACTTTTCCTTTTTGTTTAATCAGCAATTCAACACCAAATCTCAGCGATTCAACATCAAATCTCGGCGATTCAACATCAACACGTACATGTACATGTACACAAACACTGCCAGTTGGTTACAGCTCCGGACCATACCATGTACCCTAAAGGGGTGGCCGCTAGCAATTCAATTCAGATCAAATTACACTGCCACACACCGACAGAGATCAAAGACCAAAAGCACAGTTTGGAGATGAAATAGAAATGAGATCCGCACAAAGGCTGCTAATCGAGACCAGCGTTTATTAACTGCCTTTGGCGGATCTCATAAAAATGGAAGAAAGAAAAGAGTTACAAAGAAAACGGGGTGTGGGGAGCGTAGCTCCGATAACTACAATACAATAGAACTAAAGAGTCACACTCCGCTGCACCCAGGATGGCCCTGACATTAATTGACACAAACAGATGTTCCTCTTAAAGGTGTCGCCGTACTAATTGGCAGTGATGTTCTGATATTTTCCTCTTTTTCACCATCAAGTGGCTCCAGATGTGGTTCTAAATTTGATGACATGCATAAATGATGCCTCAAACAAAAGCTGATGTAATTTCTGATCTTTGTACAAAGGTCCTCAATATCGGAGCAGATTAAATTTTGCGGTACTTGCCATGGAAAAAGCATAGTCTAAACATGATAAATTTTTTAGGTGCCCCACCGACCTGTTTGCTTGACTTTGACCACCAAGCGTGACCCCTTGGATACCATGGATACCACAAACTTTTTAAAACTTTTTTTTAACTACCGTAAGACCTCGCGTATAAGGCTAACTTGCATATAAACTGCACTTTGGGCTTTGGGCTCATCCTATAAGCCGCACCAGCGATCTGATTCTCATACAAGCCACGGCCTATACGCGACGTTTTACGTATTTCCTGGTTTGCACATTATTGGTTTATTTGAAGGGGACAAATACTGTTCGTTAGGGGCGTGCAAAGTGCTTATACTATAAATAACTGTGCAAAATCTAATTAAGGGGTCAGAACTTTGCGCGTATATAAATACACCACCCCCTAGACTGGTCATAATGGTAGATCTGCTGCTGACTGTGGGGTCAGATTCTATAAGCCGCAGAGGGCTTCTGAATGACCCCAAGTAAAAACTCGCGTATAAGCCGCACCAAGACTTTGGGCTGATTCTATAAGCCACACTAGTGATCTGACTCGTGTACTAGCCGTGGGTACTACGCAAGGTACATTGATAAAATTGCCTATAGCACCACTCCCCCCCCACCTTTTTTCAATAGCCTAGGCTACAGTTAGGGAGTGCTCATTTTTTAACAACAGGGGGGGTGATAAAAAATGTGGACCCCTTGACCGGGGGGGGGGGGGGGTAAAAAATTTAGACCCCTCTTGGGTCAACCTGTTTTGAAGGAAAAAGCCTTCGCGTTACTATGCTACAAAGGGGCGCAAACGCGCGTGATTTTCGGTCTGCCGGGGGGGGGGGTAACAAATTTCGACCCCTCTAGGGGGGGGTGAAAAAATTTTGCGCTCTCTTCGCGAATCTCACCGCCCCCCCCCCCCCCTGTTGTTAAAAAATGAGCACTCCCTTAGTAGGCCTACATTGATAAAATTGCATATAGCACCTCCCCCCCCCTATTTCTCAATAGCCTAGGCTACAGTTAAACTTCATTATTTATTGAGAGGGAGTCATTAGAGTGATTCAAGCACTCTAGACCACAGATCTGCTGCTGACTGTGGGGTCACAAAAATAAGATCCCAAACAAACTCTTAACTACTGTTAATCTTGGCAGAAAAATGTAGTTGCATTGTTTCCAACCTTACATCAACAGTACCAAGGTACGCTGTAAAGTTGGACTGGAGGCCATTTGCAAATTAACTGATAAAAATGATCCGATAGAGGGAGGCATTGGTCCTGTTTAGGTGGTGCCCCCTTGTGTCGGTTACAGCATAGCCAATTTGATTGGAGAAGAGAGATCACATGGTTTAAGTGTCATGGCGGCATGAATCAAATGTTGGCAAGAAGAGGGCTAAGCCATATTTTAATTCTCACTATATCTGAAATTGCAATGCAAGAAAAACTACAAATGTTCACCACACCCCTAGAATAATGTATAGGGTATATTTTGATACAATTATCTAAGCAAATAAGTGTTATTTCAAGCTGCTAGATCACGCGACAACGTGCTGTCGCAGATCGGCAATTTTTTTATAAAATTTAGCCTATGAGCTCCAGTCCAACCTTACAGCGTACCTTGGTACTGTCGATGTATGGTTGGAAGTAACCCAACAAGAAATTGCTTATTTTCTCGAGCTCTATCCAGATCTTAATAGATTGAATACATAAATCCAAGTCTTAAAAAATATGTAAGGGTCTACCTTAATACGCCACTGCAGTGGGCATATGACTATGAGCTTCAGTGATAGAGCTTCAGAGATAGGACTATCATATGCTAGGTACAATTATTAATTATACCTAGCATATGATAGTCCTATCTCTTATAATAATAAGCTGGGAACAGTGGGATATCAGATATGTCCACTGAGGTGACTGACTCTGTGTTTGGTTAGTAAGCCTATACGGCTATAGTGTTATAATCTTGCCGAGGATTATTTGTCATTGTCGTCGACCGGCAATCACTCTCCCAACACAACTTTACTTCACCCTACTAATGCCAACCGGCTGCCTAACATTCCGATCTCCACTCTCCTGCCCTTCCCTTGCCAGTCTTCTCATTGTCCCCGAATAGTACAGACGCATTGTTCAGGAAGGAATTATGACAAAGAAGGCTACATTCCTGGTCAGATTTTAAACCAGTTTTTATATTATTTATTGACTTACTGTGCAATACTCATTGGATACCATGGGAGATTCATCGCCATATGTCTCGGACGAGGAGTTCATATTGACGGAGGAGTATTCAGATGGGTCAGGATACGAACCCCCAATGGGTCCCATGGACGCCGTCGTCATTACACCGACGGCAATGCCATGACTCGACGACCACATAAAAGATTGATTGTGTGATATACATCACATGTGACCCAGGGCTATAGCCATTAAGAAACAAGTCCCAATACCCAAGTCCCAATACCCAAGTCCCAATACCCAAGTCCCAATTCCCAAGTCCCAAAACCCAAGTCCCAATACCCAATACCCAAGTCCCAATACCCAAGTCCCAATACCCAAGTCCCAATACCCAACCCCCAGTGCTCTCTGTCATCTCTGTGCACCCAAGTAGGCCTTTCTTTAGAGTGTAAACTGTACCAAAATCGTCTCATAAAAACGTCTCACCTCCTATTTAGCATTGAGCTCTGTGTCTGTGTGAACGTGACTCTTTTAAAGTCAGGATTCAAGGTCACTGGCCTATCTTCAGCATTAGTTCACTTGATTTCAGGGGTATTTTTGACTTTTTTCAAGAGCGTTTTTCTGCTACAAATATTATTTTCTTTACAAAATAAATATAAGGGGGAGATACACTTTGTTCCAATCTATCGCCATGTTTTTATTTAAATCAGATATATGAGATAAGGAAGGCAGCAGAGCCTTTTAAACTCAGCTGACCAATCTGCATTTTTGGCTGGAAAACCGTCTCACAGAGACCCAGGTACCCTGGGTCAATAAAGTCCAGCTATAGTTGTATTAGAAGCCTGGAAAAGACTGTATATGACATGGCCACCAGATTTAACGACTTTGTGAGTCTGGTCACCGATGCTGCACAGGAGGATGCCGGAATGCAAGATGGCGTCCAAAATGGCGGTTTTTCCCGCCACAGGACAGACGATGAGTCTGTCCCCCGAAAGGGTGCCCCCACTCCCTCCACACTCAAACCTCTTAATATTAAACAAGAGGAGAGGTCATATGGAGGACGTGGTCCGGGCACCATACTGAGGGGCTCCAGAGGCACACGGGAATCCCATCGGCATGACCGCCGGGGGGATGAACGACCACGCTAACACACCTCGCCGGCCCCCGTGTGGGGACCGGACAAGGACAAGGGATGCCGCGCCCGCTGCTCAACGCCGACTACACATCCCTCGCCTTTCAGACAGTTTTGAAAGGCACGACCAACCCTCACACAGCAACCAGAGGAAGTCCAAACACGACACCAAGGAATACATCAACCGCCAGCTCCGGGCAGAGCGCCTCAACAGCCCACGATCGGACGGTAAGGATCCTTTAACCCACGGGGGAAGGCTTAGACAAAAGAGTTCACACCTTGGTTATATTGCATACCCGAGGGTTAAGTCAGATAGACGACACCTGGCCAAGGTCCTTCCACATACCCACTGCCCACTGGTCAGCGACTCGGTGTATAACACCTCGTCTCGACCTGGTGGGGCAGTGGGTATATGGAAGAACCGTGTCCAGGTGTCGTCTATCTAATACATAGATCTGATTGGTGACACCATTACAAAACCGTGCATGTACATTAAACGAACCGGGGTACACACATCCAAAAAGAAGCTAGAGCTTCGCTCCACACTCACTGCTCTTGAATACATGACCTGTTATGTGAGAATGATCAGAGATCCCAAAGCCGGTCTTGAGCCTCTATGGCCACAATACTTAGAACACCTGGAGCACCTGCTCGAGGACGCCGCTGTAGATGGCGAGGTTGCTAGGGAGTGGTCAAAGGGTATGTTCGACCAGATGGAACGGGATGAGTATAGGTGGGAGGAATATCACTCCAGGGCGCAAACGGAGCGCATGCAAGCCTCTATCAAGGGCATGCCGGGACCCGAGGACAAGAGTGGGCCCCACAGTAACAACAACAAAAAGGAGCAGGTGTGCACCCACTTTAACTCACACAAGGGATGTAGCAGTGACAATCACCACAATGGCTCAAATGGGAGGATGTTGCACTACTGCTCCCACTGCCATAGCCAGGCTGGGGGTGGAAGCGCTTCATTCACCAGGTGTTTGATTGTAGGAACAAAACTCCTCACCAACAACAACAAAACTTTGCTCCTACACAACAGTACAACCCATACATGTTGCAACACATGCAGCAGCAGGCATCCATGATGCAACCACCGCAACAGCAGCAACAGCACCAGGCACTACGCCCCAATGCTGCACCTTTCTATCCGCAAAAAAACGCCTAGTGAGTGCACCATGCATACAAGGCAGCATGGCAGCGCTCCAGCATGAGGTCAGTTCAAATGTTAATTTTATATGTAATGATGTTCAACCTGTGCCCTGTGATGTTAACAATAGTATTTGAGTTGGAGTTCAGACTAGGGTAGACAATGGTAGGGGACACGCGGCCCCCCACCACGTGGTGTCCGTTGGTAAACAGTCACACATGCCCGGTTACGTTATGCCCAAGATGGTGCCACCGCCCCCAGCTCCCTCACTCACAGCACACACTGCATACAGTGCACACACACATCACTTAGTTAACGATGAACAACATCTATTTTACCCAGACTTCACAAAAATCAGACATATGTGTGAATATGACTTTGTGCTTAACGATGTAAACATCTCCCCGGCTGCATTCAGGCAGCACTGTATAGACAAGTGGCCGCCTGTTACTAGTGCATGGTCACACATGGGGGAGGTGCCACAACAACTAGCATACATATACACGGTAGTTAGGGACTCAGGATTGCCAAACTGCCTTGGGGCAAGACTGAAGCTCCCAACTAATCTCAACATTGACAATTGGGTACCCTATTTGGGAGGAGACGAAGGATACGCTTGTCTACTAGATTATGTCCAATTTGGATTCCCCCTAGGATACCTAGGACCTGAAACTGACAATGGCAAGGTAGATAACCACCCTAGTGTGCCTCTACATGGGTGCCCCCAGCATTGACCGTGTTGCCGTGTCGATCTTTAGCAAAAGGGCCGTGTCACTGTGTCGATTTTTATGTGTATAGCATATACAAGGGCCTTATAAGGATGCCTGTGTCCGTCGATTTTTAAAAGGGCCGTGTCGCCCGTGTCGATTTTTAAAAGGCCCGTGTCGCCATGTCGCACGTGTCGATTTTTACCCATGTAGAGGCACCCTAGTGGTACCAAATATCCAAATCAAGTAGGAGAGTTCCTTAAGAAAGAGACAAGCCTTAAAGCCATAGTGGGCCCTTTCACCGAACCACCGTTTGATAGCTGGTATCACACAGCCCCTATCATGTCTAGGCCTAAGGCCGACCCTCTTAAAAGAAGGATCATCACGGACCTTGCATTTCTAGAAGAGTATTCGGTTAATGCTTAAATTATGAAAAATACAGCCATGGGTGAAATCCGTGAACATTATCTACCAACGGTTGACCATCTCATAAACTTTCTCACACATGCCGGCCCCAACGCCCACATGTTCACTTTAGACTTAGAAAGAGCCTACAAGAATTTCAAGACCGATCCTGTAGACTACCCCCTACTCGCTATGAAATGGGGGGTGATTGATTGATTGATTGATTTGTTTAACGTCCAGACGTACATCAAGTACCTCACGGGACATCTCAAGTTGGCAAGGAGTCATCCACAAATAGTGGTAATCTGCCTTGCAGTAGTAGGACAGATATTGGGAGGACAAAATTATGTCGAAGTAGCCATGCCGTTTGGCGCAAAGGGCGTCATCGGCACACGCAGCGAGTGGCATGAGCCATATGTGAAATCTTCAAACGTGACAATATAGCAGCTATTATGTACCTAGATGATTTAGTAGTGGTAGCCCAAGATCTAAAAAGTGCCCAAATCCAGGATCAGAGAGTATAAAAACCCTCTTCAGTGGACTAGGCCTACCAGAAGCTCTTGATAAGGCCCAACCTCCAAGCAGGGTCATCAAATGGCTAGGTGTAATAATAAATGCAAAAACATGACAATCTTGGTACCGGACAACAAACTTAAAGAGATTAAGTTTGCTGTCTTGAATACCATTAACAAGCACAGCATACATAAGAGGGCGCTACAATCCCTCCTCGGCCGCCTCTTGCATGTATGCAAATGCATAGCACCCGCCCGCCTGTTCCTACATAACCTCCTAGGTGCCCTCAGGTCCATGGGCGGTGAGTGGGGCAAAATCACCTCTGAAATGAGAGAGGACCTAGATGTATTCATAGATCTTTGTCACAATTGGAATGGGGTCAGTCTCATTCCCCCACCAAACCCCATAGCACAGATGTGGGTAGATGCATGTCCCACAGGGATAGGTGCTGCAGACAGTACCCGGTGCTATAGGAAGGAGATTGTACCTCCTCCCGGCACTGAAGCCATCATCACAGAACTAGAAGCAGCCAATGTTATTGTCGCGTTGCACACCTTTCTGAAAGACTGTAGTAAGGGGTCACATGTACAAGTGCACTGCGACAATATGGCAGCGGTTAACGCACTCAAATTTGGTAGAGCCAAAAACACTGTCCTCAACGAGTGCCCAAGGGGCATATGGGCCTTACATGCCTTATATGTCTGAACATCATAAGAGTCTCGCAGATAAATTGATTGCTGAATATAAACTGCAAGAAATATCACCCTGTATGTTCTTCTTCACTGACCTTCTGAAACAATCCATTTTCAGACCCAAGAAGGAACCAACTGGCCATACCGGCAGAACAGCGCCAGTCCAAAGCCAGGGCACCAGGTACCAACAAGAACCACGAGGGGGCAGTGAAACAGTACATACGGTACTGCATGGACTTCCTAGTACCAATATTTGCCCCGACAACCATGGAGATATGCATGTTCGTGGAGTACCTCATGCTGAACAAACTGGCCCCAGGAACCCTGACAGGAAAAATATCACATGTCAGAGTGTACCTGGAAATGCCCGGGGGTCATATGGGGGGCATAAACCACCCCAGAGTACGCAGGGCACTGGACCCAGTGTAACGGGATCCCAGCTACAAGTCCCGTGCCAAACCAGCAGTGCCCCTCAACATCTTCAAAATAGTAGTGCTGGCCCTCCCTATGTCACAGGAGGGGATCACGATACGTGCCATCCTACGAACAATATATTTTGCAGGACTCCGGCAGTCAGAGGTCGCACGACAATCAATCAGGGCATTCAACCCGGTCCACCATCTCACCAGGGAGGACGTAGTGGTTGGCAACGTAGTGAAGGTCCACATAAAACACGCCAAGAACCTACAAAAGGCTGGGCAATCAAAGACAGTCACACTGCACCCAGCCTCCAATCTAGCTCTATGCCCACGGTACAACATAAACTTAGTACTAGAGATGTCTCCGACACTCAAGGTGGGTCAACCCATGTTCCCGAAACCTGGGACTCTCACACCACTGCCCCTGACACAGGTCAGAAAGGTGTGGTCAGAGACACTGGAACTCCTAGGCTACTCCAAGGAATACAGCCTGCATTCTATCAGGAAGACAGCATCAACCGTGGCATTCAAGGAAGGATGCACGCAGCTAGCAGTCAAGAGATTCGGGGGCTGGTCCTCCAATGCCCACAGGGTATACATCACAGAGACAGATTCCAAACAAGTCAACAAAACCCTAGTGGATGCGATCTAAAAATGACAACGCACATACATGACCGTCTAAATGCTCTTAACTATGTCTGACTCTGATACATGTTTCCTCCCTCCCATCCCTATACGTTTCCTGGCGGGTTTGGTGTAATCTATTTTATTCCTCAATCGTATAACTTTAATACATTGGTATTTACAACCATACATGTTCATAATCATTTTATTCAAGGTCTTATAAAATACCAATATTCACATGTATGTACTTAAATTATACTATTCAATACCAAATGTAATAAATATAATTTATTCCCAAGCCTGCTTCCTACACTCTTCTATCGGGGGATATGATAGCGGGTCTTACACGATAATGGTGCTATAATCTTACCGAGGATTATTTGTCATTGTCGTCGACCGGCAATCACTCTCCTAACACAACTTTACTTCACCCTACTAATGCCAACCGGCTGCCTACATTCCGATCTCCTCTCTCCTGCCCTTCCCTTGCCAGTCTTCTCATTGTCCCCGAATAGTACAGACGTATTGTTCACCCACCTTCCCACACTTCACATTTACCAAACTACTCAAATATTCTCACCAAAAATCTCAATAGTTATATTACTACCTTAAAGGTACAAGGGTATATGCATCTATTTTATTATATCATTACCATGTGTCATTGTCAATCAATTGTCTATTATTACAACTGTTATCTCGTTTTTATCATCCTTGTATTTTAACATGTACACCGTTCCATAATTCACTGTGAAAACATGTCTTTCTTAGGATGTAATCTATTTTATTCCTCAATCGTATAACTTTAATACATTGGTATTTACAACCATACATGTTCATAATCATTTTTTTCAAGGTCTTATAAAATACCAATATTCACATGTATGTACTTTAATAAATTATACTATTCAATACCAAATGTAATAAATATAATTTATTCCCAAGCCTGCCTTAGTGGGGTACCTTAGCCCCCAAAAGAGGTCTGATCATTCATTTTGTGATAGAAGCAACAGATTTGGTCCAGACATACTTTGTATGGGTCTGTTAAGTTTGATTTTGGGTCAATGGGGAACCGGCTGGACAAAACTCTGAAATTTTGGCTACTAGTTCATTTTGACCCACTTTTTCAATCTGGATGGGGAGCCAGTGTGAATTTTCATTTGAACCCCCCGAAATCCAAGATGGCCGCCATATTTGGAACATTTTTCAATATTCTGCTATAAAATCCTTATTTATTGACCAATAAAGTTGTGTAATAGCTCAAAATGACGGTATGGATGTGGGCTAACAAGGAAAACAATTTTTGCTATGATCTGGATAAAATGGTAACCATGACAACCAGATAAATGTAAAAAATGACATATTTTTCATATAATTCTGCTATAATATCCTTGTTTATTAACAAATAAAGTTGTGTAATAGCTCAAATTGACTGTATGAGTGGTGGCTAACAAATGGACCCCTTTTTGCTAGGATTCAACTAATATGGTAACCATGGCAACCAGATAATTGTAAAAAATTACACTTTTTTCATATAATTCAGCTATAAAATCCTTGTTAATTAACCAAAATAGTTGTGTAATAGCTCAAAATGACAGTATGGGTGTTGGCTAACAAAAGTACCCCATTTTGCTAGGATTCAACTGATATGGTAACCATGGCAACCAGATAACTGTTAAAAAAAGGACACAGTCTTTATATAATTCTGTTATAAAACCCTTGTTTCTTAGCCAAAATAGTTGTGTAATAGCTCAAAATGACCGTAAAGATGGTGGCTAACAAATGTACCTCTTTTTGATAGGATTCAACTAATATGGTAACCATGGCAACCAGATAACTGTAAAAAATGACACAATAGCCTTCCATAAAGTATGTACGCATTTTTTTCCAGAAATAAACCCCCCCCCCCACCCCCCATGTTGCAATATGTACGCATTAGGGCGACCCCCCCCTAAAGTACATACTCATTTGAGGAACCGACACCCCTTCCATTTTTTCACTGAAGATCAAGAGTGTACCCCTCCCCTGCAGGTGGGTTTTTGCGTGGAGCATACATTTTTTACACCCCTCCTCCTGGTCAAGGGGTCAAACTTTCTAACCCCCCTTCCTATGGGTCAACAATGGGCACATGTGGGCCTCTTAAAGGGGGGCTAGCACGGATGCTAGCAAAGATGGCTACCTGTCCATAAAGTGCAGCAAAACAGCCGGGAACTAGCAGACCTTTAGCGACGCCCTGATTGGTCAATCGGTGGTCAGCTGACTTGCTAAGGCGGGTAGTCTTAGCGGTGCTAGCCCCCTTTAAAGCATAGTAACATGCAGGCAAAACTGTCCGGACCCCCCTCATGACTCATATGGGTGAGTCAATCTATGTTCAACCAAAATTAGGGAAATCTCCCCGAGTGACCATCTCAGATTCTATTCTCAATAAGTGGGATGATAGCCTAATTTATTCTGAATATCATCTATAAATATGGGCTACAAATTCTTTGATGAGCCCATCCCCCTTCACCTAATGGGATGCTATTTGTAAACCAATCAGAATTTGGAGCCTCTATCTACAGATGATACTCAGTAAACATTGGGCTATTATCAAACTAAGTGAGGATGAAATCTGAGATGGTCATCTGAGAGCCGTTACTCAGATATAAATGGACTCAGCCATATAGGGCAACCACACATGTATAATAGCTCTATAATGTAACTGTCACACCCTTCTCTTGATAAATGTATGATCATGACAAACTGTTAGTTTTTTTGTCAAAACATTTGGAAGAGGTATAAGCAGTTTGTCATAATCATACATCTAATACAACTGCAGTATACAATGGGTTATAAAATGTGGATAAGTTTTTAGGATGTTTTTGTTCCCAGAAAATCAAAAAGTCCCTCTGTACCCCCAGTGGGCACAGTACCGCCTTAGATTAGTTTTTGATTTATTTGGCCTGCCAAACTAATTTAGATGAAAGATAAAGATTCCAAAGATGTGAAATCACCATTTCCTCATGTTGACCCTATGTGGATGGAGGACCAATCAGAAGCCTAGAATTCAGATCGGCATGGATACCATCCTTCTGTCAACAAGCTCAGAGCCACTCACTTGGCACTGATCGGTCAATACAGGTCATATATTTTGCCACTAGGGTAGTTCACTATGAATTTTTCCCAGTAACTGCTTAGAATACAGGTATCCCATCCAAACTTCTTGTTTGGGCCATGAAGAATGCTTAACTATAAGTGAGATATTGCAGCATAGAACAATTTTTTTGCCTACCTCCCCCGAAAAATAAATTAAGTCAGTTTCATCCACAAAAAAACAATTTTTGGATTGCCCTGATGACCTTCCAAAAAGTGAAAATGTGTACATAAAGAGTATGCTAAAAAGGCTCTGGACCCCCCCCCCCCTCCACCCCTGTTTTCATGTACGCTTTTGGATGCATTTGCCCTGACCCCCCCACCCCCCTGGGTGCGTACATACTTTATGGAAGGCCCCTAATTTTGAGCATTAATGTTTATTAATGTTAATAAGCAAAGATCAAACAGCAAAGGAATGTGAGATTAATTCAATTTTTATAATTATCTGGTTGCCATAGTTACCATATTGGCTGGATCCGGGCAGATGGGTTCTATTTGTTAGCCACTATCCGTACGGTCATTTTGAGCCATTACACAACTATTTTGGTTAAGAAACAAGGGTTTTATAGCAGAATTATGTTTAAAAAAGTGTCATTTTTTACAATTATCTGGTTGCCATGGTTACCATGATAGTAGAATCCTAACAAAAAGGGGTACCTTTGTTAGCCACCACCCATACGGTCATTTTGAGTTAATGCACAACTATTTTGGTTAATAAAAAATGATTTTATAGCAGCATTATATGAAAAATGTGTAATTTCTAACAATTATCTGGTTGCCATGGTTACCATATCAGTTGGATCTGAGCAAAAAAGGGTCCATTTGTTAGACACCATCTATACGGTCATTTTGAGCTATTACACAACTATATTTGTTAATAAACAAGGATATTATAGCAGAATTATATGAAAAATATGTAATTTTTTACATTTATTCGGTTGCCATGGTAACCATATTAGCCAAATCATAATAAAAAATGTTTTTCTTGTTAGCCCACATCCATACGGTCATTTTAAGCTATTACACAACTTTATTGGTCAATAAATAAGGATTTCATAGCAGAATATTGAAAAATGTTCCAAATATGGCGGCCATCTTGGATTTCGGGGGGTTCCAATGAAAATTCACACTGGCTCCCCATCCAGATTGAGAAAGTGGGTCAAAATGAACTAGTAGCCAAAATTTCAGAGTTTTGTCCAGACGGTTCCCCTAAATCCGTTAACAGACCCTACTAGTAGTGTACTTTTTCATTTCAGCAAGGGAGCCACGTCAATTTTTTATTTTTTAGGTCAGTTTTGGGTAGCGTAATTAGGTCAAATATAAAACTTGGAAATATACAATTAATATTACACAAGCATTATCCTTTGTCATATTGCATTGGTTTTATGAGTCTGTCCCCATATGTGTTGTAACAACCCCCATTTTTAGATTTCAAAGATTTGACCTACTTTAGCATAATTAGCATAATTAGCATATATATGCAGCGAATATAGGTCATACATTATATCTCTATGATAAAATTATGAAATCTGATCGAGACATACTTTGTAATGTACTTTTTCATTTAAGTATGCAATCTTTTATTTTTTAGGTCAGTTTTGGGTAGTGTAATTAGGTCAAATACAGAATACAGAAATATACATGGAATACTACACAAGCAGTATCCCTTCTTATATTGAATTGGTCCCTTGATCTAACTCTGTCCCAGAAGGTGCTGTAACAATCCCCATTTTCTGAGAGCCACATCAGTTTGTTTTTTTAGGTCAGTTTTGGGTAGCATAGTAAGGTCAAAAAAAAAGAAGGAAATATACAATTAATATCACAAAGGCATAATCCTTTGTCATACTGCATTGGTTGCTTGATCTAAATCTGCCCCCATAGGTGCTGTAATAATCCCCATTTTTAGATTTGAAAGATTTGACTTATATCAACCTAATTAGCATAATTTTAGTACATATGCACCAAATATAGGTCAAGCATATATCGCTGTTATAAAATCATGAAATTTGATCCAGACATACTTTGTAAAGTACCTGCCCATTTCAAGTTGAGATATCTTAATATATTTTTATAGGAATATCAAATGTGGTGCAAATGTCAAAACAAACAGTATTGAGGGCAAAATAGTCTGTTGACACCCTAAATGTAGACAATGTCAGCATTGATGCTATGGATATTTGCGTTAGACCAGGTACATTATGCACGTTGGGTACCAGTTAACATATGGGATATGGTTCAATTGAAGCACACTCATCCAGAGGTCTATGAGCAATTCATGGAATGAAAGATAGTCACTTAAAGGTCAACCCATAGATTTTAGCAATCCCATGAACAAACAAATAAAGAGATCAATTGAGAGGTGCTATAGGGTTAACAGAGAGTCCTGCAGAATTGGAAGAATTACTGCTAGTTGTATCTGAAATGGAAAACTTCATGGAAAACAGGAAACCTTCATTTAAGCATCACAAAGGAGCTCCAGGAGTACAGGAAACATATAGAAAGCATCTTCAAGGATTTTGGCAATCCATTTCTGGAACAAAGCAATGCATTATTGACAACTTATACCAAAAATGTCAGGTACTGAGCAGCCAAGTAGTATGGATTTCCTCTAATGAAAAGGCACTCACAGATATTATTTCAAGAAACAATCTCTCTCCAGATCAAGACTATAGATGAAATCTGACTGAGGAGCCACTGCTAGCTGTTCTCTTGATTGTACATTGCCTGTCTATTGAAAGATGGGGGCCGAGAACAACACTTTGCTCATAATAGTTAAAATGAGCTTCTTCACTGACCACACAAGAGAAGTAATATAAAGGCACTAAATTAGACCTTCTTCCATGTCTTGAACAACCTGGCCTGCCTGTGTCTAGCAATTTGTGACACTGGTATCATGTACAGCCTGACCTTCACACTTTGACAGTTGAATACACCAGCCCAGGGTAGCCTGTTAATCCCTTAATTGGTAGTAACTAGTGGTCTCTGCCCCCTACACCTGTGAGGTTGGATGTGTATTGCACACTGCACTCTCTGGGCACAGTCTTTGTCATAGGGCTGACTATCTGATGGGACGGTGAATCAAGGTGAATTCAGCCTTGTAAGACAGATTGCCCATGCCTGAGACCGGGAGAACCTCTGTCTCCCCCGGCTCAGCCAGGTTGCATCTTAAATACCTTGGGCATACAACCTCATAGAATACATCTATAGATTACAAAGATATTCCATGCAGCTTCCCTAGTCAACATGGTCAGGCACAAGACAAAAACATTTAAGTATGAAGGAGACATTCTAAGAATGGATTTATTGTGGAGTAGGTAAAAGAAGAAGGGTGACTTCAACAACAACAACAACACCAATGAACTGGCAAGGATTCTTGCACAATTTAGATACCAAGGTAAAATTGTTAACCTTTTTATCAGAGAAGATTAGTCAAAGTAAAACAGTTTTATGCAACAAAAGGATCCCATGTGTTGACATACCAACAATGACACAATGAAGATAAAAGGTGGGAATTGACTCTTGAAGCCACAGGGGGGCTGATACCAGGATGCTACTTCATGCAAGGCATGCCAGTCAAGATGGCCATATAAAAGTCTTGCATCAAACTGCCAACACTGTTGTTGTTGTTGTTGTTGTTGTTGTTGTTGTGATTGCAATTTCACATTTAACATTCTGAGTGGTTGGCATTTGGAGTTTCACTAGATACCAGTTCACAACATTGCAATGTGTTTGGGCCCAGAGAAGTGAACTGGATTGTTATTCATGCATGCTGTGACTAGTTGTGATTCAGTCACTGCACTTGCCTGCCAACAAATGTATGGGACATTTGGTCAGTCTTTTCAGAAGAGATATTGGATCGGGTTGAGTGCTTAATTGCACTAATGTACTCCAAAACTTCAACAGCAAACAGTGTCAATGGCTCTTCTCAAAGGGAACAAGGTCACCTGAAGACATACCACCAACTCAGGGATCGTTAAGAAAGCAATCGAGCAGCATATCAAGCTGGATATGTGTGGTGCCAGACATTGAATGCTGCCATCACCAGCAAACTGGGGCTGGAAAGCAAATGGGTGAGGGGTGGACCCAGGAGTGAACAGACATGGCTTCGGGCAGCAAGGTGTGCTATTGGATGTAAAATAAAATGGAAGTCCTTCAAAGCAAAAATCTGCAGGAATTTAAAATTGTGCTGAGCACTGCAGTCCCAGTCCCTGCACTTAGTGTGTGAAACCACACCATCCATTTTATGAAAACGCCGAGAAAGGGGTACTTTTTCCTTCACTCTGCACGTCCGTGAATATCATAAATAGGGGTTATTTTTCAACTAAAACTCAGAGAAAAATAGAAAAGGGGGGTAAATATAGATCACCTCCTTGAAAATAAGAAAAGGGGGCAAGATTCTGTCCCTTTTTTATGTGCAAGGCCTCCAAACAAGGTAATCTTGGCAACATTTACATCAGCTTAACACAAAATGGGAGTGTTCCCTGATGATGAGATGTTTTTAAGGGCAAAAAACATCGGTCTTTTTGTCCTAATAGGGGGTATTTTAGACCCAAAAGTCAGTGTTCAGGGGGTATATTTAAAAACCGATAACACAGATGGTGTTAATCAGGTACACGGATGGTGTTAATCAGGTAGTAGAGTGCAGGGACCAGGACTGCAGTGAGCAGGGCAACAAGACAGAGAAATGTAGACCCCTCCTGTGTATGACTTACAAAAACGTTCTATAACGAATGTACATGTGATATGACACAGAGCATAATCTAAATGGAAGCGGACACATCCTTTCTAATATGATTATTTGACCTAATTAGAAGTGTCAATCTAACCTAGTAATAAAGTGCCTCTACATGGGTAAAAATCGACACGGGCGACACGGCCCTTTTAGGCCCTTTTAAAAATTGACGGACACAGGAAAATCGGGGATAAAAATCGACCCACAGGGTTATTTCTCTATGTTCTTATGTAGCTAAAAATCGACACAATGCCACTGCTCTCCTGCTAAAATTTGACCCAGCTACACGGTCAAAATTGCGGGTACCCATGTACAGGCACAATAAAGGATTATGTGGCTCCCATGCTGAAATGAAAGTAATAGATCACAAAGTATGTCTGGACCAAATTTCATGATTTTATCAGATATATAATATATATTATATGACCTATTCCGTGTGTATATATATGCAAATAATGCTAATTAGGTTGAAATACGTCAACTCCTCCAAATCAAAAAATGGGGATTGTTACAGCACCTGTGGGGACAGAGTTAGATCAAGGGACCAATTCAATATGAGAAAGGATACTGCTTGTGTAGTATTTCATGTATTTTTCCATTTATTGTATTTGACCTAATTACGCTACCCAAAACTGACCTAAAAAATAAAAAATTGCTGTGGCTCCCATGCTAAAATGAAAAAGTACATTACAGAGTATGTCTAGATCAAATTTCATAATTTTATCATAGAGATATATGTATGACCTATATTCAGTGCATATATATGCAAATTATGCTAATTAGGCTAAAGTAGGTCAAATCTTTGAGATCTGAAAATGGGAATTAATACAGCAGCTATAGGGACAGACTCTGATTATAAAACCAATGTAATATGACATAGGTTGGTGCTTGTGTAATATTGATTGTATATATTCATGTTTTATATTTGACCTAATTATGCTACCCAAAACTGACCTAAAAAATAAAAAATTGACGTGGCTCCCTTGCTGAAATGAATAGGTACATTACAAAGCATGCCTGGACCTAGTTGAACGGGCTCAAAACAAGTGATCGCTTAGACCGGCTGAAAGGTGCTCTCCTTGTCTCCACGCAGTTAACCTGACTGGAGTCTGGGTGTAGCCCACTTCTATGGTCGTTCATATCACCCAGAGAACAACTGGGCAGACCCCTCCATACATGACTGGATATGACTGAGCTAAATTGATTGGTTGGCTTGATAGCCTATCAGAGGCTGGTATACCATAAACATGTGCATGTGCAGGCCTTGTGTAGGTACGTCAAAGATCACGCATCGCTGCCGCAGCGTATGTCCGCCGATTTTGGCGCAGTTTATGTGACCAGGGAAAATTCTGCACCCTGAAACAAAACGGGCTGTGATTGGCTCTCTCTATCTTTGCCTACGTCACACAACCTTGTTAGGTATTTATTTCAACCAATCATGGCCCCTGTTACATAGTAGGGCTTTCTTGGACGAAGATAGTGCGTTCCTGGATGATATGACGTTTCACTGAAGTGGATGACCAACAAAGTCATCAGAAACAAGGTAAGAAAATTAAAAAAGTAATTTGAAACCCAGAGAATGTAAAAGCATGTTTCACAAGCTTTCATGTGGTGTATCTGTTCTTCATAGTGACTGATTAATTTTACCACTAAACCCAAAAAGCTAACCAAGAAAACAGAAGACGTGACTGCTTTTAACGTCAGATAAAGTCAGATGTGAGGAAGACTAAGCAGTGAATTTCGATCTCGATTTCCGTTGATCGGTTCCGAGTCTTTCCTTGCTATATCTAATGCAATTAATAAAAGTAGCAATACAGATGTCTTGTACACATTTGTAGCTCTATGTCAGTCTTTTCCCGGACTGAATCCGAGTATTTTGAGCATATTCAGCTAAGATCAGGCCGAGGCCATTTTATGACAGTGTCACTGACAGTCACTGTCATAGTGCGAGTTTTTAATTCACAGACCCGTCACAGAAGACGTCTTTCTCCAGTATACCATCGATATTGATCAAAATAGGTCCTAAAACATTGATTTGACCTCTAATTATCACCCTCCCTGCCACCCTCCCCCTCCGTTCTATTAGGGAGTGCTCATTTTTTAACAACAGGGGGGGGGCGGTGAGATTTCGCGCGGAGCGCGCGAATTTTTTTCACCCCCCCCCCCTCTAGAGGGGTCGAAATTTTTTACCCCCCCCCCCCCGGCAGGCAGAAAATCACGCGCGTTCGCGCCCCTTTGTAGCATAGTAACGCGCGGGCTTTTCCCCTCAAAACAGGTTGAATTTTTTTGCCCCCCCCCCCAAGAGGGGTCGGAATTTTTTACCCCCCCCGGTCAAGGGGTCCAAATTTTTTACCCCCCCCCCCCCCAAATCCACCACCCCCCCCCCCTGTTGTTAAAAAATGAGCACTCCCTTAGACAAATGAAAAATTTCGGCGAGCCCCGTTAAGGACGGCAAATGTGGTTTTGCTGTCCTTAAAGGGTGGTAGCCTGACGCCAGAAAGACGTCGTCTCCTGCGTGATCCGGTTTCAACCAATCACAAGTCAGGATGAGGGTCACGTGATCGTAGCGACCACCCTTTAAAGACGGCAAAACCGCATTTGCCGTCCTCAAAATAAAGGGCTCGCCGAAATTCGAGGGTCTACTTGGTGGGGGTGGGTATTGGCGGGATATGGGTCTAATTCCTCAATTGTACATCCAAATATAGGATGACAAATGATCACTCCCTTAGACTATTGAAAAAAGGAGGGGGGCGGGCGGTGCTATATATGTATAGGCACTTTTATCAATGTAGGCCTACTGTAACTGTAGCTTAGACTATTGATTTTGAAAAAAAAATCGGGGCCAGTGATAGGCCCATAGGCAATTTTATCTATGTAGGCTAGGCCTACTTACTGCAGGCTATTGAAAAAAAAGTGGGGGGTGCTAGAGGCAATTTTATAAAGGTAGGCCTACTAACTGTAGTCTAGGCTATTGAAAAAAAAGGAGGGAGGGGTGCTCTAGGCAATTTTATCAATGTAGGCCTACTTACTGTAGCCTAGATTATTGAAAAAGGGCTCATTATATAGACATTTAGGGAGTGATCATTTTTTAACAACGGGGGTGGGGGTGGTGGGTTTCCGCGCGGAGCGTGCAACATTTTTTACACCCCCCTGGTCGAGGGGGCAACATTTTTTACCCCCCCCCCCCTTACGGCCAAAAATCGGCTCGCGCGCGGGCCCTTTGAAGCATAGAAACGCGCGGGCTTTTTGGCTCAAAACAGGTTAAATTATTTTGCCCCCCCCCCCCCAAAGAGGGGTCCAAATTTTTTTGCCCCCCCCCCCCAACCCACCACCCCCCCTGTTGTTAAAAAATGATCACTCCCTTAGCTTTAGAGCGACATGACACACTCTCCCAGTAGACAAGTACAGTGAGGTCTCGATATATCGACCACCTCCGTTCTAGATTGAAATGACCGGTTTACCAAAACGACCGGTCCTCTGGATCATAATAAGGATATGGTGGGGGGGGGGGGGGGGATGGGGGGTAGTGGAAGTTGGAGGGGGAGAGTCAACTCTGACTACTAGTAAGCCTAAATAAAGTGAGTACGGATTTGCAGTCATAATGTGTATTAAAATGTAAATAAATATATAATTTTGATTGAGTAGGAACATAATTTTTCAACTGTGATTCAGTATAATTATCTGTCCAATGGATGGACTAGAATGAGACGGACACAACTGAGTCTTAAAATACTAAAATTCATTCAAGATCGCCCCCCCCCCCCCCCACACACACACCTCCCCTTCCTGTAATGAGTGTCGGTAGGGACTGGCCGAAGCTACCCTAGAGACAAGTAGGCTATACACAATAACACTAAATTGTCTAATACATGTATCAAAGATTAATTGTGTGATCGACATCACATGTGACCCAGGGCTCTAATAACAACTAATATAATCCTACTAGTTGGTAGACCTCCATCATGGACCTCCATCATGGACCTCCATCACAGACCTCCATCATGGACCTCCATCACACACTTTAGTTGTCCTAAGCAATGCATGTCTATACAGCTAATTTGGCCTTTACAGATCACCTGGTCCCCACTGACCTTTCTTTAGGGTTGAAATGATACCAAAATCGTCTCATAAAAACATCTCACCTCCTATTTAGCATTGAGCTCTATGGGTGTCTGTGTGAACGTGACTCTTTTAAAGTCAGGATTCAAGGTCACTGGCCTATCTTCAGCATTAGTTCACACAGACTTGATTTCAGGGGTATTTTTTACTTTTTTTCAAGAGCGTTTTTCTGCTATAAATATTATTTTCTTTACAAAATAAATATAAGGGGGAGATACACTTTGTTCCAATCTATCGCCATGTTTTTATTTAAATCAGATATATGAGATAAGGAAGGCAGCAGAGCCTTTTAAACTCAGCTGACCAATCTGCATTTTTGGCTGGAAAACCGTCTCACAGAGACCCAGGTACCCTGGGTCAATTATCTCGACAGTATACATGTATGTAGCTTAAATGTGTGTCTGATTATTCTTTTATGTTATGAGCACAATCCAAACTCCATTTACAATAAGCATGACAAAAGGCTATCAAAACGTAACTGAGACAAGCTGACACTACTCCTTATAATACTGAAACAACACACTGGGATTAGGCCTACCCCTGGGATGATTAGGGGTGGGGGGGAGGGGAGGGGGGCAGGTGTCAGGGTGCTGCTGGATGCACTGAAACCTTACCTTTCATCTTTAAGAAATCATACCCCTAAGGTGCACTGGGTGACCCCGCCTACTCTCACACCTATTGTGGGTGGGCTGGATTTCATCCCTGGGTGTGGTCATTGCCACACACCGGGCAGGCACAGGTATGTTGCAACCCCCGTATGAGTTGCTCCATGCCAGCCTGCAGGGGTATATACTCCCCTCTGAGACCATCAGAGATCATCCTTACTCCAGCAGTGGCTGGAGGCTCTGTTACATGTAGTATTCTACATGGAGACAGGAGAGGTGGGTAGTGCTGCTGCCCTACCCCCTCTCTGGGCCTAGGTGAGGTGACACACACTGCACCCACTAGGACCTAGGAGCAGTGTCTTACCATACATACATATACACTGGAGAGGCTGATAGAGGTCTCATGATTGTACATCTCCTGCAATATTACCTGTGGATAATAAAACTGGAATCAACTCTACTCATCTGTGTTTCTCTAAATACTAGTTATGGTAACCCAAGTAGCTACCTAACACAGGCTACTTTGGGTACACTACACTCAGCCACCCATTTATCCACCATCTTATCAAAGTAGATTTTAATACAGAATACACAGTGGGTACCCAAAATGACCAACCGATACTGGAAGCATGAATAACCGATATATCAATGACAATTAGTATGAAAATTAAATCCGTCCTAACTGATAAGAGGCCGATAAGTACGACAACCGACTTATCAAAGACCGATATATCGCAACCTAACTGTATGTCACTATGCAGTCTAAATAGAGCTAAATGTTTTTTCTTTCTATTTCTAGATCAGTCCCGAAGGAAGTACCATTCCATTGTACATCAACTGTAGCAATGAGTAGTTTGTGCGAACTGGATGAGAGGGCCCGGCTATGAGCCTATTAATAAAGTTTGATTCCTTGATACCAAATCAGCAGTGCTCATTGTTTATACATCCAAATAGTTATTGGAAGAAAGATTGCAGTCATAATTACGTTAATAAAAAAAAACTGAACTGGAAGCAATCCCTTGTTTTGGTACTTTACATGACAGGATTAAACTTTTAAGGCCTCATGCAGGTAGATTGTCCCTTCTAGACATGATCTAGGTCATGTATTGTAGGTAAACTGTATAAGTTATTATGAATGGGGGCAAGCACTAGAGGTTCCAGTAAATCAAGTTCATGATTGATTAGTTAGGATAGGGTTGGGAGTTAATTATTCCTACCATCAGACATTGAATTATACGTGTAATGACATATTCAGGTCAAAGATTGAATCTAGGTCAAATATATAGGTCATACTGCAAGTAGGTCACTGTTTAGTCTAATAGAGGTGTGATAGCTCTTCATTTCATGTTTAGATATTGATTCGCTTGAACAGAATTGGCATTTTCCCCACTCAAATGGCCAAATCAAGGTCAATCATGGAATCTAGGTCAAATATCTAGGTCATAGTGAAACTAGGTCAACATAAAAAATCTCATACAGGTCAATATAGGGGTTATATAACTTTAATCGTGTACCTTTTGATTTTGTGTTGATATATTGATTTGTTCAAACGGAATTGGCATTTTACTAAATTTGTTATCACTCATTTTAACTCTAATCGAGGATAATTGGGATCCAGAAAGTCACAAGAAATCATCCTATTTAATGAGACAAAAGATCCAGTTTTCAAGATACTAATTTTGAGATTACGCAGGAACAAAGCAAGATATCAACAAAATTCCAAAAGATTTGAATTTGTGTAACTGTCCTGCACAACCCTGATACTTGAGTTAAACCATGTCTGTAAATCTCAATTTTTATGTGATGTACCTACCTTGTGTATTGGGAAATACACATGTAACCACAAACAACATTTTTATGACCCCTTTCATGTTTTTAATTGCCCCTCTGATCTTTAGGTGTGTATTGGTCAATATACACCCAACATAGGGGAAGGTCACCCATATAGCGTTCCCTGCCTGTATTTTATCACAGGGAGGTCTACAGCCTACCACGCAGTCAGTAGAGTCTCGTTCTGTCATCTGTGACTAGCCTGGACCGAATCTGTTGCTTCTATCACAAAATGAATGATAATATGGCTAAGGTACCCCACTAGCCTTACACGATAATGGACAACCCCCCCCCCCCCCTCCTTATGTAGAGTGAACCGGTACTTTGATAACTGCACATTACCTGGAATACTAAAAATCACAACTACGGCTGCACTGAAGGGCACGTTTGTCTTCTGAGTTCTCAGACCGGATATCAGATATGCAAATACAAAAGTTGAAATCGCTCATACCATACCCGATACATCAGATTGGATTTTTTTTGACACAAGGTGGCGCCACAAAATAAGTTTTCCGATTTTTTTCGTTTTCTCTTAACTATTTTATTTTATTCACACTAAAGTATCATTCCGTATCATTTGCAATTACGTTTTTTTATTTTGAACTGTAAATTGTGCCAGGTTATGACTCGTTATGACTAGACCTACACTGGATAGGCTATATATCCCGAGACACCTGACCGGAAAAACAACAGCCATCATGGCCGCATTTGCAAAATCCGGAGAGGAGGTGAAAAAGGAAAGTTGATCACACTGCTAAGGTCCCAATATATTACTCTTGGTATCTAAATCTAATTGGACATAAACTACTGTAGATACGGTATATTGTGTTGTTCTACCCAGTCGTATGGCAATGGAGAGCGGCGGACGCATAGAGATTGCGTTTGATTACTCGTCTGGCTTCGACCGGCGGTGACCACCGCTCGGCCGCCACCACTGCACCAGCCTCCGATACCTCGATACCCAGCCTGCAATACCGCCCAGAACCCTTAGTTGCGTCTGCTGACAGACACCCACCGCTTGGCTGGGAATCCGAGGTAAATCGATTTATTTCATGTGGAGAAACAAAGTTACTATGCTTAAGTACTAAAATCACCATTCTCCACACCCCCGTGGAGAAACTGAAGCTCATTCTCCATGGCCTGTTTTTCCACGATGATAGCTATGAAACCGATCTTTAAATGTATATTTTAATCAAATTAATCTAGAATTACATAAAATAAATACAGAGATCCACTCTAATCAGTCTGAACTCATGATTTCTCCACTCGTGGTGCATTGGATCGCATCACACTCGGCTCCGCCCCGTGTGATACGATCCATTGCACCACTTGTGAAGAAACCTGTCGTTCAGACAGATTATCGTGGACCTCTGTCTATTTACTTATTCTACAATAAACTAAGTCTAGTTGAACTAGGGATGTCATTGACATCCAATTTATGTCGATGACGATTATTGACATAGTTGTCAATATCATTGAATATGTCAATGTATTGCAATAAGATATTTAGACTATTAAGTACATTTGAAACACTGTTTATTGCCTACCGGTATTATATATAAGTTGAGAAAAATAACAAAAGCAAAGGTTAGTGGCACTGAAAACCAGTTCCATTATTTTAACTGAACATTTTATAACACTGTGCAACGACGAAAAAAAAACGGGGGGCAGACCTACCTGACTAATTTGAGGTCACTGAATCCAAAAATGATGGTAAAAAATGCCTCATAAGTCTCAGTTTCAAGATATTCCAACCATGATTATTTGTCGGTCTACTACTGAATATATGGTCCGACCAATATACAGCAGGGACAGCATTCATAACAAATTGTCAATTTTGTTTGCCTGGCAGAGATAACATGACTCTGAAGCATATTTAGTGGTACCATACCATAAAAAACTGGATTCTATACTGTTATGAAGCTAAATTAGTGATATTTTGCCGATATTAATTGAAAAAATACCATAAAATGTATAGATTCATCCTAAAGCGATATAACATTTTTCAAGCTACTTAGATCAGGATTGGGACCCGTTCTGACAAGAGGTACCTTCAGGGAAGCTATTATCACTGGTTTTAGACCCCACCAGTGCCAGAATCCCAAAAAGAGTAATAAATAGACAGAAATTTGCTCGGATAACCCTTTATGCAGAATACAATGATAGATTATTGGTGTTACATCTTTGGGATTAAAATTATATATCTATAATGGTTTTTGTAGACAAAAATGGTACAAAGGCCAGTTTCTGGCTACCATGGTAGCCATTGACACAGTCAAAATATTGGATATTGGCTCTAGAATATTGGAAATGTCATCAATATCGCAAACCTCAGAACAGGCCTTGCAAATTCCTTTCAAAATGAATTTTCTACTAAAAGGTATCCTTGTATGAGGATATTTGACCATCAAACCTAATTTTACATGAAACATTAGCCAGGTACATTGCTGGAATATGGTCAGAGGTGGTCCTTATTGGGAATACAATAGGAAGACAAAGCAACCTTTTTAAGCACTAGTTGTATGTTTCAAAGTGCTATTTTGGACCTATTTCTTCATAAAGAATATTTATTTCTATAACAGATCAGTAATATATTAATAATGTAACTATTTAAAAATGAGTTTTACATGAAAGGAAGCATTTTCCTACTTTTTGAACAAATAGTGTATATATAAGCTCTAACTGGGTATACAAATAAGACCGTGTGAACATCTGAAAACTGAGACTTACCACACAATTTTGAGTGCTATTTTTGAGTTCCCCAGGTCAAAATACATAAGAATAATTGAGTCTGGTCCCGGTTTTTTTCAATTTTTGAAAATTTGTTGTACAGTGTAATCATTGATATGAAACACAAAACGCCCAGCATTAAATAGTGTGAGGTAGGAATGTGATATAAGGATAGGTACCTCAGCTGTAAGCTCAAATATTGGTCTTTGAACACTACATCACATCTATCATAACCCCCCCCCCCCCCCTCCCTTACTAAACATGGTGGAGAACAAACTTTCTGAGGGTGCACATTCATGTACGATGAAACAAGTGCATACCTTGTGTGGCATCCTGCTTTGCTGGATGTCTTGATACTTTGTATTATTATAAGTGACAACAACTCTGAATCTTCATCTCAAGATGTATTGACCGACCTCCGGTGTATTGCATAACACGCACGATGCACAGACAATTCCCAGACGCTTAGTCCCTGTAACTCGCTAGATGGCGCAGCAGTAGCTGGCTGCGTCCGTGAGTCTTTTCCCGCGCTCTGCAGTAGCAGGAGCTGCGTCATACGACATCTCCCTTTTTTTAAGGAGTATTATGTTAAGACATACTTAGAAGTGTTCTTGAAGTGTTCATGACATAATAGTTACTATGAAGTTACTCTCAAGTAAAGATATATATGTATATGTATGTCTTTGAAAATAAGTCAGTTACACGTTACTCAATGTTCAATGTAATGGTCAATGTTCAAATGCACTAGTCAATGTTCAAACATAATAGACAATGTTCTTTTGTCACTTTAGGATATTTCTGACTTATTAATGTATCTGAAAGGGAATAGTTATTAAACTTCTTCAATCAGTCTCTTGGTCGAGACTCTAGGTCTCGACGACTTCCTTGGTCCCGGATCGGGCACACGGGGTGTGGCACCTCGATCAGGAGTCGGTGGAGTCAGCGGAGGGACCACTGGAGGTATATCAGTGATCTCCACTGGAGGCACATGATCATTAGGCGGTGTGACCACTCTGGTTAGAATGGTGGTCGGATCAATGTTGTCATTTTGTCCGGGCCCGAGATTTCTCGTCATTCTACGGTTACGTCTCACTAGTCCATTCGGTGTTGAGATTATATATGATCTCGGTCTGGGGCCTTTTCCTATGACCTTCCCTTCCACTCGTAGGTCAGGTAGCCATGCTCGGTCTCCTGGTGACAGTTCGTCTGCTTCTGTGACTCGGTGGCGTTGGTTGTAGTTCACTGCCATCTGCTTCCGGTATTCCTTCTCCTTCCTTCGAACCAGCGCTGCATCTGGGATGCGCGGTTTTAGTTCATCCGGGTGACACGGCACCAGTGATTTCAGTCTGCGACCAATGTTCAGCTGAGCCGGGGAGAATCCTGACAGTAGAGGGGTGTTGCGATAAGAAATAAGGGCAAGGTACTCATCGTCAGCCTTATTAAGGATCGCTTTGATGGTTTGCACCGCTCTCTCTACTTCTCCGTTACTTTGCGTATCTTGGAGATGACGTGATGTGTTCGAATCTGTATTCTGCTGCAAAGTTTTTGAACTCCGCTGATGCAAATTGAGGACCGTTGTCGCTGAACAGTATGTCGGGTATACCTTGATGGAAGAATGCTCTTTTCATCTTCTTTACTGTCTCAGTGGTATCAACGTTCTTGCCAACTTGGCACACTTCCACGTCTCTAGAATAGTAGTCTATGATGAGGAGGTACATGGACCCCTTATGGTGGAAAAAGTCTGCCGCTACTCTAGACCACGGTCCTTCTGGGAACTCAGTTCCTTTCATCGGTTCGACACGTTCACGTCTGTACTTTTCACAAATGTTACAATTTTTCACTGTCTTTTCGATGTCTTTGGACATTCCTGGCCACCACACTGATGCGTTGGCATTCTCACGGGTCTTAGTGATGCCCTGATGCCCATCATGTAGATGGCGTAAGACGTCAATCCTCAGACTTGCTGGGATTACAAGCTGTTTTCCTCGAAGGAGTAGTCCATCGTGAACTGTAAGGTTGCCCTGTTCGTTCCAGAACTTAACCAGAGGTCCATAGACGTCACGTCTGTTCTCCGGCCACCCATGTTCAATATGGTGTATCACTACCTTCAGGACATCGTCTTTCTTTAGCTCTGACCGTATCTCATCGAGTCTCTGGTCAGATGATGGTAGACAGACGAGTACTGCTTGTACGTATGCGTCAGATTCCTTGCGTAGTTCTTCTTGCTTATGAAGTTCTTCGCTCTCCAGCATATGCTCACCAAGAGGCGCTCTTGACAAGCTATCTGCGGTCATTAGACTTTTACCTGGCACGTGACTGACTGTGAAGTCGAACCGCATTAATCTCAGTCGGAATCTTTGGATCCTCACTGGCAGTTCGTCGATCAGCTTGGTTGAGAATAGTGGCACAAGCGGTTTATGGTCAGTCTCCACGTGGACTCGCATACCGATAACTAAGTTACTCCAGTGTTCGAGTGCCCATGTGGTCGCTAATGCTTCCTTCTCAATTTGCGCATATCGGCATTCAGTCTTTGTCATTGACCTGCTGGCGTATGCAACGGCTTTCAGTCTTCCATCTTTTTGACGTTGTCTCAGAACTGCCCCAAGACCGTAGCTACTTGCGTCTGCTGACACGATCGTTTCACGTTCAGGGTCATACAAAGCGAGAGCTTCGTCTGAAGCTAGTTCCTGTTTCAGTTTCTCAAACGCTTTCTTTTGTGGAAGATCCCAAGTCCATGCAGAATCTTTCTTTAGGAAATCTCTGACTGGTTTGGTGATTTCGGCAAGGTTCGGCAGGAATTTCATCTGTTGATTCACCATGCCGAGGAATCGTCGGACGTCTGGGACATCTTTGGGGTCTGGCATCTCTATGATGGCTTTGACCTTCGCTGGATCCTTCCTGATGCCATCGGCATCTATCACCTGACCAAGGTAGCGAAGCTTGGTTGTAGAGAACTAACACTTGTCTTGGTTTAGAGTGATGCCGCTATCTTGGAGGCGGTTCAGCACTTTGGCCAAGCGTTCGTCGTGCTCTTGTTTGTCCTTTCCAATCACAAGAATGTCATCCATGTGACACAACACTCCTTGTAGTCCAGTCAGTTCTTTGTCCATTCTCTTCTGGAAGTGTTCAGGAGCAGATGATATACCATAGGGAAGTCTCCTGAACATGTACCTTCCGAACGGTGTGATGAATGTAGTCAGCTTTGCACTCTCTTGAGTCAACAGTACCTGGTGGAAGCCAGAATTTGCGTCTAGCTTGGAGAATACAGCTCCGCTTGAAATACACGCCAGGGTCTCCTCTACCTTTTTCATCTGGTAGAGTTCACGTCGGACGCCCTGGTTGAGTCTTGTCAAGTCCACACACAGCCGTAGATTTCCGTTTGGTTTATGTACAACCACCATGGGTGCACACCAATCCGTTGGTTCGTCTACGGGCTCGATAACTCCTGACTTTACTAATGCTGTGATTTCCTGCTCTACCTTTTTCATCAGAGGCTTTGGCACACTGCGTGGAGTATAGAGGCAGAATGGTTTAGCATCGTCTTTGAGTCTTATAGCATATTCACCTTTCAGCTTACCGAGTCCTGTAATGAGCTTCGGGTAAGCTTTGACCACTTCCTCCTTCGTGTCCAACTTTGGGATTTCACTGTTCACGGCTTTGACCCTATAGGCACCAGGGATGTTAGGTATCAGTCCTAGTTTCTCGATTGCATGTTGTCCGAGGAGAAGCGATTTCACGCCTCGCACTAAGTAGACGCCTTCGTGGACGGTAGTGTCTCCGCGACTCAACTGCATACGAGCACATCCTAGCGTCTGTAACGGATGCTCGCCTGTAGCATACAGCGTCTTTCTTGTTGGTTGGATCTCTCCGTAGGACTTCTTGTAGTATGTATCGGGCATCACCGATATCTCGGCTCCAGAGTCTATGTACCACGATAGAGTATAGGAGCCAGTTCCGAGTTTTATGTACCAGCCTTTGCTTGAACTCGATTTGTCGTCTGGGACGGATTTTGATGAAGCCGCATTTACTTCGCTCGTTACGCTGCCGATAAATACGTGCGACACTCCGTCTTCGGGTATATCGTCTCCCGGCCCTTCCTCTGCGACTTGAGAAATCCGCGCTCTTGAAGTACGACAAACTTGGGAAAAATGTCCTTTTATTTTACACTTCTCACAGGAGTGATTCACTGCGGGACAATTTTTTTTCCCTTTGAGGTGTTCGGTACCACAGTATCCGCAATTGATTTTGTTACCAGTATTTCTCCTTTTCTCAGTTCTTTTCGGGTCCGGCTTCTTCTTGGCCTTGCTGTGGACTACGTCGATATTGGCACTCTTTGACTCTTGGAGCTCATAGCGCGTAGTCTCCTTTTGGTAGAGTATCTCTACTGTTCTCTCCAGCGTAAGCCCTGCACCGGCATCATAGAGCTTCGACTTTGCCGACTGGTCGGTACATGAAAATGTCAGTTTATCGCGCACAGCCTGGTCCATGTAGGTCTGTGGGAATTTGCATTCACCTGCACTCTTCTTGACTGTTAGCACCCATGACTCCAGAGTTTGAGATGGTCCCTTTTGAGGGTGAACCAAAACTTTTCCCTTAGTAGCAGTTGGGGGTCCCTTTTTCCAAAATATTCTGTGAACTTTTGTAGCACAGTATTATAGTTATTTGGGTCCTCAGCTGGTATTGGAGCTTGTCCCTGGACTGGATTTGGATGTTGTGGGAGGAATACAAAACTGTCATAAATGTCTATCCCATCATCCCCAATATGATTCAGTAGGAGTCCCACCTTTTTTTCATTTGGCTCTGTGCTGGAGCCTGTGGCCTTGAGATATATCTCAAATCTTCTCTTCCACAGAGACCATGAATGTGATGGGTTACCCCTCTCAATTTTGAGGGTTTCTGGTGGTTTTACACTGTTGGCAGCCATTTCAAAATTGTCACTGCTTTCAATGTAGGCCTACTGACAGTCAATATTATACACACAATTAACAGCTTGGGGTCTTGGTAAATGCTTCTGGAGGTTTTTTAGAAAAGTTCTCTACTCACAGATTCTTGAGTTCATCACTTTTCAACACCAACTTGAGTGGCTCACTCCAACTTGGCACTTTTCTTGTTGTGGGCATGGAAGATGACCTATTCTGACACCATGTGGCATCCTGCTTTGCTGGATGTCTTGATACTTTGTATTATTATAAGTGACAACAACTCTGAATCTTCATCTCAAGATGTATTGACCGACCTCCGGTGTATTGCATAACACGCACGATGCACAGACAATTCCCAGACGCTTAGTCCCTGTAACTCGCTAGATGGCGCAGCAGTAGCTGGCTGCGTCCGTGAGTCTTTTCCCGCGCTCTGCAGTAGCAGGAGCTGCGTCATACGACACCTTGTTTTCTCCACTGGCAGAGAACAATTTCTCATTAAAAAAATATTAACATAATAATATTGACATATCAAAATTGTCAATATAAAATACTGAAATATTGACATAATAGCGATATGTCAATATAGCGAATGTCAATGACATCCATAAGTTGAACGTGCTCAACACAACTGATCGTTTAAAAACCTGATACTTCTTGGTGAAGGGAGGGTGGGAGGGGGGCACTCTCATACCAGGTATTTATTCTTATTTTATTTTTTTATTTAATGAACCTCATCTCCTATATATTGAGGGGTTGTGCTGTTCATTCTATCTTAGACCCAATGGATAGGTCTCGTTTAAAAAAGTTGATTTGCCTTTTAAATGAAGTCTTTATGTCAAGTTTAATTGAAAATAAAAGAAGTTAAAGGTCTCATATCAACCCAATAATTCTGCCACAATATCCCATTATTAAAAGTTTAGTTGTTTGTGATCAAGATAAGGGGAGCTGGCAGGGCAGGATGTGTCACAAAGTGGCCTCCCCCGGCTAGCCCCTCAGGGACATGGGGGTGCAAGGGTGTGAGGGACTCACACATCTCCCCCTGGTAGGTATGCCTCATTACGATTTTAGCAAAATAAATTATCTGTTTCCGATAACCAACCATACCTAGCTAAGCAATTCCCCCCCCCCCCCAAAAAAAAGAAGGTTTTCATGAGGTTTAAATTATCAGGGGCGTGGCAACCAGTTTCAAAGTGTGTGTGTGTGTGGGGGGGGGGGCGGGTGGAAAAGGAGGGTTTCTGGCCAATTTTGACCTTCAGCTTGACCTTTTAGGTTTGACCTCTTGTATGGTTGGTCAAAAGTTGTGGGGGGGGGGGGGGGGGGGGCATGGCATGTCCCCCCCCCTGGTTGCCACGCCCCTGAGTTTATTTACCGTACCATTTTAACTGTATTTTTCAATTTACTAATTTCACTGAAAATAGTACATGAAGTCGTACTTGTATAGATTTCATTAAAGCATCTTTGATCATATGATTTGTTGAACAGGATTTGCATGTCTCAATTATCATATATTTTTGTTAATATTCTAAGGTTTATAGTTAGATTCTCCAAGTCGGCATATCGGCCATTTTGTAGCGATGGCAGCCCCAAAATAAGATCCCACCAGAAACACAGGAATAGCTCAAACGAAGGGCATTGAACGCAGCTTTTCATAGAGCTTTAAAGCAAGTTAAAATTCCTACTAGAAGAAATTCTATGGCACTTTGAATATCAATACTAGTATCGTAAAATGCTTTCTGCCATTCCCTGGCCGGCATATTTGCCAAAATATTGAGATAAGACCGACCCTTAAACATGCCCTGTGCGCGGTGTAATTTGGCACAATGTATGTGAATGTTAATATATTTTGATTGATAAGGCCGATGTACAAACCAATTACATCACCTAAAAGCCGAGGGGTGTTTTAGAACTAGACATTCAACTATAAGTAATATAAGTGTCATGCCAAACTTAGGTTAAAAATAAATAAATTAAATGAACAAAAACTGCATTTACTCACCTAAAAAACGCAGAAATGCGCAGCTATGTACATATACTGAAAGAATATGCCCTAATTGCAAAAATGCTGTAGATTAAGGCCCTGTGATGGGTTAGCTTAGCAATTTAATATTTTTCTCCAAAAATTGTCTCAAAGTTTAGTCTTCCCGAAGTCTTTTTTTCCCCCTTGAATTTTGGCAGATTTTTTCTCAAATTATTCTTAAATTGTAGCCTAACATGTTGTTATATTGATGATAACACACTGTGATGTGTAAACATAGAGTAAACCCTTTTATTTCATGGTGAATACGATCTATCAAGGTTAAACCGATGGGAGTACCGTATGCGAGTGAAGTGTGAAATAACCCTCTGTCATATTTCACGCTGTGGCCGTATTTCACGCTGCTAGGGGTCGCAATGGGGTTGCCATGGGGTTGCCACGCTACTGGAGGTCACGTGACCTGCGCGGAATTCAAAATGGCGGCACTACGGACGTAAACAAACACTGCGGAAATAAACAAACATCTCGGAAGTAAGCATAGGCCTACATGGACTGGATATCTATTTTCCATCGAAAAAAACATGAAATAAATACAGAGCAGCACTTAAAAGTGCCCTCGTCCATGGTTATTGCACTCGTGGTGCTAGGGCCGTATTGCACTCGGCCTACGGCCATCGTGCAATACGGCCCTAGCACCACTCTTGCAATAACCATGGACTCAGTCACTTTAGCGTGCAGCTCTGTCTATTTATTTCACTGGTTTCTGCTAGAAGTCCCCCGATTTTACCAAAAAGCAATGCAGGGCAGCTAGCAGAACCCGAGATTCTCTCAAAAAACCAGGACTATACACATATTATAAAAAAATATTCCTATGAAACTTCACACACCAATTGATAGCTCAGACCCTCCTATTTAAATAGATGCCACCCACATATCATTCTGACATACAGAGCCTTTCCTATGGCAAATTTACAAACACCTGTTTAGCATAACGACAGATACAATACACCACACCCGTAGATTGGGCTGTCATTGCTACATTTTGTAGAGGCCGCCAATGTTACATACCAGGTAGGGGATGCAAACAAAGCTCTTGGCGCTGTGTGCTCCCTTCTTTATAGCATAGTAGGACACCCTACACTGGGTCCCTGGTAAACTTTTAAAAGTTTGCCAGGGATGTATGAATTATTAGCACTGCAATCAGCCTGTAATACAGGCCAAATCGAACATATGTATAGCGCCCACGTATGTCCTTTGACATATTTCCGAGCCAGACTCCTAAGTTTTCTACATTTTTAAGAAAAATGGATTTCAAATTATTTTGCCCTAGGCTGTCGTGCTAATGATGCATCCCCTCCTGTGACACGGCGCTGTGCGCGTAGACTCAGTACAGACAGGGCCCCAGTGTAGGTGCATTACAGACAGGGCCCCAGTGTAGGTGCAAGCCTGACTTGGAGAATATTGAACATTGATGTAACTGCTTTCACCTTGAAAGTGAGAGCCATCCATGCCACACTCACCACTAAAGCTTGCTTTTCAAAAAAAAAGCTTGCTCTTGAAATGATTTACTTTCAATCTTTCAATCAATCAATGTTTACAATCACCTTGACCCTGGGTCATTTGTGATGTAAATCACAAAAACAATCTTTCATGATGTCAATCACACTTTGAATCTTTTTGATCGGAAAAAACGTGATATTTTAAGGGTTGGACAAGTTCTACTATGCCCCACATAAGTTTCAAGGCAAACTACTTTAGATTGAAATATTATGGAAAATATATCATTTTAAATAGCAAATTTTGTTTTAAAATGCCATTGCAATTACTTTCTTTTAATATTTACAGACGCATGCATCAACAAACAGGGATGCCGATTTCGCGGTTCCACTCATACCATGGCGAGAATATCGAGCTGTATGATGACAACATGGTGGCCTATCGGGGCTGCAGCTTTGCCCATGCCATCAGCTTTAGCGAGAAACCACTCTGCCCAAAAGAAATTTTCCTCATTGAGATTGAGAAGAATGAGCGTGGGTGGAGTGGGCATTTGCGGATTGGGCTGACGCAGCAGGACCCTAATAAGCAGTTTGAGCTCCCACAGTACGCCCTGCCTGACCTGGCCAACATGGGCAAATCCTGGATCTTTGCCGTCACTAAGTCACATAACCGTGTCTATGACAATGAGAGCGAGGGCGTGGAGGAGCCGTATGTGTCCATCATTGGGGATGGAGAATATGTTCACACATCACGTGGCGCCTTCCGCAGGAGTCTCCTACGTCCGCTACCCATGATCACCTCAATGGATGCCGAGGACAGTAGTGGGGCGGGATCACCACTGGTCAGCAGCGACAGCAGTGACAATGACTCGGCTGATCAGAACATGCTCCCAACAGATATGGGCAGTCGTATTGGCATTGTTTATGTTATAAGGGGGAATACAGCACAGCTGCATTTCATTATCAATGGTGAGGACCAGGGGCCATGGGCTAAAGACATTCCTTACCAGGATGGGCCATTGTATGCTGTCGTCGATGTATACGGTACCACCAAACAGGTCCGGATCCTGCAACTCTATGGAGGTAAGTTGATTTATGCATTAATGTTGGTCGCTAGTGGTTGAATGTGAACCCACTGCGAAGCTCTATGCGCATATAGGTTTAAGCAGGGAGTATATATGCTCCCTGGTTAAAGGCATTGGAATAGACCCAACTTGCATATCCAGGTACATGTAAAGATTAATCTAATAGTGATATTTATTTAGTAAAAAATGCATATAAAAACTCACATGTTGTTGAATGACAGCATTGCTTTTAAACTATGTATTACAGTTTGTTTCAAGGACATTGGTGGGCAACCTAATGACCAAAACTCCAGGACATTCTAACTGTGTGGCAAAGAGAGTTACTGCACATTAAATGGATTTATTCAGAGAACTACATCTATAGTACATACTATAAGTCAATGGTTTGTTGGATATATTACGACCACTGTATATTTCAAGACCAGTTTGTATATCATACTTGCATGTGACTGATACGATTCTTTTCCCCCCCGTTTTGCCAATAGTGGGGACGCTTCAGCACACATGCCGAGACTCGATCCTGCAGAACGTGAGTAAGGAGCACATAGACAAACTGCCGCTGCCGACCAAGCTCAAAGAGTACCTGCGGTACGAGGCATGAAGCCATCGTGTCCACCACATCATGGTGACATTATCAACGTGTGGTCAGAGAGAAAAACGCCCCACACTAGACGCAACTGGGGAGGGCAGTGGGAAGACACAATCACACGTCAACTCTGTGGATGGATAAGACTATTACTCTGGGTGTTGGTGACATATTGGGTCAACGACCAAGCCGATCCGCTGATTTCTCTGATGGTGAATCATCCCTGCTACCAAGCTCCCCTAGAAAGGCTCTTGAACTTTGTTGACTGTAGGAAGATATGCATAATTGTTCAAGCTTCTGCATTCCCAATGGTATTGGATTGTGGTGACGATTTTATATTAGCGAGCAAGCGAGGACAGCTTGTGTCTATAGATATACATGTACAATAATAATAACAAAAGTAATTTAACTATGTATACTACATACATACAGCATGTATGTCAAGAGAATGGGACAAGTTGTTGCTGATCATGCAGATTGTTGTTGCAGACCGTACCTCCAGCATCCTGACTGCCTTGTTCTATCAATGTGAAGAATGATCTAAATATAGATGATTGATGTTTTACGTTAAAGCTGTGCTCTTACAACTATGGAACACGCACATGGAGGGAATCATTGTTGTAAAGAACTCGTGTGCTTAAGATGGCTACTACTAAATTGTCACTTATACTGTTAGAAGGAAGCTTATGTGGACCACTTTGCATTGAATAGATCCAACATGTGTTAGTCGTTAATAGGTACACATACAAAAACATTGAAGTCCGTTTCGAAGTAAATAAGCCTTGAATGTCTTCATGTTTACAAATGTTTCCCTCTACTGTTTTGCCTGCTTTTATTTCTTTGTTTTACGGCTTAACCATAACTTGGTTAAGAAGATGTCTATTTGAATGTACATAATGAGTGCTAGTATTCCCCTGCTTATCAAAGGAGACACACATACTAGAATTTAGAAGGAGTTCAACTGAACTTGACTGAGGCGCATTTAAATCTGGAAAGGTGAAGGGTTTAGGACTTGTCTATATAACTATGGTAGTCCTGTATACCAATATCTGTCTGTCTAAGCCACTGCATTACCACCAGCAGTGCACTAACCCGAATCATGTGCTGTGCAATAATAAAGGTCCAGCTCAAGCAGTTCCTATTCTCTTATATTTTCTAACACTTGGACTTTAATATAATTGACTCAGGGTAAATTAACCCTGAGTAATATACATCTACTCATTTTGCGTTTTAAGACAATTTTGAGACATGGGAGAACACTTGTCTTTCAGTTGCCATTGGACATAGACAAACGGGGAAAAAAGGAAGACATAGGCAAGATCGGGGGGACACAATATTCCTTCGAATTTTTTTTTTAAATCTCATTTTTTCTTTGTGATATTCAACTGCGATCTTTAACTTTTTTTTCTCTCTTTCGCTATCATGTAAATGTACTAAAACCAATCTACCCTCGGTAACGGGCAACCATAGGCTCCAAGGCATTATATTTTTTGGTGGAAGATAGAAATGACATTTTGAAGCAATCTGGTGTAATTTCTCTCTTCTACCCCCAAACCGGGCAAAAACTGGACATGTTCTATGGTAACAAATTAGGTGACAGGATTACTGTACACTATAGTGTATGCCAGAGACGTAAAAACATTGAATGAAGTGATATTAAGTCCCCGGGGGGGGGGGCCACTCCCTATTAGTCCTATAGTAACTATGTCAGTACATGAAACTGCGGGAAAGGGGTCCTTCTTCGGTCACATTGATGGGTCCAGCTGGGCTACTTTAATTTAAATTTAATTTAATTTAGCTTTTTAGTTCTCTCTCCACCCGTAAAAGATATGGTGGCGCCACTAGCAGTTGTCGTACTCCACAAGAAGTCAATGAGACAGCACGACAGTCCCACAGCGACAGTGACACTGTATCTCCGCTGTTTATCGTCCGATCAACTCACTTTTTGATAGGGACAAAAGGCGGTGCATGCCCGCAGCCTGCAACTGTCGCCCACACCCACCTGCACACCCACACCCACCTGCTCTTCCACACCCACCTGCTGGCCTAAAATGGAATAACATACATGTATGACACATGACTTTAGGTACTTTTCAACGAGGAATTCATTTCTGATGCCAGAATTGACCAATGAATGATTATAAGGGAGTACTATAATATCTAAGTACATGATAAGCTCCAGCTCCAGCTTACCCTGAGTCATCTGTGAGACCACTCACACGCTCAATCTTTGTATTGTTGGTATCAATCTTATAGGGTCTATTGGGACGATGGAAAAACACCTCCTCGCACCTTGAAGCTATAAACTGGGCAACATCTTCAGAAATATCATTCTAATCACTTCAAGGGGCATTTTAAAGGACAAACAGGCAAGATCACTTTTTGGGGTAAATTGGGTGTGCTGAATCCGAATATCACACTTGCCAAGCTCAAAAATGGCTCATTCTATGTTAAAACTACAAAAACAAAATGGCTGCCGATCGTTTTTGAGAAAACCTGTAAAACCTATATTATTTATCATTCCTGATCATGTAATACCTCAAGATGAAGAGAATTTAGAAACCAGACTGTCTGAGACACTTGCCAAGCTAAAAGTCATTTCCCGAGCATCTCAAAGCCAAATATTCAATATGGCTGCCACTGATTTTTGAGAAAACTCCCAAAAATACATTATTCATCACTCCCAGTCATGTATCTCAAATGTAAGGGATTTGCAAGCCTAGGCCATTTCCAAGATAAACAGGGATTTTTGCCACATGAACCCCCCCCCCCCCAAAAAAAAGAAGATGAAATGGCCGCCAGTAATTTTTTAGCACCGTTCGATGGGGAAGAGCTATTTTTGTGGAACAGGAACCCCAAAAAAGGGAATGTTTTGTCGATATTGTAATATGGGGTTCAATAATCTTGAACACTGTTGCAGGAGGTCATAATTTGTTACCCTCCCCCCCCCCCCTCCCATGATGGGTGAAAATTTGTTTGCGCTTTTATGCCTAGTAACATGCTGGCCTCTGTGTTCTACCTTGGGGTATTATCCCAGGCTGTCAACAGTTTCCTATTTTCTCCTATATTCTCCTATATTTGGGCAAAAACTCCTATATTTGGACAAAAAACTCCTATTTTCTCCTATTTTTTGAAGATTTGTAAAAAAACACCAAAAAAAACCCCCTGAAAATGGTGATATTTTTGCACTTCATGAGATTTGTCTAGATCCAGTGAGGAATGTGTTCACCTTTATGTAGGAGGGCCTTAGCAATTCCTCAGACCAGGAAATTGCACCAAATTGCAGAATTTGCATTCTTGATGTTCAAAATTTTCTTGGGGGGGGGGCACTAAACTCTTTCAGTGGTGGATTAATCCACCACTGATGAGTACCTGTCCCGACTCCACTCTGACTTTCGCTGGAGGGGTAGCGAGATTTGCACCTTTAACATGGGGGGACAGGCATGCCTTAAATATTTATATTGGGGGTGAGGGGGAAGTGCATTAGTAAAGCATCAGAAAAGCAGATTGTACCAGCCCCAAATGTACAAATACAGATCTGAATATATCTGTGACAAAATGTACTAGATGCACCATTTGAAATTTTTAGACATTCCAAAACCTTTCCCTTTAAATAATTGGATTCCAGCTCCAATCATTAAAAAAACAGATGCAGACCTAATTGTTAATAAGTCTTGTTCCAAAATTACACCATTTCAAGTCTAGAATTTCAAAGTTGTCCAGAAACCTTTCCCTCCAAAAACTCGGTTCCATCCCCAATCATAGAGGCTGGATAATAATAAACCTGAGATTTGATACATTTTTGGCCAAAATACACCAGAATGCACCACTTAAGTCTAAAATTTCAAAATTTTCTAAAAACTTTCTTCCAAATACAAGGTTCCGTCCCCAATCCTAGAAAATAGATAAAGACCTGCAGATTGCAATAATCGTGTCTAAAAGTTAAACATTTTCCCAAAGCCTGTGTCTCCAAAAATAAATTTCAGCCCCAATCATTGAGAAAAATAACAGACCAGAGCTTTGATATATTTTTTGCCAATGACCCAGCAGATTACACCAGTTCAAGTCTAGAATTTCAAAAATTTCTCAAAACCTTTCCTTCTAAGGAGATTTCATCCCAAATCATTGAGTCTGGATAATAGAGATCTGAACTTTGATACATTTTCGGCCAGAATGCACTGTTTTAAGTGAGATTTTTTAATTTTCTGAAAAACCTTCCCCAAAAAAAAAGTTCCAACCCTAATCATAGATGCTAGATAATACAGTTATGAGCTATAATATGTTTTTGGCCAAAATGAACCAGGATGCACTATTTCAAGTCTGGAGTTTCAAATTTTCCCAGAACCTCTCCAAAAAAAAGCTTAGATCCAGCCCCAATCATAAAGACTCATGCAGAGTTGAGCTTTGATATATTTTTGCGCCAAAATGCACCAGAATGCACAATTTCAAATCTAGACTTTCCAAATTTTCTTGAGGGGGAATGCCCCCAATCCCCCCTACTTGGACCACTATACTTCGGAGGGACAAACCCCTGGGCTCAGATTTTTTCCTCTTATATCTGTATATGTTAGACCTAATTTTCTACTGTAATAACTCCTATTTTCCCCCTATATTGTGCCGATTGTTCCTATTTTTCCGATTTCAAAACTCCTAGATATTCCTATTTTTCTGAGGCAGAATCTGGTTGACACCCTGTTATCCCTGTAAGTATTAAATATACAATGCCTGATCTCAATTTTAAGACGTTTTTGGGACATAGGATAATACGCTCTATTCAGTGTGTATTGCAGATAGACAAAAGGAGACAAAACAGATAAATAGCTAAGATCGGGGGACATGTTGGCTTCCATTTTCTTTTTGAAATGTCTGTTTTTCTATGTTAAAATCCAATTATTTCTATCTTTTCTTTACATTCTTAACTACTGCTAAATGACTACCCTCTAAATGAACTCTGGATAGACTTATACTATGTCATTTTCTCTCTTTTCATCTAAAAATACCCTCTACATTATTTGAAATACCCCTTGGATAATGTGAAATACCATCAACATTATTTAAATAGCCCTCTAGAAACCAAGATTTAAATGATACAGCGTAATGTACTGTGTATCACTTCTTTGGTGAAATTTTCTCACCCTCAACCAGCGCAATGTCTGACCCTCTATCATGATGACGATGTCACCGTGGGAGTCATGCATTGAGCCCAAACTGGGAGGGGAGTGTTTTTCCGCAAAAAAATGTACTGTGACAATATAATTGTAACTGTAGATGTGGGTTGGGGAAGATGCCGGGTGGGGTAGATGTGGGGTTGGGGGTAGATGTCGGTCTGGGGGTAGATATTGGGGATAGGGGGTACCGTAAATTCTCGCGTATAAGCCTAACTCGCGTATAAGCCGCACCCCTAACTTTGACAAATTATATAAGCCGCAGAGGGGGTCTGAATTTTGCAATTTTGGTACTGTAGTATACTAATAAAAACTCTCGTATAAGCCGCACCCTATATAGGCATGTTTGGTATCATAAGAAAGCTGAGTCTGACTCGCGTACAAGCCGCGGCTTCTACGCGAGAATTTACGGTAGATGTGGGGTCGGGGGTAGATGTGGGGTCGGGGGTAGATGTGGGACTGGGGGTAGATGTGGGGTCGGGGGTAGATGTGGAACTGGGGGTAGATGTGGGGTCGGGGGTAGATGTGGGGTCTGGGGTAGATGTGGGGTCGGGGGTAGATGTGGGGTCGGGTGTAGATGTAGGGTCGGGGGTAGATGTGGGGTAGGGGGTTGATGTTGGGTCGGGGGTAGATGTGGGTCCGGTTGATTGATTGATTGATTGGATTGTTTTACGTCCAAGTGTGCTATGACGCCTGGGACTTACTCAAGAGTTTATCGGACTCTCGGTCCGTTCTTTTCTCATATAGGTTGCGTTTTTAAGTGTCTGAATGCATGTACGCGTGCATGTGTTTATGAGTCTACTTGTAGCAGTGGGACACGGCTCGTAGCGGTGGAACAATGCTCGTGGCATCGGGCCCCTCTTTATTGTGCTGCCTCACACAGATGCTGTGCCGCAGACTGTTGACACCTCATCTGACCAGTCCATTATCCTGACACCGGCGGGCCAGTCGCAGCTCCATACCAATCGGGCCAGCAGATCAGGAACTGGAGAGTATGAAAACTACTTTCCATCTGGCCAGAGATCATTATCTCTAGCCTACCGGGCCGAGTCTCAAGGGGGGGGGGCCTGTTTTCCCCCTGTTACATCTTTTCGAACATCTTTGTTTCCCGCAGGAAGGTCAGGAGTTCTTTCATCACAGTGTTGGTGAAGACACTGTTCATGGACGACGTGCCACAAAGGTGGTCGTCCCTACTCTTCTTGGTTGCTTGACAAAAGAGCATGAGATGTTCTATGGTCAAAGGTACTTGACATCGCTGACATACCGGTTGGTTTTCACCCCTCATGAGGTGTCCGTGTGTCAGCAGCGAGTGACCTATTCGAAGACGGGCCAGTCTTGTCGATTCCCTCCTGGTCAAGCCTGTATGGTTGTGTCTTTTGCCTATCGAGGGTTCAATGGCTCTCAGTTTGTTATCTTGGTCAGAGCTCCAGCGTCTCTGCCACTCTTGGTTGGTATACTCTCGACAAATCGGGAGGAGGTCTGAGGATGGGATGCGAGCTGAGCTGGGTTTCAGACTCAGGGCTTTCTTAGCTGCATCGTCTGCAGCTTCGTTCCCTTCTATGCCAATGTGGCTGGACAGCCAACAGAGGACTACCTCCTTTTGGGTGTCTGTGAGGTGTGAAACCAATTGCTTGATTTCCTGCACCACAGGGTTTTTGGGGTCATGTTGGTGTATTGCTTGCAGGCACGACTTGGAGTCGGAGAAGATGATGAAGGCCTTTCAGCTTGACACCCTCATCCACTCCAAAGCACTAAGGAGAGCATGGGCCTCAGCAGTGAAGATGCTGCTTCTTCCATGTAGTGCTCCTTTGCGGGTACCAAAGGGGGTGAATGCAGCAAAGCCAACACGGTTTCCGTCTTTCGAGCCATCTGTGAACACCTCAGTGTGGCCTTGGTGCCGACGGCTGATTTCTGTCAGTTTTTCCATGTAGGTGTTGGTCTGGGTTTCCCCTTTCTTGTGTTCACAAAGGTAAAAGAGGATAGTTGGACCCGCCTGTGTCCACGGAGGGGATTGAGCAGGTCTTTCCTTGATGACCTTTGAGATTGGTATGCGAGCCTGTCTCATCAGGGTTCTCACCCTCATAGAAAAAGGCTTTGTGGCGTTCTTCTTCCTACGGAAGACGCTGTGGTCCTCGTTGAAGATGGTGTTGTGAGTTGGGTTCCTCTCATTTGCCTTCACCCTGATGGCATATTGGAGGGATAGTTTGTCCCGCCTGAGATCCAGTGGGGGGACTCCAGCCTCCACTTGCAGACTGTTCTGCGGTGAGGATCGGAAGGCACCTAGGCAAAGCCGGAGGGCTTGGTTTTGAATTGGGTTTAGCCAATCCAGGTATGATCTGCCAGCAGATGCATACACCACCGATCCGTAATCCAGGCGTGATTGGATATAGGTCTTGTAGATTGTCAATAGAATCTCCCGGTCTGCTCCCCACTCTGTGTGGGAGAGCATCTTCAGGAGGTTCATGACTTTTTGACATCTTTTCCGGAGGTATTCCACATGGGGTTTGAAGGAGAGGATCCGGTCGAACACTAGTCCAAGGAATTTAACCTCCGTTTCAACTTTGAGTGCTTTCCCGTGGAGTGTCAGTGCAGGAGCCTCCGCACATCTTCGCCTTCGGCAAAAGTGCACACAGGTGGTCTTGCTTTCTGAGAACTTGAAGCCGTTTTGCAGGCTCCAAGCCTCCAGGCGGAAAAGTCTGTTGAAGCTTTCCTTCTATAGTTGCCATGGACGTACCGCTGTAGCAGATGACAAAGTCATCTACATACAGGCAGCAATCCACATTATACCCGAGGGTTTCGGCAATTTCGTTTATTTTGATGCCGAACAGTGTCACAAAGAGGACGCAGCCCTGGGGGACTCCGTTCTCCTGGTCAACTTTCTTGGATTGGGTGGTCGGATGTTGAAGGTTCTGTTGTCGAGAAAGCCTTCCACAAATAGTGGCAGTCTGCCTCGCAGTCCCATTTTTTTCATGTCTTGCAGAATGCCAAATTTTCACGTTGTGTCGTAAGCCTTTTCAAGGTCAAAAAATACAGCAGCAACGTGTTCATTGTTGGCAAACGCTTTTCTGATGTGGGTCTCGAGATGCACTAGATGGTCTGTGGTGCTTCGACCTTTGCGGAAACCTGATTGGTATCGAGTCAGGAGGTTGTTTGACTCGAGATACCATACAAGTCTGTTGTTAACCATCCTCTCCATTGTCTTGGTCAGGCAGCTGGTCATGGCAATGGGTCTGTAGCTCGAAGGCACAGATGTATCGTTCCCTGGTTTAGGAATGGGCACAACTATAGCCTCCGACCAAGATGGTGGGTATTGTCCTGTCGTCCAGATATTGCTGGGAGGTGCTTCAACATCTGGTAGTGTATGTCATCAGGGCCCGGAGATGAGTCTTTTGCCTGGATCAAGGCATGCTGTAACTCTGCAATCGTGAGGAGCTTGTTGTAGTCCTCCTGGTTTTCCGATTGCAAGTTCAGCTGACTCCTCTCTTCCCTTTCTTTGTGTTGACGGAATTCTGTTCCATAGTTGGCACTCGAAGACACCCTACTAAAGTGATCAGCAAGTGAGTCTGCGATCTCTCGAGTTGTCTCCATAGCTTCCTCACAGTGTGAACTGATTGGACATCCTTCTCCTCGAGGAACTGTGGGCACTTCTTCGAGAACGAAGGGTGCTCCTGAGTGCAGTTTACACAGGAAGGTTTTTTTCCCACGACAGTCCTTGAGTGTGTGGCCCTCTCGGGCACACTTTCCACAGACTGTCCGTCTGGAACATCTTTTCCCAGTGTGGCCAAAGCGTTGGCAGTTGAAACATCTCATCGGGGATGGGATGTAGGCTTCCACCTTCACCAACTGGTAGCCACACTTTAGTTCCTCAGGAGGAGTTGGACTGTCAAAGGACAGGACATAAGTTGCCGTGTCCAAGACCTGGCCGTTCCTCCTGATTTTCATTTGGTGGACGTTTGTCACACCTAGAGGGCTCAGCTCAGCTCCGATCTCCTCTACTGGGGTACCTAGGAGGTCTCTCCATCGGATGACCCCCTTGGAGGAGTTCAAGGATCTGTGTGCTGAGACCCTCACTGTTTTGTCGCCAAGAGTCAATATCTGCATGAGGGAGCGGGCCTGTTTTTCCTGCTCGACCTCAATGAAGAGGGATACCACTCTTGGTCTTTGTGACAAGTTTCACTTGTCCCGCTGCCCCCCAAAGGGTTTTTGAGATGACAAAGGGTGAAACCTTTGCCAAACTCTCACCCTTGGAGGGTTCCATCACAAGGAACCCTGGCCAGTTCCTTGAATTGTATTTCCAGTTTTCAGTTTCAGTATCATTGGTTGGTCCAGGTCGTTGTCCATTTCCGTTCTTGTGTTTACCTTTGTTGTCTTTTTTGTTTCCGCTGGCGTAAAGCCATCAGCCGCGGAGTGCTGATGGGTTTGGTAAAGGGTAAGCTATTTTTAGGGCTCCTTTTATCGCCCCTTCCCCAGTCCAGGGGTGAGCAGCGCTGATTCCTAAATAGGACCTGCTCAGTTACTTGGGAGGTTCATACTGCTAGGGCTTCACAGCATGCCGGTTATCAGGAAGCACCGAAGTCCACTGTTACCCTTTGTTTTCAGTGAACAGGGATGTACAATCCCCCAAGCCTGCGTGTGCGGCTAAACACTAACACCTGACAGCACTACCATACCCGATGTTTCCGTGTTCATACCGTCGCCACGACTTGTGACTGTGGCCGGGGTGTCATTGAGTGACCTTCATCTGCCCTTAACCACTTTAGATAACAGCTAGGCCCCTGTCATCTAGTGGTTCTGGGTGCAGACCACCCAGTTTGCCTGTCAACCGTTGGGGTGTCAGTGAGTGACCTTCATCCGGTCTAGACCATTGGGAATGCAGTATCATCCTTTGCAGGGTGATGCGGTAGCATTCCTCATCCGCTCAGTGACACAGGCGGTCCATTGCTATTTGGTCCGCGACTGCTTTCGCAGCTGGTCTACATATCTGAAGACCGTTCCACTATCCGCCACCTGTGGACGCGCTCGGTGCGGGTGGCATACCCGCGACGAGATGTGTCCGGGGAAGATGTGGGGTCGGGGGTAGATGTGGGGTCGGGGGTAGATGTGGGACTGGGGTAGATGTGGGGTCGGGGGTAGATGTGGGACTGGGGTAGATTTGGAGTCTGGGGTAGATGTGGGACTGGGGTAGATTTGGGGACTGGGGGTAGATGTTGGGTCGGGGGTAGATGTGGGGTCTGGGGTAGATGTGGGGTCTGGGGTAGATGTTGGGTCAGGGGTAGATGTGGGGTCAGGGGTAGATGTGGGACTGGGATAGATGTGGGGTCGGGGGTAGATGTGGGGTCAGGGGTAGATGTGGGGTCAGGGGTAGATGTGGGGTCGGGGGTAGATGTGGGGTCGGGGGTAGATGTGGGACTGGGGGTAGATGTGGGGTCGGGTGTAGATGTGGGGTCAGGGGTAGATGTGGGACTGGGGTAGATGTGGGGTCGGGGGTAGATGTGGGGTCAGGGGTAGATGTGGGGTCGGGGGTAGATGTGGGACTGGGGTAGCTGTGGGACTAGGTGTAGATGTGGGGTCAGGTGTAGATGTAGGGTCGGGGGTAGATGTGGGGTCTTGGGTAGATGTGGGACTGGGGTAGATGTAGGACTGGGGTAGATGTGGGGTCGGGGGTAGATGTGGGGTCAGGGGTAGATGTGGGGTCAGGGGTAGATGTGGGGTCAGGGGTAGATGTGGGGTCGGGGTAGATGTGGGACTGGGGGTAGATGTGGGGTCGGGGTAGATGTGGGGTCGGGGTAGATGTGGGGTCGGGGTAGATGTGGGGTCGGGGGTAGATGTGGGGTCGGGCTAGATGTAGGGTCGGGGGTAGATGTGGGGTTAGGGGTAGATGTGGGGTCGGGGGTAGATGTGGGACTGGGGTAGATGTGGAGTCTGGGGTAGATGTGGGACTGGGGTAGATGTGGGACTGGGGGTAGATGTGGGGTCGGGTGTAGATGTGGAGTCGGGGGTAGATTGGGGTCGGGGTAGATGTGGGGTAGGGGTTGATGTGGAGTCGCGGGTAGATGTGGGGTCGGGGGTAGAAGCAGGGATGCAAGTCTTCAAGTTTTTTTCAATCACTTATTACCAGGATATTAAGTGTAGGCCCTCTGAGGATATTTTTGATATTCTTCTCACTATAAACTCAATCGAAACTTATTTTGTGTGTACAATCCTTTCATAAGACAGCTGAATCATCATTGATTCACCCCAGTGGTCCTACACATACATATACAAGCTCCACTACACTGATCTCAATGTCAAGTTTTTCTCAGACAATCTCAAGTTAACCTGAGAAAGATGGAAGCACTCACTCTCCTCTATAGTCCTATGTATTTACACTCTTCACATAAGGCTTAATCACTGGAATCAAGGTGTTATGCATGGAGAGTGTATGGACAGATTCTTCCAGTTCTCCAATCTCAAGATTACTTGAGAAAGATGGAAGCACTCACTCTCCTCTATAGTCCTATGTATTTACACTCTGGGGTAGATGTGGGGTCGGGGGTAGATGGGGGTAGGGGTTAGAAGTGGGGTGTCGGGTAAATGTGGGGTTGGGGTAGATCGCACAGTCACTGACCAGGTCTTATATCTGCTGTGACATCCCTGGCCAATAAAGTGCTTCTCTAGCTCTTTGCTTGCACTTCGTGATTCCGAGGTGCGACTCATGAACTTGTGCTGCATCTCTGGGCGAAGGCTTGGTGGTACCACAATCCGCATACCTTTGTAAACAATCCCGTCTGATACAGCTAGTTCATCTCTATTTGTCCAGTACACTCTCACACTATGTGGAACTTGCTCTTTAGTGTCTGGCCATCCCTTTAGTATCAGATGGTATAGCTCATTCATTTCATCCGCAGTGGCTTCCTGGAAGCTACGATATCTTGTCGGCGTGACCGCCATGAAGTTAACCATGTTAACTACTATATGTTCAATGTCCTCTTGTTCACCAGGTAGGTTTGCACGGCTCAGGGCATCTCCCATTGGGATGTCCTTCCCTGAAACATAGCAAACATTCAAATCGTAGGGCTGGAGGAGCAACATCATTGTCTGGAGTCTCATTGGCGCCGCTAGTATGGGTTTCGTGAACATAGACTGAAGTGGCTTGTGATCGGACTCCACCAATACCTCCTTGCCTAACACATAGTGATGAAACTTTTTGCAAGAGTGGAAGATGGCAAGAGTTTCTTTCTCGATCTGTGCATATCCTTTCTCTGTGCTTGTGAGGGCTCTTGAAGTGTACGCCACGGGTCTATCTTCTTGCAACAGAACACCTCCCAAAGCATAGCCAGAGGCGTCACACTGAATCCTAACTGGCTTCCGCACATCGTGGTAAACCAGTACTGGTGCGTTGCAACACAGGTCTTTCAGCTTGTCAAAGCTGCTCTGTTCAGGCTGTTCCCAAACAAAGTCTGAATCCTTCTTTGTGAGCTCTCGAAGGGGCACATCAATGTCACTCAGGTTAGGGATAAACTTAGAAATGTACTGCAAGAATCCCAAAAACCTATGTACGTCCTCCTTTGTTTGGGGTCTTGGCATCTCTCGAACTGCCTCGACTTTGTCAGGGTCCACCTCTGACTCTCTGATGAAAGTATGTGGCCAACACTCGATTTCTTAACTTGGCATTTCTCGAAGTTTAACTTCAGGTTCCATTCAGTTGCTCGTTCAACGACCTTTGCCATGATACTGTCTTGGTGGCTCTCGTCACGCCCTGCCACTAGTATGTCATCCATCACTGCATATGCTCCTGGGATGTCCTCCAACATGGCATCCATTATCCGTTGATAGATCTCTGGTGCCGACTTTATCCCAAAGGGCAATCTTAGCCAGCGGTACCTTCCCACTGGTGTGTTGAAGGTTGTCAATAGGCTCGATTCATAGTCAATCTTGCTCTGTAGGAAACACGACTTGGCATCAATAACTGTAAAGACCTTTGCATCTGGTATGGATGCCACAATGTCTTTGACTGCCGGTGTTGGGTAATACTCCCGTCGAATGGCCTTGTTTAGGTCCCTTGGATCTAAACATATCCTAATTTTGTCTTTCTTTTCCACCACAACCATGGAGCTGACTTAATCAGTAGGTTCCTTCACCTTGGCAATGTGACCGTCTGCCATCATTTCTTTTAGCTTAGACACAACCTTCTCGCGCATGGCATGGGATGGGCGACGATTCCCATGTACACTGTTGGATCAATCTTCAGTGAGTAAACTCCTGGCAGAGTTCCAGTCAAACTCCTCAGCTCTGGATATTTATCTATACCTCTGTCGACTGCATGTATGCGCTTGATGAGGCCCAATTCGGTACATGCCGCTCCAGACTAGAGAGCACTCTGGTCCTGTTTGGTGACATAGAACTTGATCTCAATCTCCCGAGATTTCCACCACACCCGGAACACCACAGATCCAAGTAGGGGAATCGGGTGCTGTGTATATGACAGATATACACGCTTAGTGGGGCAAATGGCAGGTCTCATTGTATGTCTTTGCAGACATGAAGGCCTTTGAAGCAGCAGTATCTAATTGCATCCGTACCTTGATACCACCAATCGTCAACTTCTCCCACCATTCACCTTGCGGATCTTCCCATACTGGCTGCACTGCGTGCACTAGATGCGCAAATCCGGCGTCAGACTCATCACTGCTCGACTCTTCATGAGCACTCGTCAACAGCATGCACACTCTTCTTGAATGTCTTCTTGGACTTAGTGCATACCAATACAAAATGCCCCTTGCCTCTACAGTAGTTGCAAGTAGCATTGCGTGCTGGGCAGTAGCTGTGACTCGCATCATAACCACACTTTTCAGACATCTCAGATGTCTGGTTACCTTTGGGTGGTTTCTCTCTAGGTGCTGCTTGTTTCTTTTTAGTTTTACTGTGCTTGTCATGTCTGACTGCGTGGACAGCGCTGTCCTCCTCCCAGTCCAACACCTGCAGAGTCTCCCTTGAAGACTCATTGCTACGACCAAATGTGATGGCCATCCGAAGGGTGAGCTCGAAGCACTTCTTTCACTGATGCCTGACATGCTCCTATAACAATCACATCATGCAGCATTCGGTCCTCATGAGTGGGATCATATCCGCAGTCCTTTACCAGAACACGCAGCGCAGTGACAAAATCATCGAACTTTTCATCTGCCTTCTGCTTCCTGCGCAGGAACCTGGCAGTTGCTCTAATCTCATCTCTGAATCGTTTAACATAGTCCTCTTATTTCGTGTACACTGCCTGGATCATCCCCAGCGGCTGGTAACCAGGTAAAAGTACTGTACAGCTCACAACCTTTATCCCCGATGAATGTCATTAAAAAGTTTACCTTTTCTTTCTCTGACTTCTTCGCAAGGGGACCCCCAAAATGGAATGTACAATGTTGCTTGAACCGTTGCCACTCCCTGATTGGTAGCCTCCCACTTCATAGAGGGAGCACTTCCGTTGGAGTAACTTTCTGCCATCTTAACTAAAGCCTTTATACTAATTCCTTGCAGAATTGCTCACCACTAGCTATCAGTAGGACTACAGTGTTGGAACAGGTCTGGGAACCAACACACTTGACTAGCTAGAATACACAATATAGGCTTCACACACTTGACATATGGCACACTGACTCCACCAATCCAGATTAGGTTCAATACTTATATTGTTCTTGACAGGACATTAGTACCAACAGTTCACTTCAAGGCAGGCCACTTTGTCTTTGGGGCATCTAGTCTACTCACTGTTTCCTCAGTCTTGACATATCCTTCACTGGTATGCACAAACATCATTTCATCACTTAGCAATACCAGGGGGTTCAATCTTCTCTCCTGTGCAGAGAAAACCACTTCTGACAGCCATGTAACGTATGTAGATGGTAAAGGAATGATCACACAACCATGGTTCTTAGGCATCACGAGTTGTTTATTCCCCTGTTATCGCCTAGCGCGGTTGTAGTTCCGCCCTCTCTCACTACACGGCAGCACACGTCACACCCCTCGGAATAAGTTGGGCGATAGTATCCGACGGACTATTATTACTATAATTCCAGGAAGTGACGTCGGTGGCGCCGTCGTTGCCATGCAGCAGGTACAATTGTGATGTAATTCATATTGCAGGAAGATGCTGTTGTGCATGTCGTTATAGACAATTATCCTGTGTATTTTGGTCTGGTTTTCAGGTGAATCTCAAGATGTCTCACCGCCGGAGCTCTAGGAAGAGCACTAGTAAATATGCCAGTGGCAAGGCAAGCAGTGGATGAGAAGATGAAGTGGAAGAAGTTGTTCCTGTCATGAAGAAAACTTCAAAGAAAGCTAAAGCCACTCCCAAGTTGATTGATGTTGCCACGTTGGCACAGACCTTTCAGTCTTATGAAGGTAGGATGAGTGACATGGAGAAGACTAAGTGTTTTGCTTTTGAGAAAAACTAATTTGCTGATAATCTGAAAAATCCTGCACAAAGGGTATATAGTGATAAACAAAATGGTAGGCCAGTGCAAAGCCAAAACTCAACTGGTTTGGGAACATGTAATAAGTTCAAATACAGTCCAATGTGTTGCCATTATGAAAAGTGTCGGTGGCGTCATGTGTGTGAAGCCTGCTCATCTCCTGATCACCCTGCTACCGGATGCTCAGCCCCTAAGCATTCAGAGGCTGCCCAAAACCCAAAAACAGCTTCTAAATAAAGTCTTGCCCCGGCTCATCACACTCCCGCCTTCAAGTTTTTCATAATGCCGATATAATTGTTGACAATGATAGCTGCGATGGTTGCCAGGATACCCGTTCTAGTGACATCAATTTGGAAGAAGTGTGTGTGGGCGCTGACGCGGTACATAGAGAAGGGGCCGCTGTCAGTCAATGTTCAGTCACTGACAAAAGCATGTTAAATGAGTTCATCTCTAATTATTCGGTCAAAATTGACAACTCACGTTCAGTCGATGTAACTAGTCGCTGCCTCTAAAGTAACTGCGATTGTGTTCATAAAATAGGTGGAAATATTGCTCAATTAAAACCTTGTCGTGTGGCGGATTTCATATTCGGTAACCAATTTGTTCGAAAGGCAAGAAGGTAAACACGACCTCATTTGGTCCGGTATTGTAGACGGATTCAAAATAGTCAACGACGACTGTGATACTCAATACTATTGTAAAATTATGATGCGATCCTTGAAAAAGATTGTAAAGCTCAGATGGATGCAACGGTTCTTTCTGAGTTAGAGAGGGGAAAAATTTCTAGAGTTGACTACAAACCTCGTTGTGTCAATTCCCTGGGGTCCGCTTCAAAACCAGATGGTTCATTATGACCAATAACTGACTGTAGCATGCCCAATCCCATCGCAATAAATGAATTCATGTCAGAAAAGTACAAGCCTTTCGAATACAATTCTTCCGTGATGCTGTGAAACTCCTAAAACGCCATGATTATATGTGTGTAGTTGATATCAAATCAGCATATCGTAGTGTTAACGTACAACATGAACAAACTCAATTTCAGGGTTTCCAGTGGGATTTGGGAGATGGTCCAAATTTCTACATAGACAACAGACTCTGCTTCGGTCTTCGTTCAGCACCAAATTTATTCAGTGACATATCAAACTTTGTCGTAGATATAGCAAAAAGCAAGGGTGTGTCCCGTATTGTCAATTACCTTGATGACTTTTTGATTATTGGGTCTACATACGATGAATGTCTAGCACACAGGTGGGTTCGGATCCCATCCTCGTCCCCATATGATGTATCCTGTATTTGTAGGAAGATGTAGAGATGTAAATATGAAGAAGTAAAGTAAACACGTTTCTTGGCTCCAAATCCCGGAAGTGGAGTCCCTTCGCTGGTCCCCGTCTTTATTCTCCACGAACGCTACCCGGTCAATTTCCCGCGCCACAACAGTACTCATGGGTGTCTCGGTTTTGTGGTTAGCTGGAAAAAGGTTACAAATCCAGCCACATTAACAACTTTCCTAGGAATAAAAATTGACAGCCGCGATATGGCTCTATCTCTTCCCCCAGAGAAACTTACGAATCTTAAAGCTGCAATTAGTCGTGTTTACATAGAGAACTATATCTCAAAAAAGGACCTTGAGTCTATTGGGGGTATGATGAGCTCCTGCTCAGGTGTCATCCAAGGTGGCAGAACATTTAGTCGCCGTCCCTTCGACTTGTGCTCGGATGTTAGACAATCAAGTCGAGTCCTCATGAATGATGACATATGATTGGACTTTGATTGGTGGCTTAAATTCTGTGATGAGTTTAATCATAAGTCACTTATCCCGAGGCCAGCTTATAATACTCCACTGGTATCAGACTGTTCGAACAGGGGCTTTGGCGCCTGGTGTGGTCGGGACTGGGTGTACGGTGTTTGGCCAAAACTTATTGACGACACAGAGGAAATTGATGACAAGTACCCGTTCATTCCTATTAAGTGTAATCCAAAATGCAAGGATCTAGTTGATCCTCCCGTTTGTGATCCCCTCACAAAGAATATAAACTTGTACGAGCTCTGGCCAGTGTTGGTCGGAGTAAAGAGGTGGGGTCCAGCTCTCAAGAATCGCCAGTTGGCCATCGTGACGGACATGCAAGTCCTTGCGATGGTGAACATGGGTAGATCTAAAAACAAGGTGTGCATGTCCTGGCTCCGAGAACTATACTGGACATGCTTGCATTGACTTGACGCTACTTACATTTGTTCAAAGGATAATGTCCTTGCTGATGCATTATCCTGAGTCCGGTACAAGGGCTTCCTCACAAAGTGTGAGGGTCTACTACGTGATAAACAAATGTGTTGTTATTGACTGTTACAGATGGCTCCTGGGCTAACCTTCTGAAGCTTCAGGGCACCTATCATTGAAGCAGTAGCAATATCAGAGGAAACGGCCAGGGCGAGAGTATTTCAACTAAGTTTGTATAAGCCTCAGTCTTACCAGTCTGATGCAGTTGCGTTTCTGCTCGGCCCCAAAAATGGACATTCAGACCGGATTCTTTTTTAGGTAGGTTCTATATGCATATGGGAACAATACCTTATACTTGACTTGGTTAAGATATGCCAATTACGCCCCCTAGAAGACTAAAATTTGTCCTTTCACGTTTCTGCTCGGCTACATTAAAGAGCCTCTGTAAGGCAGAGTTTTTCATTTTTTCAAATTATTTATTTTCTATTTGAAAGGTACCCTTGTTTACTGGCATAACTAGAAGTATTCATATTAACATATGATTATTTCTTGGACCTTTGGCCACTGATAATTTGCATATTCTTCATTTATTTGGTGATATTCACCCAAGAAATTTGAACTCCGATTATGGGGCCCCCTTACACAGGGTATATTTCAGGTCACTTCCTACCTCATCTTCAATGTCTTGCCTCCCAGAATTTCCTATTTTTAGGTGTTTAAAAAAAAAAATTCAAACTAGAGCTAAAAAACAAAGAGCAGATATCTGTAACTGTCATTTCCACGTTTCTGCTCGAGCAGAAACTTGATTTTCCTATACTACACAAGTAACCACGTTTCTGCTCGAGCAGAAACGTGGAAATGACAGTTATAGATATCTGCCCTTTGTGTTTTTGGGTCTAGTTCGAATTCTATCAAAGAAACTATACCTAAAAACAAAAGATTCTGGTAGACAGGAGAGACACCTTCTATCCCTAAAAAGAAGTGGTCAAAAATGGTGAACACTCTGCCTTTCAAAAAGGGTTTATTGTTGCCGAGTAGAAACGTGAAAGGACGATTTGGGGCAAACATTTGAGGCCCTGTAGGGGGAGGGGAGCAACATTTCTTAGGCAAGGCAAATATCAGGTAGTGTTCTTGTATGTATATAGAACCCCCCTGAAAAAGAATTGGGTCTAAATTCACATTTTCGGGGCCGAGCAGAAACCGAGCAGAAACGCAACTGCATCAAACTGGTAAGACATAGCCAAAAGAGATTCTGCCGACGCCATAAACTTAGATTGTACCCATGCTCCCCTATTCAGGCCAGTGCTTATGGCTAACAAGTTGTCACCAAGTTCTATATCCAACTACTTATCTGCAGTATGGTACAAACAGAAATGGTACAAACAGAAATCATTGGGATTTCCAACAGCGGGAAGTAGTTTTGTGTTAAAATCAACGATAAAAGGAATTTTCCGCAAATCCTATGTTAAGAAACGGATGCGTTATGCTCTAACGCCTAAGGATATATTAGCCTTTTTCCTGCACCTGAACATGTTACGAGAGGAGGACCTAGTATTTTGGGCTGCGTTGACCTTATCCTTTAGAGCCCTATTGAGAAAATCCAATGTCACTCCCTCTAGGCACTTGTTGAGGCCCCAAGTTATGGCAATCAGGGCAGCACCAGGGTCACCATTGTACCCTGTCTACTATCTAAAACAGTTGTTCAACCTACATTCTCCTAAGGGCTTGGACCCTGTATTCACCCTGCCGTCAAGAAGAGGTAGGGCCAAGATGTCTTATAATTTCTACAATGACAAACTCAAGCGTGTGGCTGCAAGGACCAGCCTAGACTCTTCTACAATCTCAACTCATTCGGTGCGGCATGGGGCCGCTACATATGTCCAATTCCTTGGCCTTGACTTGGTTAGCATTAAGTCAAAAGGCAATTGGCACTGAAGTTGTGTTAATGCATATTTGCATCCCTCAGTTGCCCTCAAGCTGGCAAGGGATGACATTGTGGCGAATGATATTCGACAACATTATTTCTGAGTCCTACAGACTGTGATTTGGCGGTTTCTTGGCCTATGTTACTGACATTTCTCGCCAAATCACTGTCTATGTTATTCCTCACATCTCCATACTACTGCCAACCCAGTGATTAGTATAATACCGTATACCCCCTGGGAGCTTATGGCCGATAGTATCCGACAGACTATTATTACTATAACTCCAGGAAGTGACCTCGGTGGCGCCGTCGTTGCCACGCAACAGGTGCGATTGTGATGTCACTGGCCCAACTGCTGAAACTCATATTGCAGGAAGCTGCTGTCGTGCATGTCGTTATAGACAATTATCCTGTGTATTTTAGTCTTACTGTGATTTATTGTTTAATCTGTGATATGACTGATTCTAATGTTTTGGTGTTAAGGGTATATGAGCCTTACCTAGTGTAACTGTGTTGATATGCACTATGTAATACATGTAAATGGCCTATGTTACTGACATTTCTCCCCAAATCACTGTCTATGTTATTCCTCACATCTCCATACTACTGCCAACCCAGTGATTAGTATAATACCGTACACCCCCAGGGAGCTTATGAAAAAAAAGCCCCCCTGCCTCGGAATAGGTTGAAAATAATTCTGGGCACTTTTTTACCTACAATTTACTACCTTATAAGGTGATTTAGTGTAAAAGTCCGGTGTTAAATGATAATAGTGTAGGGGCAAGGGTTATGCGGGGTTCATATGACGGGTTCTGTTGGATGCTGTGTTGCAAACTCCATCCGAACCCTTCAGCCCGACGGCAGGTGGCAGCATCTGCTTTGGGCTTGGGGTATGGACAGAGGTCGCTATAGGCTTCCGGTCTGCGTGTGCGCGCGCAGGCTGGCTGCCTATATATACCCAGCATCCGATAGGACTCGTCGGTCACTCTGGATCCACCCTAGGACAGAGGCCCCGTGATCATATCGGCTGCATAAGCCTACTGACCCGTTCCGAACTCTATAGGGAGTTCGCACTGCAAGAGCTTTGCCTGTCTAGGTTACTGAATAAACCTATTGATTCGCAACCTGTAACACTTGATCCGAACTGTGTTGGCTTTGTTCCTTTACTTAATACTATAACAATATTATAGAGGACCAAAGTATCGTTTATTACACTGGTGCCGTGACCAATTCTGAGTGAGAAGCAGGTTAGCCTGTGCAAAGCACAGACCTCGGGCTCTGGCTGGAGCAGCGAGGTCTCCGGATGAGGCACTAGCCTTGTCCTCGGAGGGGTGCCTCGGAGGGGTGCCATCGAGGAGGCAGATACCCTAACACGGAGCGCGGATGTTCTACAAGGAACAGGCGTGCTAACAGGACCAAGAGGTCACGAGCAGCCGCTCCGACACTCCGGAGGTATGGCAATTCGGAGACGGGTCGCTTCGACGACATGCGGGAAGCCAGGGTGCAGGAACGTCTGCAGGTAGCCCAAAGAGAATTGCTGACCATTCAAGCAAGGTCAAATGAATGGAGAGACAATTTGATTGCATTGGAGGGTGCAATCACACACCGAACTTCTAAAATCAAGGAGAAGGATGCGAGGTTGTCAACCTTGCTGGAAGAGAATGAGAGGCTTGCACAGTCTCTGAGTATGGTCCGGTCAGAGTTAAATCACAAGACGGCAGACCTAGAGGCGGTCCGAGCCGAGTTCGTTTCTGCGAACATGGAATTAAACCAGATGTGTGCGGCCAGGGACACCGTGGTAGCCGAAACTGAGGGACTGCGTTCCGAACTCGTTCAAGATACGGAGCACCTAAGAGAGACACGTCAGACTTTGAGCACAGAGTGTGATATCTTAAGAACCAAGAAAACTGCTATACAGGCATTTTTGTTGGAAGCACGACAGAGTATGCAGGACAATAGCACCTCTTTCGCTTCAGCTGATAATGGGAGCCCTACGGCTGGCCATTTCATGAGTTTTACAGACGCTCCGAACCTACCAGGTGGGCGCGGAGTGACTATAGAACCGGCCTTGTCAGCCTCAACTCCGGGTCGACCACTTAGACTCGGCCGAGCAAAGGGTAGAGGGATGGCCAGTGAATAGTCTCCGAGGGTGGGTATAACTGGTATCCGTCCAATCCCAAAAGAGATAGTTTCGGTGGCAACGGGTACTGCTCCTGCGGGGAGACTGAAACCATTGTCGGAATGGGTACTTACCCAACAAGAGAAGTTGCTTCAGGAAGAGCAACGACTAGACGCTGAACGCCAGAAGAAGGCGTCCGAACAGGAAGCAGCGGCCAAGAGCTACCTAACCCCTGGAAGCCTGTCCGATTGGCAGGCCTGCCAAACAGACAAGATGTTTCAGGAGCAGAAAGCTTTAGAAACCGAGAGAAGGGAGGTGTTCCGCCAGCAGGAAGCTGTCCTGGAACAGCAAAAGAAGCGTATGCGCGAAAACGCTGCTATGGCAGAGGAACTAGCAGAGCAGGAGGCGGCAGTGTTGAGAGCCCGAAAGGAGGGACTGAGGGCTGCCGGCGAGGCTGCTAAGGCTAAGCTGGAGCAGGCCCAACAAGAGCAGGAGGCCGTGAGACAAGCCAAGCAATTGGAGAAGGAGAAGGCCGAGCACCAACAGTTGTTTGCTCTGGCCCAGCAGTGCCAGTACATGACAGATCTGGAAAAGAATTGGTGGTTCAGTCAAGGGATTGACCCCACGAAGGAGCTGGTAGCCTATGGTACTTACCAAACCTATCTGGAAAGACAGAAAGACACATCGAAACCGGGGGCGACTCCGGGGATGAAGAATCAGAAGGCTCCGAGATGGTCTATTCTGAGTTCTGAGTTGCAGGAGTTGTACGATACTAACCCCGCCATCGCGGGAATAGGATTGCACAACGTAGGCGTGGAACAGGACGCCTCAACGGCAATCTCGAAATGCTTGTCGATCACCTCCAAGATTAGGGGATCGTCCAACGCAGCCCGGCGGATCGCTAGTGAACCTAGTCCGTACTGGCAGAGAAACTCTTGGGACGAATGGCTCGGAGCCACTGTAGAAGATATCAACCTTAGTGGTTGGGATCAACAAGATGCTATCCCTTATATCTGTAAGGGACTGCGCTTGGGAGACGGCCTGATGGCCGTTGAACAGTGGAAAGAGGAATGCGGACCGCAGGGTTCTTTCAAACAGTTGGTGGAGATCTGTACGATACTGTTCGGAGGCTCAGCCTGGACGGATCCGATGGTCGCTTTTAAGAAGCGGGTGCAAGGCAAGAATGAGGCCCCGAGGGTTTTCGGACTTGCATTGATGAGACTCCTAAAGAAGGTACATCCTATTGCAGGGATCCATGACGACTTATTCTCTAAGGAATTGTTCTCTCAATTCGTCGCCGGATTGAGAGACCCCGACGTACAACAGATAGTGTATGACACGTGGCGGGCGGATACATCGTTGGATGACCTTTTTAAGGCCATCGATATACACACCCTCAAAAAGTCGCTGCTGGGAGACAGGGTACCAACCCGGGCCTCCGCCATCATAGAATGCTCTCCGGAGCAGTCTGAAGGTGAAGGCAGCGAGGAGGAGGCAACGGCTTCTGCGGCTCAGTTTAGGAGGAGTGGTAAATCCTCTAAACCGCCGTGGAACAATAAGAAGCCGGAAGGGGGTGGAGACCCTGCTCCGAAGAAAGAATCGACGGAGAAAAAGGCTCCGGTGATGGATGCCGCGTTCTTCACGGCACTGTTTGAGAAAATGACGACTTCCATTCAGGGGGCTACCCAGCCTAGCAGGAGGAAGATCAACCGGAGCACCACTAAGTGCTATAGGTGCATGGAGATCAGTCATTTTGCTGCGGAGTGTACGGCTCCGAGTCCGAAAGTTCCCGGAAAGGAGGGAAACTAGAGGGGGTAGACGGAGCTGGCGAGCAGACGGCCCCTGGTGATGAAGTACGCCAACATACCAGAGAGGTAGAGCCTAGTGGAGTTCTAAGGACAGAAAGGGAACCAGAGGTGGCTTCGAACTTAGGGAGTTCGGATGCTGGCCTGGTTAACATCCTGGTCCAACAGTTGCCCGGCAATGAGGCAGGGAGGCCCATAACAGACGGGGACGAGAAAGTTGCGGCTATCACAGACACTGTGTGTGTAGGGAGTACCCAGCTTTCCCCGGATCATCCATGTTTCGACCATTTGAAGAAACATGGTTTAGATTTGGCTGCTCCGAAGGACTTTAAACGCTTCACTGTAAACCTGTCTCCGCTGGGGGGGAAACGGTGGTATGTGTCTGTTACTGTGGCCGGTAGGGCAGGCGAGTTTTTAGTAGATACAGGAGCGAGCCACTCCTTTATCTCCTCAAACTTCTATGCTCTTATGCCGGACAGTCGTGATAACTTCAAAAAGAAGGTAAGCGCCTGTTCGGCCGATGGGTCAAGTATGCAGACTTATGGGCGCGCGTTCATACTGCTCCGGATTGGAGGGAAGGAGTATGTGGCTTCTCCCACCATCGCTGAAATTGCTGACGACGGTATACTGGGGTTGGATTTTGCGGCGTTATATGACGCGGTCCTGAATCCTGGTACAGGGGTACTCCAGATAGAGCACCTGTACCGTGCGGTGGAGCAGTGTGTGCTCCGACAGGTGCCAACAGTGGCAACGGTGGTCCAAACTGTGAAAATTCCTCCCGGACAGACGTGTGACGTGCTGGTCCGAAGCAAGGGGCTTAGGAGAGAGGAAGAAGCAGTTGTGGAGCCGGATGTGGCTATGTTGGGAAGCATCGGTCTGGTGGGCATGGACACCTTGGTGGGTGATGGTGCTTGGACCGTGGTGCCGGTTTCTAACCCTGGGTTAGAAGCTAAGTATCTGAAAAAGGATACTGTGTTGGGGGAGGTGTTCACCAGCGAGGCAGTGATGCCTGCTGGGCATGTGAGCATGAAGGGTGATCCTTCTCCGACCATGTTAAGTGATGGACTTGAGAAAATGATCTCTGAGACGGATCTTACGGATCGGAGGGATCTCAATTCCTTGAGAAGGCTGGTAGAGAAGTATCAGGATGCATGGCAAGTGGAGGGGGAGCCTTTGGGCCGAACCGACAAGGTGCTGCATTCTATCAATACTGGAGATGCCCAGCCATTTAAAATGCCTTACCGACGTTCGCCGTTGGCTAAGAAAAGAGTTGTGGAAGAGCAAGTGAAAACCATGCTGGAACAGAAGTGCCTAGCAGTAGCCCCTGGTCTAGTCCGGTTCAGATGGTTACTTAGAAGGACGGGTCTATCCGATTTTGTATCGATTATAGACGTCTGAATGGAGTAACTAAGAAGAATGCGTATCCTCTACCCCGAATTGATGAGACCCTGGACTCGTTGGGTGGGAACCAATGGTTCTGCACCCTGGATTTGCAGTCCGGATATTGGCAAATCGGAATGAAAGAGGAGGATAAAGAGAAGACGGCTTTTACTAGCCATATTGGACTGTATCAGTTTGAGCTGATGCCTTTCGGGTTATGCAACGCCCCGGTGACTTTCGAGGCCATGATGGAAACTCTGTTGAGCGATCTATTGTGGCGAAAGTGCCTGGTATATCTGGACGACGTCATTGTTTTTGGCAAGACGTTCGAGGAGTGTGCGTTGAACCTCGGAGAGGTGTTAGAGCGAATTCGGTCCAATGGGTCAACTTTGAAGCCGAAGAAATATGAACTTTTTAGGAAGTCCATGGTCTATTTGGGCCGGATCATCTTCACCGAGGGTGTGCAGGCTGACCAGGCGAAATTGGAGACTGTGGAGACTTGGGAAGTTCCAAAAGGACCGAAGGATGTGAGATCCTTCTTAGGGTTCTGTTCCTATTATAGGGACTTCATTCCCGGATTCTCTAGAGTGTCTCAACCTCTGCAAAAGTTGAGCCATTGGACTCCGGGGAGGAAGAAAGAACCTTTCCCCTAGGGGAGGGAACAGAATGATGCTTTCAAAGAGATTAAGGCATTGTTCCGAACCACCCCCGTGCTGAGATACCCTACGGAGAAGGGGCATTTCATCCTTGACACTGATGCGAGCAATGAGAGCATCGGGGCCGCATTGTCCCAAATCCAGGACGGAGTAGAGGTCCCGCTGGCGTTCGCTAGTAACAGTATGAACAAGGCACAGAGAAATTATTGCACTACCAAGCGGGAGCTGCGTGCTGTGGTGGTGTACACTAAGAAGTTTCGGCACTTCTTGTATGGAGGTCATTTCACATTACGGACGGATCATTCAGCCTTGAGGTGGCTCCTTAATTTTAAGGACGCGAAGGGGATGATTGGTCGGTGGTTGAATCACCTCAGTGAGTTTGGGTTGGAGAACTCTCATATCCAACACCGGGCGGGCACAAAGCATATCAATGCTGACTGCCTAAGTAGACGTCCGGTTCGCCGTTGTGTGCGTCCGGAGTGTGGGGATTGTGGTGCTCACAATGCCGTGGTAGCGAGTGTGTGTTTACCTTATGATGGGTTGTTGCAGAACCTGTTGGATTGGTCCACCGACACTATAAGGACGTACCAGATAGCCGATCCTACCATAGCACGACTGAGGGAGCTGGTCCCTACAGGGGTCTGTCCAGTGAGACCCAAAATATCATTGGAAAATCGTGAAATGCGACGCTTCCTGGCTCAGTTCCATGAACTAGAGATGCGGGATGCGTTGTTGTGCAGGTGGAAGTCTTGTCCAGGAAAGCGGAGGGTGTTACAAATGGTAATCCCGGCCGCTATGCGGAAGGACATCCTGTACTATTGCCACGGCCATTCCACCAGTGGGCATTTCGGAAAGAAACGTTCGCTGGAACGGCTGAGTAGGAGATATTATTGGCCGGAAATGTCTGGTGACCTTTTGAGGTGGATCGAGACATGTCCGGCCTGTTGTTTGGGCAAGCCTGGTCCGGGATTGGGAAAATTGCCATTACAACAGGAGCTATTCGGAGTAAGGTTTGCTCGGATAGCTGTAGACATTATTAGTGGGGTAAAACCCACTCCGAGAGGGAATACGTGTATGATGGTAGTCTCGGATTACTATACAAAATACACACGCGTGTACCCACTGGAGGATCACACTGCTGCTACTTGTGCGGAAGCATTGGTAAAGGGGTGGATTCTCCATCTGGGGGCTCCCTTGATGTTACATAGCGATCAAGGGAGGGAATTTGAATCAAAGTTATGGGCTGCTATGTGCCATCAGTTGGCTATATGCAAAACTCGGACCAATCCGTACCGACCACAGTCTGATGGATAGGTGGAGCGGTTTAATCGGACCTTGATCCAGGTTTTGAAGCCATTAGTGAACTCCCATATGGATGATTGGGATGATCAGTGCGAATTTGTGGTGCATGCGTATAACAATATGGTCCACACTTCGACAAATTGCACTCCGAACCTATTGGTGTTCGGGGAGGATATAATCATGCCAGCGGACTTGGTGTTGGGAGTGGTAGGGATTAGTCCGGAGGCACCTTGTACGGTGCTATTTGTAGAATCTCTCCAAGAGAGATTTAAGTTTGCCTATGAAACAGTTAGGGCTCATTTGCTCAAAGCTGCGAATTGGCAGAAGGTGGGTTATGACACCGGATTGAAGTTACGGCAGTTTGTAGTGGGGGATAAAGTGATCCGACTGCATGAACCACTCTGTAATGTCAAGCTGGCGAATAACTGGGATGGACCACACACTGTGGTCAAATGTATCAGTCAGACGACTGTGTTGATCCAGTCTGCAGCTGAGCGCATCCGGACGAGCCATGTGGCTCGGTTGCGTGCTTGGGCTAGGAGGGAGCTCACCCCGGAAACGGAGGTGGAGGAGGAGAATTCGGAGGCTAAATTTGTACCCTTGGAAGGGGTGTCAGTGGATACCCCCAAGGGGCGGGTACGAAGGAAACTCCGAAAGACCATGAAAAAGAAAGTCTCGGCAGGCGAAGGAAGAAGGGCACGGAAAACTAAAATCAAGGCTGGATTATTAGTTAAGAACGAGTGTCCTTCGGCCAGGTTACTTGATGCGAACGGTAATCCCGTTCGGCGGAGCCCTAGGCTTGTGGCTAGGGGGGCCGTAACCTAGCTTGTTTACACAACGAGTGTGGTGTCCTGTATTGTCCTTATATGTTGTATGTGTGCTACCGACAGGGGTGCTCAGAGTCAGTGGAAAAGAATATAAGAGTGATCCCAGAGGGTGGTGGACGGATAATCCAGTGGGATAATCTTTGATTTCCCATATATATTCACTAATACTCCCGATGAGCTCTTTATTTGAAGTAAATTTGACTTTTGGGGAGCCGCCCGAGTGGCATGTTGATCCCTACAGCCCGAGCTGCGGGCGGTAGAGGTCATGACCTGATTAACCTGATAATTGGGTCACGCCGGATAACGGGATCGCGTCCAATCAAGCGAGACGCTGCGCATGCGCTTTGTTTTGAAAACAAAAGCGAGGGAAGCGCCATATTGAATTCGGTTCATACTGAAGTCAATCGCGGCGGCAGTCTGCAGCGGAGGATTGAGTTTTGGACGGTTTGGAGAAGAAGAAAGCAGTTAAAAGAGTTGTGAGCAGTGAGTACTCTTTCTAGTGGTCTGTGAGACAAAAGAGGGCGGCGGGAAACTTCGTGTTTCCCGTCAAACTCCCCAGTCAAAAGACACCCGCTAAGAACGGTGAGGATGGCAGAGCAGCAGCTCTGTCACTCCGAACTAAACGTTGACTCCGAGACGGCTTCCGCTGTCAAGGGACTGGTTGAAGCCCAACACCAGGACGGTGATGAGCCTAGTGAGAGTCTAGCGGAGATGTCTGTCGATCCCGCTGTCTCACCGATCCGGAAATCCCCATCGCCAACTGGCAGTGAGGATTCCGGTCTACTCGAGGGAATCGTGCTCTCCGAACGGGAGCCCGAACCAACTGGAAGTACGGTCCGACCATCCCAGTTGGTCAATCTGAGCATCTCTCCGACTGTTAAGGAGACGGTGCATAGCAAGCTGTCGATGGATAGCGGCGAGGAGAGTGACACTACGGGTCCGAAGACTCGTGATGGACAGAAGACTAGTCGAAGTCGTCCGATTCTCGGACTAGTACAAAAGTGACCAAGCAGTCAGGTGCCGGCAAGAAGCCTCAACCGAAGGTTGAGCCTAAGAAGCCGGACCCCAAGAAAAGTAGTACTCAAAGTACTAAAAAGACCGATCCTAAGGCTACCACTACTACGGGGCCGAAGGATCCGAAGAAGACTCCATCGTCTGTGACGAAAGACGTGAAGAAGGCGGATCCGAAGCCAACCGGTAACACGGAGGCGAAGGATCCGAGGAAAACGGATCCGAAGCTGGCCAGTAACACGGCGGCAAAGGATCTGAAGAAGAAGGGTCCGACGCCTGTCAGCAGTACCGCTGCAAAAGCCCCGGTCCCTAAGAAGGGAAAGACAGATCTCCGATCCATCTTCTCTACAGCCTCGGTGAAGCCTGAACCCCCCCAGAAGGGTAAGGGCAACACCGGGAAACAGACGGTCACCGCTCCAACCCCAGATCCGGCGATAGACTTGTTGTCTTTCTCGAAGGAGTTGGACACGAGCGCAGCCATGGCGGCTACAGCCCCGGCAGTCTCCGGCAAAACAGCGTCTGCTGCGGGGTTGGGACATGGTAGCGGTGGAGCACGTCCTAAGACATTGTCTGCCTATCTGGAGCCTTATGAAGATGAGGCTATGGATGTTAGTGCCCCTACGACAGCCGCACAGCATGTGGCGCGGATTCAGGAGGCTCTGTCTCTGGGAGTGAGTGCGACGTTCAGGGTCCCGGCACCTCCGGGACCTTTGAAAGTGGTGTCAACCCCCACGGAGCCACCTCGGAAGACAACCGAGTCAAGTTGGATACTTCGGACGAGGCCGGAAAACTGGACGAGGCTGTTGGTGGTGGTCCGTCGATAGGGGAAGGAGTTCAAGTTCTAACCCCACATCAGCACGATGATTGGGAGAAGGAGGACTCGGAAGTCCCGAGAATCCTCCGAGGGAGCATAATTGACCAATTAAGCTCAAAGGAAGTAAGGCTGTTGGACTTAGGCTTGCTTAAGACATTCAGGGGTCTGAACACTCTCTCGGAGCAGTTCCCTGTTTGGTTCCCAGACCGTTTAAATGCGGCATTGGAAAATGTCGAGGAGGCGTCCCGTAAGGCACGTCTACTTGCCATCATGGAAGATCGTCCCGAGGCTATAGAGGAGTTGGACACGGATATGGAAACATATTCCGAGTTCAAGACCGTCTATAGTAAACGGGAGAAGAAGCGGCGCCTGACTCTGGCCATGAGGCTGGCTCGGGGCGTTGCTCAAAAGACAAAGGAATCCATCTTGGATGCCAGTCGGGAGGACGAAATAGTCCAACAGACTACTGCAGTGGTTCGGAGTGCCGACACTGCTCGACAGGAGAGGGCCAACAATCGGGACAAGATCCTGATTGAAACCATCCGGCTGACTTCTCTGGAGGCGGGTCTATCCGCTGAGGAGGTGGAAGCCGTAATAAAGGGCTTGGCGGAGGATACCCTTCCTCAGGCCGAACTCCTGGAGTTGGTGGGGACTGCCCTCTGCCAACGCCGCGAGTAATTTCCATTACTTTAAACCAATGTGTGTGGGGGACTGTGTGAAGGACAACCGCTGTTCACAGCACCCAGATCCGATTGGTCCGGATGGTCTATCGGACGATGAGGAGTGGATCAAGAAAGATCCGCTCGATAAGTCGGTACAACTGTACCACTTTGAGTTGCTGGAAAAGGTCCGGACTTCCAATAAGAAGTACCATACCTACCATCAAAAGACAAAGTTGTCGTGGGCGATGGCGAGATGGTCTCCGGATCGTCCCTGTCCCTTCACGACTTGTCAAAATATTGACGAGACCCGTGACGCGCCCCGAACTTGGCACACCAAGGTCAGGTTCGCCCGTCACATTACAGAGGCTCATGTGCGTCACTACATTCGGTATGACTGCCTGAGTGTAGGAGCAAGGGGGAGCAAGGCTTGCCCTGACGGAGGGTTGTTTTACCGTCGTCGGTCAGACATCATCCGACACATGGCCAGTAATCACAAGCTGTCCCTGGAAGCTGCGGCGGAGCGAATCCGCACATAAAGAGGTCAACTCCAAGTTCGGGGAGATGGATAAAATGGATAACCTCGATGTGGACTTCGGTTCCAACGAGAAGGGGAAGGTCCGGGTTTTCTACAAGGTAAACCCGGATCACAATGCACTGCATATCCCAGATGGTCCGCTCTTTGACGAGTTCGATGCCTATCGGACGCGTACGACTGGCAAGAGGGCTCCGAAGCGACAAAACCTAACTTCGGAGACAGCCGCTGCAAAGCGAGCACAAAAGGATAGCTCGGAAGGGCCGTCTGTGTTGGAGAAGGTGGCGCCTGGATACAAGGGGCCCGCCTTTACCTCCACTAAGACCAATTGGAAGTCGGGTCCTCAGCACGGACCGACTCACGCTCAGTCCGGTACAGAGGATCCGAACACCACGACGGGAGAGAGCTTCGAGGAAGCTTTCCCTGATACGAACCTGGTTCCGGGTGATGAGACACAAGTCTACACCCAGACTGGGAAAATAAAGGCGTCAGTTAAACCCAAGCCCAAGCCTACTAAGACACAGAGTCCCCCTCCGGAGGCTCCTTCCGAGGATGCTCTGTTCCTGCAGCGCCGAGCTCCATCGTCGTTCCCTCGGGCCGACATCAGCTCCTATGAAGCCAGTCAAGAGACCCTGGATCAGTGGCAAGATAACTTCCATAAGCTGCTCACTGACCTGAGCCAGGAGGTAGCAATGCTCTCACTTAACTGTGTGCATCACCTCCATCTGAAAGAAGTCACAATCCAGAAGGCGGCGGCTGTGGACACCGTTCGGGACGAGATGGAGAAAGCTCGGACCGAACAGGAGAGCGCTAGGCTGGATAGGAAAAAGCAAAGGAAGGTGGCTAAGAACGCCCAGGATAAACTTGACGCCGAGCGCGCCAAGTTCCGAGACTGTTTCGCGCATGAGATGCACGAATGGGATGGATCCAGGGCTATGATCAAAACCTGGCTCCAAGAGTTGACTCTGGCAGAGGGCGAGTCTGACTCCGAAGATGAAGAACCACCGGTGGTAGACCCGAATAAAGCCGGAGGAAACGAGGACACCGCTTAGGATTATCCTATAGCGGGTTCGTGGGCAAGGGGGGGAGTATTGTGAAATACTGTCCCCATTAGTGAAAACACCCATCAGCAGGGTGTCCTGGGATACGGACAGCAGAACGGGACAGGCTGGCTACGCGAGGATCCAGCCTGTCAAAGGACACTGACGGAGGAAGACGATGGGATCCGGAGGAGGAAACGATTACTCGGGACAGGAGCTCCATACCATCTAGGACTTGATTCACCAAGTTTTTTTTAATATATTGACATTATATTCAGGACCGAGTGCTACTTTTACTAAATCAGTCCGAAGATCGCCAGGAGGCAGGACTGAAGTTTTTTTATATATCAACATGCTCCCGAGTAAGAGCAAATGAATTTTCTTGTTCCGGTTAGTAGGAGCTGAATGAAGTAGGTTCCGATAGCCGGGCAGAATGCACCATCTCATGCCAGGAGGATCCGGATCGCCGCCGAAGAATATGTATGATGTCTCTTTACTATTCTAATATTATTACCTGTTCTTAATTAATAAGTATACAGGATTTGTTTAAGTTGTGTATTTGCCCGACAGATTGAAATCGAAAGGCCCCGTATTCCATTGAAACCCTTTATTTGAAATTTAAACTGATCCTGTATAGTGTTTATCACTTATAGTAATATTATTAACGAGTTTAAATAGCTCGGGGTCCTGGAGGGACGAATTTTTTTTGTGATACCATACTTTTCAAGTGTTAATTCTCAGGTTTTTTCTAGAGTCGATTTATATAGGTTAACTCTATTTATTCAAGGGAGTAGAGAGTAATTTTCATTACAGTCACTATATATATTGTTGTGTGTAAATAATAACTTATTGTGTTCATCAGAACATGTCATATTGTTAAAAGTGTACCTTTAATAGAGCCCCTAAGGTGGTATTTATAAGATAATGCCAGTCTGAAGTGTTTTCAGACTTTAACCTTAATTATTTACCTCCCGGTTATTATCTGGTAGGGGGTAGTGTAGGGGCTAGGGTTATGCAGGGTTTATATGACGGGTTCTGTTGGATGCTGTGTTGCGAACTCCGTCCGAACCCTTCAGCCCGACGGCAGGTGGCAGCATCTGCTTCGGGCTTGGGGTATGGACAGAGGTCGCTATAGGCTTCCGGTCTGCGTGTGCGCGCGCAGGCTGGCTGCCTATATATACCCAGCATCCGATAGGACTCGTCGGTCACTCTGGATCCACGCTAGGACAGAGGCCCCGTGATCATATCGGCTGCATAAGCCTACTGACCCGTTCCGAACTCTATAGGGAGTTCGCACTGCAAGAGCTTTGCCTGTCTAGGTTACTGAATAAACCTGTAACACTTGATCCGAACTGTGTTGGCTTTGTTCCTTTACTTAATACTATAACAATATTATAGAGGACCAAAGTATCGTTTATTACAATAGTGAAACCTCTATACTTTAGACACTCGATTACTGTTTTTCGACTTACATACTGTTGAGGTTAAGGGCCCCAGCGCTTATAAATTGGAAGCTCCCATACATCCAGTGCTTTCATGAGGCCGGCGATTTTTTGAAGACTGGCAAAATGGTGGGCGATCCTGAGTGTCAAAAGTGATGCAGTGAGAAATTTGCTGGGAGTTTAAGAAAAAATTCCGAAAATTTTGAAAATATTGACATAATTTGGTAGAATATAACACAGGCTGTAAGTAAAAGAATCAAATAATTGAATAGTGCAAACAGCTAGTGAATCAAGGCCATATTCTATGAATAAGAGCAATATACCTACAGCATGCAGCCGGATAGGTCCAGTGCAGTACTCCAAGTAGCAACACACAGCAGTACCATGCAGAGCGGTAGCAGGTGACAGGTTTATCATGGTTACTTTTAATTTTCAGAAATTCATGTAAAATAAAGTATCAATGTTTGGAACATAATTCTTGCGGTTCTGAGCTCTATTTGATCTTCTGATCGTATCATACTAGTATACTGTGTGATGGTGTCCGTCAATTTTCCAAAAATGCACACCAGGTGGAGCCGCAATGCGGTGTCCTCCCCCGTTTAAAACCATATTTATATGTGCAGCAACCCGCGCAGTGGACGTGTTTGCCGTGGGGACTAGCCGCCTTAAGATCAGCCTCGAGCTCTCCAGGCCCATTACAGCCGTCAAGCTGTAATGGGCCTGGACAATTTTGTATCTAATAATTGTAACCTAGTTAGAAAATGATCCTGGATCATTTCTTAATGAGATAGCTCAACCACTAATTGGTCAGCTATGGTCACGAATGACATAGATATGCTGTGTTTGTCCTCATGGGTTCGAGTCCCACCTTAGCAAAAATGTAGGTTGTTTTTTTACAGTATTTATTGAAGGAATTTTAGAAGCTGTACAATTCACCTCCATTACACTATTTTCCCTATCTAAATACTTAATATGTAACATTACTATGCCAGTATAGCGGTATTTAGCAATTGAGAATTTTAAAGCACTTCTTTGTATTTTTGATGTAATAATAGGTATTTGGGCATTTTCTATCATTTTTCAGGAGCTTTCTTTTAAGTAATTAATAGCATTTGAAGAGCATGAAAGTTCTTATGACTTTGATTCAATGGGATCGACCCACCTTAAGTCATGCTGAGATTTGAAATATGAACACCAAAAGAAAAGCCAGCGTTAATGATCCATTTATTCAGGACAACATACATAAAGGCAAGGCTTGAGAGTAAGTATATGTAGGCTTGGCGTACCCTATGGTCTTCATTATACAATAAATAAGCCCATTTATAACATATATGGCGATCTGTAACCATTCGTCTAGCATCAATCTAAGATGCATGGTATCAAAATCAAAACACGGTTGCCTTGTTTCATGGTGCTGTACTGTTTTTTTTTTTTTCATGTAAAACCGCCTACCCCTGTGTCATTTACACAGGGATTAGATAAGTATCTCATAATATCAACCTGTTGTGTTCTTTGATAAATGATGTCAACACCTCTCATCATGTGCTGTCCTCTGGACTGGAGGCTGAGTCGTTAAGCTTGCGAGCGTCTGTAGGGACGAGGTTGGGGATGCCGTTAAAAATGGGATATGCTACCATGAGTTGATCACACACCAGCTCTTGTTGCTCAGCATCATATCTATAGAGAAAAATACATGGTCATTACATTCTGATGGGCTAAAATCTGACTTCCTGAGGATAAAGAAAGTCTGATATTGTAAAGTAATGGTAATTACATGTGGTTATACTTTTTCCCGTGTAAGGTCACTCTTTCCGAATAACTTACACTGATCTTTTTTTAACTAAAAAAAAAAGGTTTCTTTATTTGACATCCACATGGTGATATACAAGTCAAATACATTCATTCTTTTATCATGCAAACAGTGTCCATAAAAGGTATTGAGAGTTTTTGAAGGACATATCACAAGCTATGTCAATCTGAATATCAGTTAACTTATATCAATACGTTTTTGCAATTTCATTTTTTCCCTCGCCAGATGGGCTGTTTTAAGTGAAATTTCCTGTTTTTGCACTTTTTCTTGCAAATTGGCCCTTTTAGGGGAAATTTCCGTATTTTTTAGAGTTTATTAACTTTTTTCCCATAAAATTTATAGCCCTTTTTAGGCAAATATCACTTTTTATGATTTTGAACTTTGAAATATATGAACAAACTTGAACGAGCATAAAATTCTTTTTCTCTTTAATCTGTATCATTCAAATGTGTGTAAAAGCTTTTAACATAAAATAAATTAACAAAAATATGTAAATGTCACTTGGTATTTAAAAGCTAACTCTTTGGGGTATGTGGGCAGACTTGAAGGTACATGTACATGAATATTTTCTTTTCTAAAAGATCGCATCTTATCATGGTAGAATGACGTGCCAGATTGCGTGAACTGCAACTCCTGAAGGGTTTATATACAAATCTTATTTAAAATGGCAATAGCATCAAGTAGTTAAAAGTGACGCAAGGCCAACCAAACCTGAGAGGTGACTTTGAGAGTGGGCACACAAGTACTTTTAACCAGGCCTCATCGAATCCATCTTTGTTTGGGCGACGAAAACTAGTCTGGAAGTTTCTTGCCAACAGTCGAATCATTTGGGTCAAACCTATAGAAAAAATACAGCAGTTTAATTCTAGCTCTGAAAGAGTAAGAGACGTGTTGACTAAAGGAGTGGGCCATGTCGCTATAGAGCTATAACATGTATGTGTTAACAAGTTATTCTATATTTCTTCTCAGATTATGGCACTAAGTATGAAGCCCCTGTAGAAGTTTTCTCCAAGCATTGGGGAGGGGAGTGGGGGCGTCGGAAATCAACAATATTCGTCTATATATTCCCCGACCTCTTTCCAGGACTAATCGTACATTCTCGGGAGCAGGAGCCCTGGTTGCTATGGACATACGAGGGGTCTAGGTACTGTAAATGTAGATATTTTCACGTTTATATATTTTCGTGACTTTGCTCAAATATATGATTTTGTGTGTATTCAAATTCGTATTTTTTTCATTGTGGTAGTGGTAAGACTATACAGGATAAATTTTCACACTGTAGATATTTTTGCAGATTAAAAAATTTGCGGAATCTGTTAAGATATGTAGGCTACAGCGCAAAAATATCTACGTTTACAGTACCTAGGCAACGTTTTGTTATTTTCTCTTCATATAATGGTATTAGAACATAGTGCATCTCATTTCTAAACCACATTTTGATTATTTCTCAGATTTTGCAATATAATTTGTCATCAGCAAACTAGATCTCTTGCAATAAGGATTTTAATACCCTTTTCTAGTACATAGCCTATTTACTAATAGACCCCTTTGGGGTGTGTTAATTTAGAGAACAGCGCCGAAGGAACTCCCTAATATAAAATTTTGTTCCAAAGTGGTCCTCGTTATAGTATTATGTCTATATTACCGACCAATCACAGGCCAGCATTTGTTACTGCTGCTGAACCCTTACTGAATAAACAGATATGACTTCCACTTTCTGGAGTCGAGTGTGTGTCTATATCTGCATGCTATATTCGTCATACTGGTGTGCACCCATGGTGGTTTTGCCTAAACCAAACGGCAACCTACGGCTGTGTGTGAACTTGACAAGACTCAACCAGGGTGTCCGACGTGAACTCTACGTCATGAAAAAAGTAAAGGAGACCCTGGCTTGTATTTCAAGCGGAGCAGTATTCTTCAAGCTAGATAGAAATTCTGGCTTCCACCAGGTACTGTTGACTGAAGAGAGTGCAAAGCTGACAACATCTCACCACACCATTTGGAAGGTATATGTTCAGGAGACTTCCCTACAGTATATCATCTGCTCCTGAACACATCCAAAAGAGAATGGACAAAGAACTGACTGGACTACAAGGAGTGTTGTATCACATGGATGACATTCTTGTGATTGGAAAGGACAAACAAGAGCACGACGAACGCTTGGCAAAAGTGTTGAACTGCCTCCAAGAGAGCTGCATCACTCTAAACCAAGAAAAGTGTGAATTCTCCACAACCAAGCTTCGCAAAGATCAAAGCCATCATTGAGATGCCGGACCCCAAAGACATCCCAGAAGTCCAACGATTCCTTGGCATGGTGAATCAACGTATGAAATTCCTGGCAAACTTTGCCGAAATAACCAAACCAGTCAGAGATCTCCTCAAGAAAGATTCAACATGGACTTGGGATCTTCCACAAAAGAAAGTGTTTGAGAAACTGAAACAGGAACTAGCTTCGGATGAAGCTCTCGCTTTGTATGACCCCAAACATGAAACAATTGTGTCAGCAGAAGCAAATAGCTATGGTCTTTGAGACAATGTCAAAAAGATGGAAGACTGAAAGCCCTTGCATACGCTTGCAGCCGTTGCATACGCCATGACAAAGACTGAATGCCTATACGCGCAAATCGAGAAGGAACCATTAGCGACCATGTGGGCACTCAAACACTGGAGTAACTTAGTTATCGGTATGCGGGTTCACGTGGAAACTGACCATAAACCCCTTGTGCCACTATTCTCAACCAAGCTAATCAACAAACTGCCAGTAAGGATCCAAAGATTCCGATTGAGATTAATGCGGTTCGACTTCATAGTCAGCCATGTGCCAGGCAAAAGTCTAATAACCGCAGAAATTCATGAGCAAGAAGAACTGCGTAAGGAATCTGATGCATACGTACAAGCAGTACTCATCTGTACCATCATCTGACCAGCGACTCGACGAGATACGGTCAGAGCTGAAGAAAGACAATGTCCTGAAGGTAGTGATACACCGTACACCAGAACAGACGTGACGTCTATGCCATCTAAATGATGGGCATCAGGGCATCACTAAGACCCATGAGAATGCCAACTCATCAGTGTGGTGGCCAGAAATGTCAAAAGACATCGAAAAGACAGTGAAAAATTGTAACATTTGTGAAAAGTACTGACGTGAACGTGTCAAGCCATGGCCATGTAACTAATATTCAATGGATTTATAAATTTCTCAATACATTTTGTCAAAGGAACACCTATATATCAATACAAATTAGTATAAAATCCCCTATATGACATTGATGTATACGCGCTAGTTCTATTTGGCCTGTGTAGAAGACAAATGGCCTATGTAAGATCTCGTTACACAGGCCACTTTGGCTTGTGTGTATAAAAAGTTTTCGGCAACACCGAGCCCCGCCCGCTACATCGGAGGGCGCTTCAACATACTTCAGAGTCTTGTTATGAGTCATTAATACAAAGTATTTAAAGCCTCATTCACACTCCTGGGTACACTGTGTACCCTGGACACAGTTCCCTCAGGTGAACCTTTCTGCAATTATCACACACTTTCCTCTGCTACTACGTCACAGGAGGGTGATTGGGGGCAAACAAAGGCCTCCACATGGTTAGGTAGTTGTACCATGATAGATTCATTGGACCAAATTTATTATATTTACTTACCTGGATCGTAGTATAGTCTGTAGATCTTACTATAGTTATACATAGTACAGAGGTTGCAACGGGTATGGCGCCGTTTTCCGTCAGCGAGGATCATAACATCACCCCCTTTAAGACCATGAAGGTATATCTCATGAATTGTCTTTTGAGTCGTTTAGATCAAATATATTTGGAAGACAGGTATAGTCTTTTGGAACAATGAGTCTCTTAAAATGTCTTGTTACTGATGAATGACTTAGCGTTACTTATATCAACCTTATATGAGAGTATATAATTCCGTATGGTTTAACTAATATAAACTATAGGGGAGCGGTTCATAGCACGTCACCCTAGAACCCATCTTTACCATGGGTTTCCCTACTCTTTAGACGTGATCAGGCGAGTCAGCTTAGTAGAAGTGTGTAGAGAGCGTCTAGACTCTACGCTCGGTGCAGAGCCAGAGGGCATCGGTGGTGCACCTGGCATTGAAGGTGACTCAGCCATGGGCTTAGGTGGTGGTGTATTGCCGGACAGTAGAACTGTGGCAGTAGTTGTAGGCTGCATGGCGGTTGGTGGCATCTGCTTAAGATGTCGGCGGTTCCTTCGATGGACTCCTGACTGGGTTTCGACCTGGTACGATCGGGCGTACTTGCTTCCCCTCGTATCATTTCCTTCTCCTTCCTACCCTTCTGGATGTCGGTCTTAACCAAGATGGGTTCTCCTGTTTGGAGGGGTTGGAGTGGCCTTACGCAAGGGTGTCGTCATCAGTGGTTCACGCCTCTGTGTTGGTCTCTTTTCAGCGCAGTGGCTACACATGGTGACGATCCTTCTAATGTCCGTGGTTATACCGGGCCACCAAACCCTCAGACGTGCCCTCTCGAGGCACTTGGGAAAGGGCACTTGGTGATTCCTTGATGACCATCATGGATCCTGTCTAGTATTTCCGGCCTCATCAAACTAGGGATGACAATCCTTGAGGCGAACACTAACAGTCCATCGGTGACTAACAGAGATGCACGATGAGTATACAGGCTCTTCATGCCATTAGGAACGTCTTTTTCATATCTTGGCCAACCTGTCAGCGTATAGACAATTGCTGACTGGAGGGTGGGATCATTGTTACAGGCGTTCTATTTAATTTCCAGGTCGACTGTGGCGCATCAGTCCACCTGATACCAAAGAAATATGTCGACACCATCAAGCTAGGCCCACCCTGGGTCAGCGCCATGAGGAGTCATCGAGACTGACTACATTTGCAAGTCCATACGGAAGATACCGATGGTTGACAAGCGTCTCATCAGAGATATTCACCAGAAAGCTCCATGAATGCATCCACGACTTGGATGGAGTCATCTGTATCGCAGATGATCTGATGGTAAACGGCACTGGCAAGACCGACTGCGAAGCCCTACAGGACCACAATAAGAAGTTGGAACAACTACTTCAGCGATGCCAGGACAAAGGTATCAAACTGAACCCTAAGAAGATGAAACTGCACCAGAAATCTGTAGCGTTTCTTGGACATCTGATCACGCACGAAGGCCTGAAGCCCGATCCTGCGAAGGTGGATGCCGTGATGGATATGCAGAAACCGACCGATGTCGAGGGAGTCCAGCGTCTAAACGGATTCATAAACTACCTGGCAAAATTCCTACCTCGACTGTAAGATGTTATGGAACCTATCCGGCAACTGATGAGGAAAGACGTGCCATGGAACTGGTCCAGTGCCCAAGATACCGCACTTCAACAAGTAAAGAAGCTTGTGACTGAGGCACCAGTCCTCAGGTATTATGGCCCAAGCAAGGAGCTCACCATCCAGTGTGACGCCAGCAAGACAGGACTCGGGGCGGCACTTCTACAAGACAGACAACCGTTAGCATTCGCCAGCCGTGCCCTGACCGACACCGAGACACGCTATGCACAGATAGAGAAAGAGATGCTTGCCATCGTGTGGAGTGCAGAGAAATTTCACCAGTACACGTTTGGTAGACAGGTCAGTGTGATGTCTGACCATAAGCCTTTACAAAGCATCATGAAGATATCCAGCAATATGACGTGGAAGTCATATACATGCCTGGGAAGGAGATGTATCTCTCCGACACTCTGTCTCGAGCTTACAGACAAACTACGGAGGGACATCATGAAGAATATGAGAATGTCAACGGGACGAAGTACATGGCCATATCCGATTCCAGGATTGAGACCATCCGTCGAGCCACCAAAGTCGACCTAACAATGACGGCACTGAAAGAGACCATACTAAGAGAATGGCCCAACAAGAAGATCGATGCACCACCAGTGCTACACCCATACTTCTCGTTCAGAGATGAACTAGCAGTGCATGAAGGACTGGTATTCCGAGGTGAGAGAGTGATAATCCCCATGAGCGAGAGGGCGACCCTGAAGGTCAATATCCACTCGTCACTCGTCACAGTGAAGTGTGTTTTCACTCCAGATGAGGAAAAAGAATGTTTTGTTGAGCAACTTTTGGCGAGCATGCCAATGCCTGAATACCGTAAATGGCTTCTAGTTCAGAAACCTGACGTTAAAATAGAGGCTATTCTAGAGGAAGGGAGAGTACAAGAGACTACTGCGAACACCCTGACCCATATAGATGGCCGTGGTAGATATGCATCAGCTGCAGCACCTATTGATGCCATCTGCCAAAAACAGCCATGATCTAGACAAGAAAAGACACCTCATAAAAATGAAGGTTGACACCGGGGCTATGGGGAATACAATCCCACTCTGAGTGTTCAGACGTATGATGCCAGAGAAAATGGGCAGTGATGGAAAGCCAAATGAAAACAAGATTAGTGCTGCTAAGAACACTACCCTTGTTGCCTATAACAACACAACCATTGACTGCCATTGACACCTCATAAAAATGAAGGTTGACACCGGGGCTATTGATTGATTGATTGATTGATTTGTTTAACGTCCAGACGTACATCAAGTACCCCACGGGACATCTCAAGTTGGCAAGGAGTCATCCACAAATAGTGGTAGTCTGCCTTGCAGTAGTAGGACAGGTATTTATATGCTGCTTGCCCAATACAGCAGTGACCGCATCTATGGATGATCGAATCTATGAAATGAATGACCGCATCTATGAGGTGAGGGAGAAAACCGCTACCGGGGCACGTCCCCTACTCTTTTCGAAGGATAGCAAGTGTTCTTTTATTTGCCTGGTCCTACCTACCTGGGCTAGTACCATAGTAGGCAGGGCCAGACAAACCACGGCCTTTGATATCTCAGACGTGGTTCACTGAGGAGGGATCCCATGCCAGACCACCAGCAAGAAGGCCCGGGCCCGTGCATATGGGCAGCGGTTGCCAAACAGCTTACGTGACTGATCACAGTAGCAAGGCATGAGACCCCTCAAGTTTTGTCGCCTTTTACAAATCCGGTATGCCCATTGGTATTGTGGAAGGCTCCCGATGAAGTTATTCTACTCCTTCATGCCCCCATCATGACGGTCCCCACTAACACAGGGGGAATACAATCCCACTCTGAGTGTTCAGACGTATGATGCCAGAGAAAATGGGCAGTGATGGAAAGCCAGATGAAAACAAGATTAGTGCTGCCAAGAACACCACCCTTGTTGCCTATAACAACACAACCATTGACTGCTTCGGGAGTGTAAGTCTGTCCAGTAGGTATGGAGATGTTGAGTATATGGAACACAAGTTCTATATAGTAGATGTTCCTGGCCCAGCAGTATGTGGCCTCCCAATGGCTGAGGCACTAGGCCTAGTGACTGTGAACTGTTCCATAGGGGCGACAGCTGACAAAGAAATAGGGTCGGTAGGAGATTTGCAGAAAAGCTTTCCAGATCAATTTGATAGAATAGGCAATCTCCCTGGGAAGGCAAAAATTTATGTAAAAGATGGGTCGATACCCTACATCGATGCCCCGCGAAAGTACTCCATACATATGAAGCCATATGAAGGCAGAGCTAGACCAGATGGAGTCCCAGGGAGTCATATCAAGAGTTACAGGACATTCTGACTGGTGCAGCAGTATGGTGGCGAGCATCAAGAAGGATAGGTCAGTCCGTGTGTGGTTGGATCCGAAGAGACTCAACGAGGCTCTCCGCAGATGTCCGCACAAAATCCCGACAATCGAGGAGATTAGTCACCAGTTCCATGGTGCAAAGTATTTTAGCAAGCTAGGTGCTAAAACTGGCTATTGGAGTGTGGAATCGGAGGAGGAGAGTCAGATTCTCACGACATTCAGAACGCCAATGGGAAGGTACAAGTACAGAAAACTTCCATTCAGGCTTGGTGTGAGTCAGGATATCTTTCAGCTAAAGATCGATCAGATTCTGGAGAACTGCCCGGGCACTGTTGGCATAGCTGATGACATTGCATGTTTCGGAGCCACCGAAGCAGAACATGATGCAAATCTGCTGAACCTGATGGAGCAAGCCAGGAAGAATGGGCTTGTGTACAACAGCAGCAAGTGTTCCATAAAGGAATCAGAGATTGCATATTTCGGCATGGTGTTTGGTGCCAGCGGCATGAGGCCAGATGAAGCAAAGGTGACTGACCTGAAGGCTATGCCAGCACCAACAAACAAGAAAGAACTACAGGAGTTCCTCGGGCTGAAGTACTACACTGGCCACTTGTGCCTGCTCCCTGTGCTATGTTGCTCCCCCACCATGCTGTGGCTATGTAGGTCAGTAGGTCAGTCCTGCAGCAAACTTGGTGCAAGGCAGAGGGGGGACTTTGCTTGAAGGGGCTGTATCTTTAGTTATAAATTTATTTGCAAATTATGGATACCAGTAATATTCCTAATTATGCCTAATAGCAAATATGTGACCTTTCAAAGAATTTTAACACATGTATTCTCACCAAAATACAATGCTCAAAGGAGATAGGGGACTTCTAGTGACGGACCCTTCTTCTAATTACCCACTCCACCACCAAGACTGTGATTGGAGGTGTAGGTTCTCGCCCATGCTTTCCGTACTACTCACCCCCTCCCCCGACCTAGCCTCTATAAGGGAGGATTCATTATTTATGGCAGGGGGGGTTGAGCGTTTGGCAAATCGAATAGGTCAAAAATAATTGCCCCCCCCCTCGGAATAGGTTGAAAAAAAAAGGCCCCCCCCCCTCAAAATAGGTCGGAAAAAAAAGCGCCCCCTCCCCCTCACCCTGGATCGTTTTTAACTTTATTACAAAAACGATGTTGGTGTCTACTAATTGTACCGTCAACTGATGGGTGTGGACCACTAAATTCGACATGGCGACATGGCCGTTTTTGGGCCTAGTGACATGCGACATGAGGAATATTAGAGATAGCGACATGGGACATGGACATTTCTTAAGATCGACATGGTGACATGGCTATTTCTTAAAATCGACAGGGCGACATGGGCATTTCTTAAAATTGACATGGGAAAATGGGACCCCCCATCCAGACCCCCCAACTGGGGTTACTTGAGACACCTGGGGTAACTTGAGACAGTTAGGAATACAATTTTTTGAGAGTAATTGGTAATATCTCTAGCATGTAAATAGCTTATAAAATGTACACTATTATGTTGGAAATTACATAAAGTCATGATAAATTATACAAACAGTTAATTATACCATTAGTATCGAAGCTGTATGTAAATAATGAAAATTTTTAGCAATTCTAATTTTTCATTTTTTTAAGATTTTCAACCAAAGTGTTGTGTCAAAGTCAGTTAGTTTTGCATTTTTGTCATCTTATACCAATCCTAGCTGATAAAAAAGAGTCTTCTATCTAGATTTATTATTTGTCATGCTTATTACTGTGATTTTAGGCGAGAAATAAACAATATTTGAAAAATGACATAATTTCTGGGGTAACTTGAGACACTTCATAATTCAGGTTATAAAGCTGTTAATTAGTGTTAATTGGGGTGGTAATATAAACAGAATATTCCTCCTTTGCAATAATACAATACCATGAAGTTTGTAACACTTCCTATGATAATTGATGGTAAAAAGTACAAAAAGGTGTTTGTCTCAAGTTACCCCAGTGATGTTACATACCAGTTTCTACTATCTATGACTCCTATTTTTCATCCTGTTATTGTTTACTAGACTGTACCTATTTTCCCTTCCTGCACAAACACTTCTAGGAATATGGATACTTTGTTATGAGTCAACATTACTATCTGTAAAGGGATTAGCCTGTACTGGGAATCCCTGTGTGAGGTCAGAAGTCCTACTCTCCATGACGTCACTAGCAGTGATGTCATGGGTAGCCAATAGCAGCTCACTGCGTCACAGCAGGAGCTCATACCCTAAAAATAACCTAGGAAAACCCCCAACAAGGGTGGTATTTAAGCTGATGATCTGCTGTCTCTTAGACAGAGGCAATTCTACCCTACACTAGTCCCTGTACTCTATTCTGCAATAAAGCCTCCATCACAAGAATCTCTACAAGCCTTCTCATCTATAGTAACTCTGAAATACTGAGTTTAACAGTGGTATTTTGAATGAAAAATTAAAATACAGCTCCCCCCAGATAAATTTCTGGCAGATCAAAATTTGATGACTATAAAATAATATAATTTCTAAACAATATACTACATGTATTGTTATAGGTTTTTGTCTCATATTTGTTCATTTAAATGATATTTTTACAAAAAGTGTCAGATTTAGGTAATTTAAAGCAAATTAAAACAAAGTGTCTCATGTTACCCTGGGCTGTCTCAAGTTGCCCCGTTTGGGGGTAACTTGAGACAGCCCAAGATAAGCCTGTATATCTGAGAGAACTATAGCTGGATTACCGGGGTAAGTATTTTGGAAAACAAATAATGCCCTAGAAATGGTGTCTCATTTGGTAGGCTTCTCAAAATGATCCGATAAATAGCAAAGAAAATACATACAAAAAACCTCTAAAACTGTCTCAAGTAACCCCAGTTGACGGTATGCATTTAATCCTGGGCACTTCTTTACCTACAATTTACTACCTCGCAACAAATACATCCATTTGTAAGGTGTTTTAGTGTAAACGTCTCATGATACTCGCTGGTGAGTGATAATAGTCAAACCTCAGACACTTGACTTACATACCGTTTGGTTTAAGTTAAAGTTAAAGTTTAAGGGCAATAGGTATATATAAGCAATGCATACTACCAAAGTTTGATTATTGTTCATTCCTTACTGACAGCACGATAAAATATTGGCCTAAAAGATTTGAAACACTTCAGAACAAAATTCTTAGAATTTGTTTGAGGGTAAAGAAGGATGAAGAAACAACAGACAACTTAAGGAAGCTATGTGAAGTCCCCCCTCTAGAAACTAGGAGGAAGGAGCTTCTGACGACACAAATGTTCTCTAAATCCAAGAGACTCCCACCGGAATCAGTTCCCAGCAGAAGAAGAACAAGAGGGGATGAAAAAGTGAAGTTTCCCAGAAAAGCTCCCAAAAACATGTATTATAGGAAAACGCCATACTATAGAGCTGTCAATTTCTGGAACGAGTTAACAGCTGAAATGCAGAAACTAGTGGGGAAAGAACAATTTAAAACTACATTGAAAAGAAAACTGGGAACCAACATGAAGGGACAGAGAAAGAAACTACTAGACGCAAGAAAACCTCTTCTGGATCGTCCACCCTGATCCCCCTTCCCCTGCCCCCCCCCAATTTCCCCATGTAGCAAAACATTTAATATAACTCCTTTTATTTATTTATTTCATTATGGGGGGACCTACATAGAAACATGTACATTTCATTTTATTTTCAGCGGCTTTCATTCATACTATACATACTCATCATGTACATTATTGTATATTTGTTATTCTCTGTTAACAGCCTACTTCTCTTGTAGCGTATAGGGTATTCCTGTCTAGACAATAAGCCTTATGACATATTCATCTGTCTCTGGCCAACTAATTTCATAAGATATTGTGAGATCAATTCACGTAATTTTGCACCATATACAGGTTTACCACAAATGGTCGGGGAAGAACATTTTGTATCTCAATGAGGACCTAATAAAAAAAAAAAAATTTAAAAAAAAGGGCCCCGGTGCTTATAAATTGGAAGCTCCCATACCCTCAGTGCTTACATGAGGCCGGCACTTTTATGAAGACTGACAAAACGGTGGGCTATTCTGAGTGTCAAAAGTGATGCAGTGAGAAATTTGCTGGGAGTTTGAGGAAAATTTTAGAAAATTTTGAAAATATTGACATATTTTGGTAAAATATAATACAGGCTGTTACCAAAATTCGCGACATTCCTACTAAATTCGTGAATTTTTAGGAATAGATCTACCCCTTAAAAAAAAAGGCCCCCCCTTAAGAATAGGCTGAAAATAAAGCCCCCCCCCTTTGAATACCCCTAAAAAAATCCCTCCCCCCTCAAATGTTCACCCCCCGGCCATAAATAATGAACCCTCCCTAAGCAGCTCTGTAAACTCGTCCGATCCCTCTCCCTCTTCCCCAGAACCAGAGGAATCACTCTTGTGGATAGTGAACAGGTGGGAATACATTGAGGGACATGTGGCTGGAAGCATTAGACTGAAGAGTGAATACTTCCATCAAAATAGCTACTCTGCCAGATTGGCAGAGTGACTTGGTTAGCCCAAAGGCACATGCCTGACATGGTTTCTACCCCTGTTTTAAGGTGGGTCGCTACCCTTTGATTTCTTCAAATTCTAAAATCTATCAGAATGGGCCAATATTGCATAGCCAGATACATATATACCTTCCCTAAACTGTGTTAAGAATTTAGATTATTTCAAGCAAAATTGTGCATTTTGTAACACTTTGAATATTTGATTTAATGGTAACTGATAATATTTCTAATTTTTTAAAAGTGCTAGTAAATTGCAGATATTTAATATTGAGAACACTATAGATGCTATGATATTGCTCAAAATAACCAAGGGTATGAATCAGGACAATTTTAGATAAAGATTTTTACCATTTTACCCATCATGCAGTGCCATATATAATTAATTTAGTCATGTTTTGGCATTATTTTTCATTTTCAAAGGTCCAAAACCCTAAAAATATGCCCGGGACCCCCTATCAAAATTAGTTCCATATGTTAGCAAATGATCTGAACTATTTTCTGAGAGAGTTTAAAACAATTCTGTCGATACTGAATACCATTTTTAGCCAATAAGGCTACAAATAATGATGATTTCTTTGTATTCTTTCCCGAAACCCCATATTTTTACCCAGAATGCCATGGCTTAAAATTGTAAAATTATTTTTCCAGTAAAGGAGAATATATAGGCGTTTCACATGTGACGTTTTACATTTCTGCGCATAATGGTTGATATAAAAAAAAATCAGTGAATTTTTCACATTTTTTCTCTTTTTCGGAAAAAAAATAAAATACTTTAATTTTTCAAAATTCTATATCTAAAAAAGTAGTTCGGGACCCCCTATTTTTCTTTGCATTTTCCGATTCCATATAATTTGAACTGCCTGTAAAAAAAAAATTGCGAGATTCTGTTAACTTTCAGTGACTTTGACCCAAGGGTAGCGACCCACCTTAGGGAGTGATCATTTATTAACAACAGGGCGGGGGGAGGTGGGTTTCCGCGCGGAGCGCGCGAAATTTTTTACACCCCCCCCCCCGGTCAAGGGGTCAAAATTTTTTACCCCCCCCCCCCCTTGGGGTCGAAAATCGGCTCGCGCGCGGACCCTTTGAAGCATAGTAACGCGCGGGCTTTTTGCCCCCCCCTAAGAGGGGTCCAAATTTTTTTGCCCCCCCCCCCAAACCCACCACCCCCCCCCCCTGTTGATAATAAATGATCACTCCCTTAAGTGTTTTAATACAGGGGTAGAAGTGTCGAACGCGAACTATCGATTTCCAGCGATCGATGTAGACCGTGTCGTGTGAAATCTCTGCCGACTGGAGATTGCATAGGAATAAAGAAAGAAATATGTAACCTCTGTTCCCTGCTGTCAAAGTTGAAGGTGATGCCATCTTAAATTTTCGTTGAAGCTTACCCCCTGCCTCTCTACCTCAGGCTAGCCGTCTCGTCCAGAAGGCGACAAGTGAGGGTGGACGGCCGATCTGCCATTTCGCTGGTGCCCCGTCCATTATCAAGGTTAGCCCCCGGCACCCGTGGGAACCAGCGAAATCTGCCATACGCATTACTATGGAAGGCCGGTTACCATTTGCCAATTGCTGATTGCCGCCATTTGGCGGCCATGTCATTGGACTTATAATGGCGGTAAATAGATAGTTATAACGTCCAAGCACCGTTGCTTAGGTTCGAGTATCAATTTTGGAGCATATAATGTCCGAGCATCTTCTTAGAGATGCAATGTGAGCAGCATGTTAGCACGAAGCACAACGTACCAGGAAGCCTAACCTGTGGACTGTACACAATCCGCAGCAGTGGAAGAGAGAAAAGTGGGAATTTCTAGCTTAAGAATTGCCGAGATATGGAAGTAAAAGCCAACAAAGGTAAGGTAAATTACACTACCTTGTTGTCTTTTCTACCCCCCCCCCCCCCCCTACACACACACACAGTGCAATTTGGGGCTGCACGTTAACATTGGGCGATAATAGGGAACTTAGGAACAAAACAGGAGAACGCTAATTTCCGAATTCTCGCGTGTTTTGTGATTTCCCGCCACATCGGCCGCGCAGTCTTAGTTTTAGCAGAGGTACTACTGGTCTAAGGTTTTAGACTTGATTGTCCCCATGTCCTCGTGGCTTATCCAACTAGCTGATTTGCTTTGGCTGTTGTTGAAACTTGGGTCAACTAGAAATTGATCATCGTCTTCATGAGGTAGGTCGAGGTAGTTCTAGTCTGCAGTGGCGGATCCAGGATTTTGAAAAGGGGGGGGGGGGGGGGGTCCACCCCAGAAGTTATAAGGCATAAGAAGCGCAACGTGCATCAACAGCGACATCCTTTGATCATTGACCCAGGGTACCCTGGGTCTTTGTGAGACGGTTTTCCAGCAAAAAAATGGAGTTTGGTCAGCTGACTTTGATCTGTTCCCCTGCATTTGTTTTTTTCATTTATCAGATCGAAATAAAGACATGCATATAGATTGAAACAAACTGTACCTCCCTCTTTTTTTTAGTTTGTAAAGAAAAAAAATTGTACAAAAATGTAGTAGAAAAACGCTGTTGAAAAAAAGTCACAAACTACCCAGAAATCAAGTCTGTGTGAACTAATGCTGAAGATAGGCCAGTGACCTTGAATCCTGACTTTAAAAGATGCACATTCACACAGACTTCCTATACCTGCAATGGTTAAGAAGAGGTGAGACCAAAAAATGAGACGCTTTTAAAGAGTTGTGGGGACCCTGGTGATCTGTAAAGGCCAAATGATGATGATTGACTCAGGGTAAACTGAGTTATACTAAACGCCTGAACCATGTTTTAAGACGTTTTTGTTACATGGGAGAAGTGCTGTCATTCAATGTCCATGGCCCACAGCCATTAGATAAGACCATGAAGAGACAGGCAAGATCGGGGGACAAATGTTTCCTTCGAAAAGAAATGTGAAATGTCTTTCTTTCTGCATGAAATGGAGCTGCGATCTTCAGGTACTGATTTCTCTCTTTCGCATAAACTCTTAACTATTCTTAAATTGCTACCCTGGGTTCAATGTTAAAGCAAAGATAGAAATCACATGCCAAAAGGCCATCTTGTACACTGGAAATACCCTCCAACACACAGTAAAGATCCATCTAAGGGGAGTAATGTTAACAGAGATGTAAGTGGTCAGGGATTTCCCTGAAAATAGGGATTTCAAAGATCATTCTGCTGTTAAAATATGCTCTGAAAATACAGGTTTAAGGGTAATCGTGTACCTTTTCAGGGAATTTGTGCATACCCGACTTACATCTCTGAATGTAGCGGGCACGTATCGCTCGGGGAAGCCCGAGCGTGCGTGGAGAGCGCATTGCCCGCCTGTGGTAGCTCAAGTACCGTAGCAGAGCAGTGAGAAGCAGCTAGCCCTGTGGTGTAGCGGTAGCATTCTCAACTCCGGAGCAGAGGGGCCGGGGTTCGATTCCCCGTGGGGCTGACCTGTTTTCCGCTGTCTGTTACAATATGTTAAAATTATCAGATATCACTGGCTCCAAATATATCAAATATTCAAAGTGCAATAAAATGCTCAATTTTGCTCGGAATTGTCCAATATTTGAATATGACTTAGTGGGCATGTATATGTATCCGGTCCTCTAATATTGGCTCATTCTGACAGGTTTTATTTATATGCTGCGCAGTAGTCTATATTCCATGAGTAGCGATCAACCTTAAGACAGAGATGTTTTAGCAAGTAAGAAGAGTGAACCTAGGAAAGTGCATGGGGCCTGGGAGAGCACCAGCTCATTCTCCCATGCAGAGGTAATCACAACAAACACTCAAAAGAAATACCTCTAGGTCACAGAAAGGGTCACTTGTCACTATCTTTTCAATTCTTCTGTCATTTGTTACTAGGCCTCATATCTCCTGTTGATTTTAAGAAAAGACCATGCCGCCCTGTCTATTTTATATGGACCAATTTGGTCGTAATCTGGTGCCTTGGGCAGAGAGAAATCATCTTTGACTGTTTGTTGTGATTACCCTTTGCCTTATCAGCAGCTGATGAGATGCAGCAGGAGCCAAAGGTGGCTGTAGGGAGGGGTGGGGGGGGGGGGGGGGCAGGGAGTCAGCATGTAAACAGAGGCTGGGTGGGAAGGTATACCTTACCCCTTTTCCCATATTTGGGAGAGGGAGTGGGAGCCCAGAGTGGTAACTATGGTTCATCCCTGGTGTGATGGCATTTTAAATCATGTTTTTAATTTTAACTATTGGGAGTAACCATAAATTTGAGGAAAGTGGACCACATGCTTTGATAAGAAGTATAGTTCATCCCTCATGTGATGGCATTTTGAATCACTTTTTTTTCCGGTTTTGAGTATTGGGAGTTACCATTAAATTTGAGAAGAGTGGACCATATACTTTGCTGATAACTATAGTTCATCCCTGGTGTGATGGCATTTTAAATCATTTTCCCAATTTTAAGTATTGAGAATTTGGGGAGAATGGACCATTTACTTTGCTGATAACTAAAGTTCATCCCTGATGTGATGGCATTTTAAATCACTTTTTTTTTCCAATTTTGAGTAATGGGAGTTACCATTAAATTTGAGGAGAGTGGACCATATACTTCGCTGATAACTATAGTTCATCCCTGGTGTGAACAGTGATGGCAGTTTAAATCACGTCTTCGATTTTCACTTTTGGGAGTAACCATGAAATTTGAGGAAAGTGGACCACATACTTTGATAATAACTATAGTTCATCCCTGGTGTGATGGCATTTTAAATCACTTTACCAGTTTTAAGTATTGAGAACTTGAGGAGAGTGGACCACATACTTTGATAATAAGTACAGTTCATCCCTGTAAGTAAGTAAGTAAGTAAGTAAGTAAGTAAGTAAGTAAGTAAGTAAGTAAGCAGGGTGAACCTAGGAAAGTGCATGGGGCCTGGGAGAGCATGGGCTGTGTGCCTTATCAGCAGCTAGTGACACAGCAGGGGCCGGAGTTGGCTGTAGGGAGCGGGGGGGGGGGGTAATGGTTACATCAGCCATTAGCAGACAACTCCCCACATCCCACCCCCCACATCAGTATGCATCAGTAGACTTGCTAAGGTCTCAATAAGTTCTCAATTATAATGATGGAAAAAAACTTTGAGATGCATGCATGTGTTAGTAGCCTTGCTGAAGTCTCTTGAATATGATGATAACAATAACAATGTTTCTAACAAAGAAAGTACATGCATGCATCAGTAGACTTGCCAAGTTCGCTGCAATAGAAATTATAATGATGGGGGAAAAACTTTTTGACATGCAGGTATGTGTCAGTAGACCTACTGAGGTCTCTTGAATATGATAACAAAAATGAAGTTTCTAACAACAGAAAAATGTATGCGTCAGTAGACTTGCCAAGGTCTCTACAATATAAATTATAATGATGGAAAAAAGTTTTGAAATGTATGTATGTGTCGGTAGCCTTGCTGACGTCTTGAATATGATAATCACAATAAAAACGTTTCTAACATAGAAAGTACATGTATGCATCAGTAGACTTACTAAGGTCTCTACAACATAAATCATAATGATGAGAAAGAAAGTTTTGACATGCATGTATGTGTCAGTAGCCTTGCTGAGGTCTCTTGAATATGATGATGATAATAAAAACGTTTCCAACATAGAAAGTACATGTATGCATCAGTAGACCTGCCAAGGTCTCTGCAATAGAAATTATAATGATGGGGGGAAAAGTTTTGACATGCATGTATGTGTCAGTAGACTTGCTGAGGTCTCTTGAATATGATAACAATAATGAAGTTTCTTACATAGAAAGTACATGTACATGCATCAGTAGACCTGCCAAGTTCTCTGAAATAGAAATTATAATGATGGGGGGAAGAGTTTTGACATGCATGTATGTGTCAGTAGACTTGCTAAGGTCTCTTGAATATGATAATAACAATTTTACCTCGGACACCACTCTAGTGGTTCGAGGTTATACAGGAGAGATGGAAGCGAGGCCGCGCATGCGCTGTGTCAGTTTAAACTTAAAAATCAAAAAGATTGATATTTATATTGGTTTACGCAGCAAAAATCATTAGTTGTGGGAATTCATTTAACTCCACAATAAGTGCTGTATAATTTTCTATCTTATAAATATGTAGGGGTTGTGGAAGTATCACGCGAACACAGGTTCCAAATTCGGTTTGAATGCAACAGGTTTATTCAGTCACGATCACAGCCTTAAAGTAACACGAAGGGTTTGCTCGGTTCTCTTGGTTTAACCATTCGAAGATGTACAGCGTTCTACCGATAGTTCGAAGTCAGCAAAGCTGGATGATCTGGTCCTGAGCCAGCATGACTGGTGCAGGAGCCAGAGTGTAAAAAAGGTAACGAAGGTATCGAAAGGTGTGGGTCCTGGGACGAACTCCCTGAGGTAGCCAACCTCGGCCTCTTATATACCCTGAGCGCGGACCAAGCAGTGTCGACGTGGCACTCCACCGTAGCGCCGTCTGGAGTGCCCTGCCTGGCTCCGCTACCGGATAACCGAAAGGACATGGCGTAGGTGTTGCCACCTAGTGTCCGAAGGAGGCACTTCCCACTCTGACTCCACGGACCTATATGTACACGTATTATTCGTGCCCCTACAAATATTTAGTCTCTAAATCCTGACACGGCGCATGCGCAGCCTCGCTTCCATCTCTCCTGTATACTCTGCACCACTCGTGGTGCCCTCGGCAAAATCATATTCAAATATCACCTTACCCTGGTAAGTCTCATTTGATTCTACAATGAAATGTCTGCAATAGAAATTATAATGATGGGGAAAATCTTTTGACATGGATGTATGTGTAGCTACTCAAGCTCTACTGATAAAATTACCCCATCACAAGTTGCAACAATATGTTAAAGGCCCGTCTTATCAGGCTGCCTCATGGTGGAACTCACTGAAGTCCGAAACAAGATGGGTAACGGATAAAGCCACCTTCAGAATTTTAATAAAAAGGAAGTTGGGTAAATCTTCTTGAAAAAGCGCACACTCGAGCCCAGCACCACTAGGCGAAG